>JAQBSW010000603.1:0-185591 GCA_029291075.1 Eudiplozoon nipponicum
AACCTGCAGTAGTGCAGCTAACTTCATATAAAGTCATCGACATTGAGACATCGAAGCTAACTCATTATATATAATATTTATAAAGAGTCTGTAAAGGATACTAACACTATGGATATTGTGTCAGTACCCAATGCAAACATTATGGTACCGAAAATGTACATGGAACTAACACTATAGTTGCTGAGTCGGGACATGGTACCAAAACGATTGATTTCAATGTATGCTAAAGTTCACCAAAATTGAGAATTACAACTACTTCTGTACACCTGTTACTCCAGAAAAACCATAAACTTTGGCCTTGATGGATATAATTTTTCACATTTCACAGTAATCATTCAATTAAATATATAACAGTAAGATACTGTTTGTGGTGGAGAACTAAAATATAGGCAATTTTGTATTTTGGGTTGCGCACCTAATAACAAATTAGTTCAAATATGACCGGAAGGATATTGATGTCATTTAAGAAGGAAACCCAATTTTTTCTAGTCACAGCTGGAAACTAAATAACTTCACAATATTTGAACTCCATATTATGTATAGTTCTTGATTTTTGAAAGCCAGCAATACAAAGAAAATGTATATTGCTGTATCTATCAGATGCGAGAATCTTTCTTCATCGTTAAATAAATAATATGAAATGTTAAAACAAAGAAATAATTACTGATGTAATTTGTTCGTATTGTTGTTCGTGTGTGTCCATCACTATCTCTCTCTCTCTAACTATGAAGGTTTCTTCTGTTTTTGCCGTATAATTAAAAAAATAAATTAAATAAATCCAGATATATTTTCTAAATTTACCATATAAATAACCAGATATTTCAGGAAATGCCATTTTTAACTATTGCGACTGCTTATATTTTGATTAAGACCAGCAGCATTTTTTTTAAATTTATCAAATTTGAAAAAAATTGATAATGAACAATTTCAGTATAGTAAAAATATTTTAAACAAATAAATTTATTATTTCTGGTTCATAAACATGTTAATAATTGATAAAATATTAATAGAATGAGTATTCCTTTTCATTTTTCATTTTATTCTATAGTGTTCATACTTTTTTCTTATATTATATGCCGATTCACTATAGAAATGTGCATTTGCTAGGTGCGAACTTTTAATTATTTGTAATTTACGCAGATGCTGAATGAAATAAAGACAAAGCATGCCAAATATGCGAATTTGATTATTCTATGGTCTGCAGTGCTATTATTATAAGATCATCCCAAGTTAATGCTCAATATTAGATTGTCGAACTAGTAAAACCGTGAGGCTTTTCTTAAGGCACCGTGATATCACCTTGACATCATTCCTAATGCAATAAATCTAATTTTATTAATAAGAAAAACATTCAATTTTTCACATAGCACAAATGAATTTGCCATGGTTCTAGAAAGATCAAGTAGTTTATTGAATAATATGAAGCTCAAATGCAGTATTTTAACTATCGTACTTTACATATTTTGGGTTTCTTATAACAGGTAACATTACATTCACCAGACAATCTCGTTAAATTACAATTCAATTTATTTAATGAAAAGTATTCATATTCTTTGCTTTTTTCAAAGCAGCATGCCGGTACACAATATATGTGGGCGCGCATTATAATTTAGCGTATTTATCGTTACATAGTCGAGATTAATAGACCCAGTTGTCTTTCAGTAATAGGTTGATTGAGCGAAGTACGAATCTTCAAACAGGATATCAATATTTTAAACACATATGTCGATATACGAGGGCAAGAAACAGTTTCCTATTAAATCTCCTTAGTGAACAACATGGAATTTAATATCAGCTTGCACTAAATACCATTTTCTTACGCTACAATTTGTCATCAATTAGTAATAGTTTCTTATAAAATTTTTAAATTAGGAATAATATATTTCCAAATTAAACTATTAAATTAATATTTTTTGTTAATTACTTCTCAAAAACGCATCTTAGTTAAATGGTGTTTGTCTATCTATTGCATTAATAGGCAATTTCTTCAATATTTGGATGACTAATTTACTAGTTGTTTAATCATTTCATTATTGAATAAAAATGTCCATCCTGTTTATGTGCGTCTATCAGGCTTCCGAAATGCATTTTATAAATCCAGTTTCTCCTCATTTTCTCGTTTTATATAAATGTTCTATTATTCTTTACACGAATGGACCGTTTGTTCAGGACAAATTATTGTAGATACATCTAATTTTCACTTTCTTACTGCTACAGTACTAAGCCTTCTCTGGATAAAATTTTAAGTGCGTACTATCTCGGGTATTAATTCATTTTAATTAATTTTGAAATTGCATGTTAAGGGACAGATTCATTGAAAATGCACGCACGATACCTTTTTTCTTCTTAGTTGAATCCGTTTTCTATGTTTATGGTGAATATTTAATGACAGTTAAACATCGTGTACCGTTCAATTGTTTTGCAAGATCATTGGCAGTTACTAGTTGAGCAACCAGAAATTCAAAATTATGACATCTTTTTAACAGCTTCCTAATATGTGGTGTTTTATTGTAATATTGTCAGACAAGACCATCTTGTTATTTAAGCAGGGGTCAGCAATGGTTCCCAAAATATGTCCTCGCAAAATGAGCATTGCTTGATTTAGTTTAAATTTCATATATATATATAAATATATATATATATATATATATATATATATATGCATGTGGTGCGTTTTGGCTTTATGTTTAGAAGAAACATATATTTCTGTTAATTTTTATATATGTAAGTCTTAATTTTATATACAATATTGATTTGATTCATAAAGTTATGCCTCAATGACCTATAAGTTAAATTAAAAATAGAACTCTCTCTCTTACACGTATTAGATTTTAAATGCGAAATTAAATATTGCAAGCAGATTCAAAAACGACTTCAAATTTCAAATTTGCTTCACGTTTAATGTTATTTTCTAAATAAGGAAAGCATAAATTTATTCATTTGTTGATACTATGGCAATAGCTCGAGATTCACTTATTGTGATCAACTAAATCACAAACTTAGAATCCTCACAGGAAAGTTGCTATGCAATTAATATAATATTGTATTGCAAAAGAATAAACTATTCAGTAAACCATACTTGTTTTATACCCATAAACAGTTTTTATACTGAAGTTTGTAGCTTAACCAGGGCAAAAAAATTCATTATAGTAAATATCTATTAGGAGAAATAAATAAAAGTATTTATGAAAGTAAACTGTAATCAAACAACGTTATAGTTCTGAATATTCTGCATATATATTATTTGATGGAACAATCTTTAGTTTATCTTATCTCATAATTCATAATTTGTTCATTTCAGGACCATTGTACATTTTCAAACTGTCATTCTATATTATGCTTAGATCCAAGGTAGCCTATTATTTTTAATAAAAAAACGAATAAAAAGTAAGAACCATCAATACGCATCAAGCCTGAAATTTACTCATTCCACCAATTTGTCACATACGTTAAGTGATATTGTAACATATTTTTGCCTTTTATAACCATAGTTAATTATTTATATTAAGAGGACTGATTGACATCATAAGCATGGATGATAAACAAGTAATTGATGACGTGCACAAATAAGGACTATTCCAAAAAGAAGTGATGTATTTATACAAATTGTTTGATTGGTTTAAATAAAACATTAACAAAGCAACATTTAGCAGCTTTGTTTTAATTTTTAAAACTAACTCAAATGTCCATTTTATTTTGCCTATTCATTCACTAACTTAGATTTCATTTAATTATGTACCAGGTTACTTAAAGCGTCAAATTTGCGTAATTATCAATAGTGATTTATATTATATTATAAATATATAGATATGGCTTCGTATGTGGCTAGCTACCTTATATATATATGTCAAATTAGGAAGAAAGAACACATTAACAACAAACTATATAAAGGTCATTTATTTCGAGAATACTAAACTTCATTTTACAATCTTCCATTTATATACATCCTGGGTTTTCATTTGGTTATGGAGGTGGCAACAAATCTCACTCGGTTTTACTTCTATTTCTTGTTTGGGCTGATTATTAAGTGTGTATGCCTATGTGTCTTTGTGTGTTCCTGTTTGCATGTAATGGTCTGTGTTGCAAAGTGATGTATGAGATCTGGTCATCTTGTATCGATTGCTCGCGAGTTGACCAATTGTTCATAGTGTTGACTGTTACGTGTAAGAAGGTTATTTTCCAGAATTTAGTCTTTCGGTTTCCCTTGTTACGCAATTTTGTTTTCTCCACTTCGTAACAGCGCAGGTGCGGATTGCAGTGTTGAATGCTTTTAATGTTTCGAAATTTCTGTCTCCCTATGCTCAGCTGTTTTTCCCCTACAGTTTGTTGTTGGTTGTATTTCCCTCAATCTTTTATAACTGTATATTTTTTCGTTACTACACACATCTTAGCTATGTCCATCTTGCCGTTACGCAATTTAGACTGCTCCGGTTTTGTGAAGTAATAGTGCGTGGCATCGCCTTCATTTTAAATATGTAAGCAAATACTGTTCTACTTTCAGAAATGTCTGTTATTTTCAAAGGTCTGTGTGTAAAATTTCAATTCCAGTCCAATACGAATTTCTCGCATTATTTTTTGTATTTTTAAGCAATGATTAATCTTATTCATTTCGAAAACTGCAAAAGCAAGAAGAATTTTTTTCAAATTCTGAATTTAATCGAAACGAAAGCATGCTACTACTGACAAAGTGACTTGTGATTAATAAATATTCCAAAATTGCTGATTTTGTGCGAGATCTACAACTCTTTTTAATAGTTTTTGTGGCAGATGCTGACGTATTCTTGTTTCGATTATATTATTTATATCTTGATGTACTGAGTGTTGAAAGTAAATTGAAATTTGTAAACAGATAATGGTGTGGTCGTCATAGAGAGGCTGCCTTTTTCATTAATTAGCAAAATTTTTTTGGTTCGGAACAATTATGGCATGTATCGACGGAAACTGGGCTTATGTGGCTCCAATTAAATTTCTTTCTAAAATATCAGCTGGAAGATCACCTACAAAGGAACCATTTAGCGTTATTTTGCGGGAAATTTTTCTTTCACCCAGATTGATCTAATTTTATCAGTTTTTCGTAAATTATAATCGGGATATTTAATATTCTTTAATGGTTCTCCAAGCAGATTCAGTTCTCATTCAATGTTCTTAGGTTAAAAAATACTGCGTATTGGTTATAAAGTTCCTTTTCTAATCCATTGATACATCTCATTAATAATGAATGTACTGTCCTGTTCAGCTTGATTTCTAGTGAACCGACTTTGAAATTGTAAATTTTACATCCTTTTCGCATTATAGTGTAAACTGGATTGCTTTTTTGACCTTTCTATATGATGCAGTAATACATTTGTACCTCCATTCTTTCCAACGACCAGCTTATGGTACCTTCATATGGCTTCCAATGATAAATCGATTTAATCCTGTTGTTTCTATTTGATCCAAATATATGTTTGCCAATACTAGTCCAAGAGGACTACCTATGACTATGCCGCCAATATATCTGCAAAAGAATCTTTGGAATAAAAATCTTACTTTATATGTGCATAAGTAAATAAGTTCACTTATGTCGTCAACATTGATAATTTTTTCCGCTAACGATGAATGCAGATATTAAAAAGATATTATAATCCTATTATTCAGTGTAATACTATTAAATAGGGATTGGAGCTCTAGAGATAACATTTTTCTCTCTTTGAAATTTAATTTTAAAACATTTTTTTATATAAAAGGAAACTCGTAATCAATTTTGGCATACTAATACGCAGGATTTGTTTACCGAAGAACATTGAATTAGAGCTAAACCTGTTTTGTGAAATGTTGTGGGGTATGGCCTTTCCCAAATGGTTTATCGAATATAATTTGAGGCAAAGTATTATAATCAAGTCAAATCTGGATGAAAGCAAAATACCTCACAGTATAACGCTAAAAATCCCTTTCTTGGTGATATTTCAGCTGAGATTTTCAACAGAACTGTAATTCAAGAGACTTGAGCTCAGCTGCCGGCGATACATGCAAAACTTTTGTTCTACAGAACAAAACTTATGCAAATTAATAAAAAAGTCGGCCTTCCTTTATGTACACACTATTATCGGTATCAAAATTCCAATGTACATACAACGCTCAGTACATCGGTAGGTCAAAAAGAGACTCGAAACAAGAATAAATCAGCATCTTCCTCAAAATCTTTCAAAAATGGTTGCAGCTCCAGTACAAGAATCAGCAATTTGTGAACATACACTACTCCAGTTCACATTGTTTGTGGTAAAATTTCTCGGTTCTATGTAGGGCTGAATCTGGAGAATGCTTCTGGCTTTTGAAGCTCTCGCAAATAATAAGATTTATCCTTCTCTGAACGTGCGAAAAATTATTAAAATCAAGTCAAGTGTGATTGGAACAGAAGCATCATAAGCGAAACATTAAAATTAATAGACTGACTCAAAATACGAAAAAACGATTAATTACGGACACATTCAAAATAAAGGCGATAACACATCATGTTGCTTTACGAAAAAGTAGCTGTCTACGTTGTAAAATGGCAAGACAGACATAGCTAAGCTGTGATTGATAGCAGCAAATTTACAGTTATGACTAGATGAGCGAAAATATCACTTACAAAGACATTATATTAGCCGTAGATACTTGTAGGAATACTCTTCATTAATTAATGCTATTCAATGGATTACGGTTCTCCTTTCTCATATACAAATATTTATGTTGTTGAACGCGCATACATCATAACATAAACTTTATACTTATTTATATTTAACTTATGGAAATAATTATTTTGATTGATCATTGACGGATTAAAAATACTAGAATAAATTTCTGTAGATTTACGAGCACTCGGTTGTCAATTGGTAAGGTAAATAACTTCAGATCGTCAAGGCTGTATGTTGTAATATTCTTTTTTCGCAAATGCCTATTCGGCCGAAATTTCTCACCTTTATTTAATCTTTTTATGCTATTGTTAGAAAAAAAACGACTGAAAAATTGGTCTTGATAGCGCTTCTCCTGCAGTACTTCCTCGTCATTTATAAATTGAACAGTATTTTACATGAATCGGCAGCAGTTTAGCCACAAAATCCTGGTATATAGCTGCTTAGACAGGACTAATGCCAATTAAAACTGCTGAATGCACATTTCAATTCTAGCTTAGCATATGTCCCGTTATTATCAAAGTGATCTTTAATACACAAGAATAATATAGCATCAAATTTAACAATAAATTATTTTCACTTGTTGTTAAAATGGTGACCCGAAAACACTTGTAGCAGAAGTTACCGACAAATATTATTAGTATTTTACCTTGTAATTATGCACAGACAAATATTAACGACACTTTTTCTGCAATATTCCTGTGCTATCAGGTATGCGAATGTTCCTCGAGGTAAATAATTCCAGCTATTCGTGTTAAATATTGAAAAATTGATAAACGGCATTGACGTTTTACGTGACAAGCGCTATCAAGAATTATAAACAAAGATTTAATTGACTGTCTACATCATTGATGATATAAATATGCTAAATGGTGATAGTAATTATTACATTCATGTTTGTGTTAATGTACTGTCTAAGGAACCAGGTTTTACTGGTTACTTGATTATATGAAAAATGTGGTTTTTAGCCCTATCATTATTTTAAATCTAAAAATATAAGTCGAAAATTATTTTTTAAATGTTCAATTCTGGAGTTTTATTTTTTATTTAACCCAAGCTTACTGGTCAGAATATCATTAAACTGTTGAGCGTGGTTTCATATTACTAAATAACTCTGGAAACTACATTATTCCTTATGCTTTGGGATTAGTACTGTTGGCTCTTTTGAATTTTTCGCAAATTTAGGCGGATTTTGTCGATTTCATCGATCTGGATATTTTTTAGGTTATTTCAAAACCCCGATTTTGAGTGATCCATTTATTGTTCTCCGTTGCTTTCCTGATCATATACCATTATTTATTTGGCGCATATTTTGGCAATAATTGTCTTGGAAAACATTTCAGCAACATTTAGGTAATGTTGAAAATTCTGACTTGTAAATGTTCCCTTGCTCGATAGAAGAAGCACTTGGAAAATCCGAAAATTATTTGCAATAATTTTAGGATACAATTTTAGTTTTTATAACAGAGTTTCATGTTTTAAGTAGCATTAACACTATTCTTCACACAGGCTGCGTTTTTTCAATATTGCCATCCAACTTAATAAGGCTTTTCTCATGTCTTTTTCATGTGTTTAAAATATATCATAAAAGACACAGTCACAGAATTAATACCCATCTTTTAATACAAATTTATATAAATACGCCAATATTAATGTGAGGCATTGCTGCTTCAATTGTCGCGTGACTGGGCCAATTACATTTCGAACCGCTCGCACATTGAGCATAATTGTCACATATAAACTCATATTAAAGAGGGACATCGCTGCCTTCATCACCAACTTGTGAGGATTAGCGGCTGTAACACGCACATTTTGTCACGCTAAACTGCAAATTATATAAAATGTAGCTTATTTGCCGTTACCTATATTTTCAATCAGCCGTTTATGTCGATTTCAAATATTATTTATCAATATTCATTTAACAAAATCAATTTAAACAGGCTTAATGACAAGATGGTTAGTATTTAAATGAATGAAACATTACGGTTCAAACGTCTGTGTAAAATCAAATGGTGAATAAACGTCTAAATTTCGGCAATAAATTATTGAAACCTTAAACGTGTTTTCATCTGATAAGGCTTAATGATACTTACGACATGCAATAATCCAAACTATTTAGCTATTTCAGTAGCTTTATGGATAAACGTATCGAAATTCGATTTAGGCAAGCATAAAAATTATGTTTAGGTATTGGATCAAATCTGCATATGTTTCATGGTGATTATTTGACGTTCTTTGAATTTAAACTCTTTCCGCGTCGGAATTTGGTTTCTTTTGTTTTTCTAACATATTTTTTTTTTCATTTGTAGAGAGAATGGAAATAAGAATTTCTACTGTATCCCACTAATTTTTTAAAATACTTACAGTTATATATATATATATATATATATATATATATAAATTTAATGAGAGAATTGGTATGAATATATTTTTGGTATTAACCGAAAATTGAATTAGATAGAACATGAAGTTGAATTTGCTCTCCAATTTCACGTTTGGTTAATACCGGCAATATTTATCTATGTGAATAAATGCGTCTGCTAGTGTGTGCCAGCTTAATTTACGTTAAATATGAATTTGTCGTCAAACAAGCGCGCGTTATTCTATTATTTTCAAATGTATTTAAAGCACTGATTGTAAGCAAATCTTTGCTTTGCAAAACTAAGTCATCATCTCAAGTTTATGTACATTTGTCATAATTTAGTTGAATTCTGGAACGTGGTATAATTAGTGATACTGTGTTAGGCAAGCGCAAAATATTGTTATGCTTTATAACAATATGCAACTCTGATTTAAGATTTTCACTCAGATTTCATAACTGGTAGCATAGGTACGTTATCACCTCACCCAGTTTGTTCTCTGCTTAAAAGTTCATTGGGTGCTATCACTACATTTCGAACGACTATTTATTTAGCAGGGCTAGCTGGAGATTACAATAATCTTAAAGTATATAAGATGGTGTCGTCTGAATATGCCACATTTCTTGATCAAATATATCGCTAATGTGCAGCGTTGTTCTGACTCCTACCAACAAGTCTTCAGTAAACACACAACGCATGTGCAAATGACATTATTACTTTTGATCACACTTACGTTTGCACACCATTTTTCAATTAGTTGAATTACCAGGCTACAATACTTTAAATTAAGTTTGCGAGATTGAAGTAAAAGCCAATCCCTTTAAATCTAACCAATCGTCGAACATCATCCCATTATAAGCACCTTACTCATTAATTAATTGAATTTTTCAGTATAAACAAATAACTGTATAGTATAGGAAAGGCAATTCCTCCAGTAGACCGCTTTCGTCCTTATTGGGAATCCATCACGTACTGGCCATAATTTCCTGCAAACCGGGCTCGAACCTGGGAACGTCTGCTACGGAATCTGGTGCTCTAACCACTGAGCTATCCTGCCGCGCACTACACTACACACAATGGGTCAGGTGTTTATATCAAGATCACAACCTTGATTATAATAATTGCTATCACTGCCCGCACAACCAATATCCGTTTAATTATATAAATGCTCATTTCATTACCACTTCCTCATGTAGTGTGGTGTCTGTTCAGTAATGACAGATTGGGCATGGTCAGTTGGAACTTTGGGTATAAAAGGATGCCATATGAGTTCCACCTAAAAATAGACTAACCAAGTTAAATTAGTTAGTATATAACTTAACATTTTGTGTAGTGTAGTGTGCCGCAGGGTGGCTCAGTCGTTAGAGCATCAGATTCCAAAGAAGACGTAGCCAGGTTCGAGCCCTGTTCGCGGAAAAATTTTGGCCAGTACGTGATGAACTCCCAATAAGGACGAAACCGGTCTACTGGATGAATTGTCTTTTCTACACTATACAATTACTTGTTTATACAGACATATGAAAATAATTAATGAGTCAGGTGCTTATATCAAGATTGCAACCTTGATTATAATAATTGTTATCACAGCCCGCGCAACCAATGTTTGTTTTGACATTGCAATACTACTAACACTCACACGCACTGAAGCGTTTCGAGCTTTCATGATCATCTTCAGAGTAAGATGGCAAAGTGCATAGCGAGTATCAAACTGCAAGGCATATGTACGAAATGCAAAATTAGATATGCGAGTCTCACCTCTAGTAGCCGCAAATAAATTTTACTTAACAAGAAATATCGACTGCACAGTTTCTTCTATGAAGTCACAAGCATTAAATTTTTGAAACTTTCGCCACATATTTAAAAAGTTTATAAATTTAAACATCAAATGATTGTGCGGGTGGTGGTAACAATTCTTTAAATCAAGTTTGCGAACTTGAAGTAAGCACCAATTCCATTGTATTTAACCAGTCGTCGAACAACAGAAAAACTACCACGTTCAGGTAAATATTTTTTCCCTGCAAAAATGACTATATAGTTATTATATTTCAAATTGAATGTGCTCACGGTTAAAACGACATTGTGATAACTTGTATAGTACATTATCGGACGTTTCCGGAGTGACATGTGATTACAATAATTATTATTTTCAATTTTGTTGCAAATAAGCCTATTCACGAAATTATAGTGTGAGTAAACTTTGCAGCTTTGATACCATTCATATAAATTTAGTTGGAATCAAATTCAAACAAACAAATTCTTTATGTGAAGTTGACTTTAGTTCTAGTTTATTACACATATGTGAGGGACGTTTTACCGCGCATTATTTGACCAAATATGTGTTTGTTGTTTAGTACTGGATCCTAAAAATGAGTCGGTAGTAAGAACGAAACGAATGTTTACTCGATATTTAGCCCCTTTTTGCTAACATTGGTATGTCCTTCTGGTCCTATTTAAACCAAACTTTTACATATTAAGCAATATTTAATTCATAAATGCATCCTCGATTGGTCGGAAATCTGGTTTGTACTAGGCACTTACCTAATTACATTTCGAGCCCCGTTGTTTCTCTTACTTGCGTTATATTCATTGACGTTTCTAAAAACTCCATGAACACTTTCATTCAATAAGTTTCTTTTAAATGAGTTTCAGCGGTTGAAGTTTTCCATACAGATCTTCTATAATTGTATTGCTGTCATCAGACGCATTTACAATAAGCCGATAAATCTACCAAGAGAATCTTAATTCGTATTCGTTTTTGCGTTGAGCTAATATAAATACAAGTGATTATTAGTTATTGCGTACACAGTAGCAAATTAGTTCAAAGAGGATAAGAAAGAGATACCAAAGTCAGCTTAAAGTAAGGTATCATCTCATATAAACCTTACTTGTCCAAATATATAGTGTCAAATGTCATAGTACCGGATCCTACTGATCAGTCGACAGTTACCACGAAACGACTGTGCACATGATGTCATACCTTTCTATCATGCTGAATTTGGTATGTCCTTCTGTTCCTATTTGAATTAATCTTTTTCTAGATTCGCAATACCTAATACGCACTTCACTGATTGATTGTTTCTACAGCACTATTTCAGAACATTTTTCGGCCCAAGATGTGATTGTGAACACAATACAATTTATAAAAACTTTGACTGCATATATGGGGATAAAATTTAGATTGAACACATTCAGAGATTATAATGTCATCCAGTTAAGTAATTCTTTTGAAAAAATGTATTCATTAAATTTTACTATCGCAAATTTTAGCCTTAAATATGCTAAGATAATCCTCAAATGTTTTTGATTATTTGCATTTTTAAATCGTCAAAATCAGTAACCGAATTTTTATAGTCTCATATTATCGCAATATATTTTCTCATTAAAATTCCGTATTCAAATTGTTGCTATTTCTTGTTAATTATTATCAACGTAAATGCAATTATGTGGAAGGCGTTTAAGGTATATCAGGCTTTCCTATTATTATTGTCAAGAAATTTGAGGAAAAATTGCTTCATAATGCTCCGTATTCGAAATTTACACCCACATTAGAAAGTTTATGCTAAAACTTAATTAACATAGCTCCATTTAGGTGACAACCGTGGGAATATTTTTCCAGCACCTGTTTGCCATTAATCTAATTCATTGTTTCCTAACAATATTCATATCATTATTTTTATTTAGCTAGATAATAAAGTGCCGGTGATGTCTAGGTAACTTACTGTTTTTTTCACAAAAATATTCCAAAATTTAGTTTTTATTTGCATTAAGATAAATTTTTCTCCTGTCCTTCTCGATTTCGTAAACATCTTTTCAACAGAAATATGATTGTTATTACCAAGGCTGGTGTTATAATGCTCGTTATTAACTTCACTGTATATGATAATTATGAAACAAATTGTCACAATTAGTTCTCAAACATAATGTGTTGAATAGAAAACAAGAACAGAAGACAAATGTTATTATTATCCTAATATCTCGTTATTCTATTTACAATGGAATACAGTTTATTGAAAAGGAGAAAAAAAATATACAGAAAGAATCTAATTAAATTATAAATGACGGTTTCTAAGTAAAATTTAGGACCCAACATATAAATGACCTATTTACGCTTAAACCCGCAGTCAATTAACCAAATTGGAAGAGGAATAGACTTACTTCTTTTTCTTAGACTAATGATGTAGAATCCAGTGCCTCATAATAGAATTATTCAACATAAAAATAATATTAAAAACAAATTATTAGATATATCATGCGCTATTCGAATGTGAATTAACTTGAAGCAACGAATGAAGAATATTGAAATGTTTATGAAAAGAAACAGGTTTAAGGTTATATTAGTTCATTTAACTTTGAATCCGAAATCTCTCAAAAAACAACACATTTAGACTATGGAACGTTTGTAGGCACTTAAATATATCGGCGGGAATACAAAAAACAATATACTACGCGCTGATAAAGGCAAAGGCGCAGTTATACTGAACAATTTAAAATATATATAAAAATGGAGAATGTGTTGTTTAATAATTAAAAAGTCTTTCATCTAGAGAAAACGTCAGTTCAAATGGGCAAAGTTTAACTGGAGGAAACAACTGAAATAAAATTCTTAAAACGATGCTGGTTTACATAATAAGGTCTCTTAATTGTACCTCAAACTACTTCAATCATCGCGCTAACAGCGTACGGAATACCAAAAGCACAAAATTATTTGTCGCTTGTAAACAATATTGTCAAAAGTCAATTCTGTATTCCTGCGTTGGCTAAATGCTTACGCCGTATGTGGGAAACCATTGCGTGAACTACTTGATAATTATTTAGTTGCCGATTCGGTTTTTGTTTGTTAGTAAAATATGAGATGATAATATTAAAACTGAAGATTATGGTCTATTTTTAAGTGATGTCTTTGTTTACAAATTTTAAAACTGAATAAAACTATTTACAATATAGTTGAAGCAACAGAACAAAACATATTACCACCTTCAGTCCCAGTTTTATACTCTACGCAGAATTCTATGAACAAGCACGAAAAATGTTCACTTTTATTTCAATGGAAGAATATATAAGCATGTTGGTGTTAGGGAAATGGAAGCGTTTAATCGCCAATTTTAGCGGAGATCTTGAGGAGAATTGATAAAATGGATGTATTAGTAAATATTCACAACAAATACGTCATGTCGGTGACATTTGCCTTGTACTCAGAAACAGGTCGCTATCACTAACACTGCTTCAAAATTCTAATATTTCGCATAAAAATAAAATTTTAAGTTATTGTTTTCGAAAGGCAATCGTCTACCACAAAAATAAGAAGTTAAAGGTAATTTGAAAACAGAACAATTTAGCATAAGCTAACTTTAACTACGCAGTATTTTCATAATAACATTTTGTGCTATTTAAATATATGTTATAAACAGTTTGACAAACTGGTTACGCGAAATTTATAGAAAAGCAAATATATTAAATCAAAATACGATTAAATGAATAAGGGCTACCATAGACTATGTAGTGTGTAAATTGTCAAAATGTAAATGAAATGAAACAGACGTGTGTAGAGCCAGAACAGAACATCGTATGTTGGATTGACGTTCTGGCCCATCCAACGCAATAGAAATTTGAAGCAGCATTACCACACACATGCATATAGCTAAATTACCTTGAATATTTAAGGTAGCACATAAGGAAACGATTTATTTATCAGATTAAATTTTCTTTTGACTTTGCACATGTGTAGAGTATTTTAAACTTTATTAAAGCTCGCATATAATAGCAACGATATATATATATATATATATATATATATATATATATATATATATATATGTGTGTGTGTGTGTGTGTGTGTTTCATGGTCACATGAGGGATATATTTTAATTTTTTCATGTGTAGTACTATATTTTCAGTGTGACAGTCAAGTTCATTATATTTATAAATTCATATTCTTCATCTTTGTAAATCTTCATTTATGGATTGTTTAATTTTGTTTGATTAATGCAATTACTCGCTAAAATTTTGACTTGGTGCGAGCATGTTTAATTTGAGAATGTTGCAGTTATTGGGTTTAAACTAGACTTACGTATTTTGTCTGTATTTTGCAATAAAATTTCATAAAAAATTTTAAGCAATAAAAATATTACAAATAATTATTCATCAAGCCGCGTTTCTTCCTTTATGTGGGCAACGTACTATTAAATGTTAGGTCATAAACCGAAATAAAAATACCGAAAGATTGTGTCTACCGTAGAACCACCTCTGCTATATATTTTTGTCTTAATAATTAGGTGGATAATGGCCGTTCATTTCGAGAATACTAATTTATATTTTACCATAGTTCATTTATATACATCCCGAGTTTCAAGTTAATTATGTGCTTGGCAGTTAATATGATTTTCCGTTTTTCTCATATTTCTTGTTTTAGCTGATTTTTCAGTGCATATACGTTTGTTTTTGCATATTTATTCTTGTGTCTGTGTGTGAATAGAGGTCTATATCGTTTTATTTCAGAATGATCTCTTAGATCTGGTCATTCTTATATTGATTGTTTGATTTTTGACTAACTATTCGCTCTGTTGGCTGTTTCGTGTAAATGTATGTTTTTTCCTGAAGTGTCGATTTTCTTTTAGCCTTTTTCTTCAATTTTGTTCTTGCACCTTGGTACCAGCGCAGACTGTGCGGATTACGGTGTTGAATGCTCATATTTTTGTGACATTTCTGTCGCTATTAACGATGAGAGTAATTCCGTTTATGTTAATGTTTCTTCTTCTTCAGTTTGTTGCCAATCCGATCGGATGATATTTGAGACTGGTCTAGTGAGTGTTCATGCCTGTCTGGATGTTAGGAAATAGTTGTTGGGGTTGTGTGATTCGTGGCCAGTCCATTAATGTATCATGTTGGTGAAACTTTTGAATGTTTAGGTCGGGTGCATGGTGTTTAATACAAAAAGCTTCATACATATATAATAATTTTTCTGATTTTGCTTTGGTTAGAATTGAGAATTTTGTCAAATTGATTTGGTGCCCGTTTTAAGATTATGACTAAATATAGCTGATTTTCCTCACGGTGCCAAGAATATTTAATCTGTCTCTGAAGAAAATAATGCTGGAATCTGCTGAGAAATTACTATTTTGTACGTCCAATATATGTGCTACCGCACATACGTGAGAATTTGTAGACTTTGAATGATTTGGAGAGAATTGACAATTGATCTTCGGCATCCAAAGTTTGTTATCTCTGTGTGCTTCATGTGATTTTAACATTTATACCGGGAAAATTCTCCAAAGTGAATCAATTTAACTGTCATGCAATGATTGACGACGGTATGTCGCCTCAAATAGTAAGTTTAGGTAAAACTCCTCCGTAGTACGAACCCCATGTTGTCTGATGTTGACCGCTCTGGGTGTTTGTTCATTAGCAAAATTTTTCTAAGGCAGGTTTGGTCCTCCTTTATCTTGTTTTCAGATTAGATCTTAATGATTCTATTTGCTAGGTTGTTAAATAGGATTTTAATGAGAAAGTAGTAGATTCTCTATTTATTGCCAGTGTCAAATCACCATTTTCTTCTCGAGTGAGTTTGATGTCCAGGAAGGAAACTGTGTTTTCTTCCTCTACCTCTAGAGAGAATTTTATGTCTGGATAGACCTCATTAGCTTGATTGAGAATTTCGGTTCGGTCTGCTGCTTCTGGGATAAACAATTATATATCATCTCTTTATATTTTGAGGAAAGCGCACTGGTCAGTTATGACTTTATGCTCGTTCTACGTTTATACATAGGCCAGGAAGGGTTTAGTGCAGCTTCCCATAATAAAAATAGTAATAATAAATAAAAAATCTTCAAAAACTTTTTAATAGGATCACACAAAATCGTCGATGCTTTTTTCAATGGGATTTTCAAACGAGACAATATAATTTCGTAGAGCGTTTTTCTTCAGTTTATCTGATAGTTCAAACGAGTCTTTGCAGGTTGTAAACTGTTTGTGGTGGGAAGATAATATACATTCAATTGTGTAATAGGTGGTGCGCACCTAGTAACCAATTAGATCAAATTTTACTGCAAGGATAATCCAACATGAACGGAAGGCATAATCTCGTCCTTAATGGTGTTCATATTTATGATATTTCGTAATGGTTGAAGGCGTTTGCATAGAAACTTAGCTGGCTTATGTTTTGGTGCGCTGATTATTGACATATTGGTCCGCATCGGATGAGCTCCTTGGACTGTCAATTTTTTATGAGTTTTTGGTTTTCCGTATAATCATGCTGTGTGAGAAGAACAGAAGGTAAAGAAACAAAAGACCGCACAATAGATGCCCAATGTCATTTGACAATTCTCTCCAAATCCTTCATAGACTACACATTCTCGTCTATGTGCGTAGCATATATATTGGACGTACGAAGAAGCAATTGATCAACGGAATCTAGCAATACCTTTCGCAAATATTGATTAAAAACGCTAGGCATCGTAAGGAAAATCAGCTATCTCCGATCATTTTATAAACATGTTAATATATTTTTATTTGAATATTTTACTTACATAAATTTCATTTTCCCAATTCTACAGGATTACATCGTGCTTAGAATCAACATGGCTTGACATTTGATATGATCGCATCCGTGATTAATAACACCATTTATGAATTGATATATATTAGGCAAGAAATGCGTTAGTTAATTGGATTATGCCTTCTAATTATCCAAGCAAAGGTATAACTCAATAATCTAAAATAAAGCATATTTTCACCAGATACTACTATTGTAAAACAAAGTTTTCTGAATAAATGTTTCACATCTTGCGAGTGCTTCCTATTTTAGAATTTTTGCATGTCAAATTAATAAAAACAGTCTGTTTTATAGTTACAAGAATGCTCGCAAGTTTCCACGTACATATAAGCAGGTGCTGCTTCGAATAAAAAAATATTATCACCACTTTCATTAATTTATGCATTATTATTATACGTTTCTTCATTTCACATTTTCAGAAGTTTACTCAACCTCGAAAATTATATCCTTCTTTAAGGGAAATATTGCATGCTCGAATAATTCCATAATTAGAAATTCAAGCAAAACCTCCATGCGCTTACTATATTAACGCATATATAAGAATGACGCGCTATTGTATAATGAACAGAAAGTATTTTTTGTTAATAAATGCTAATTCCTTTCGTTAATACTTAGCAATATTAATGATTTATTCAATTATAATTTCCATTGGCTGCCAGATGATAGATTACGTCACAACTATACTGAGCCAGTAAGGAATGCAGACAATAATACAGTTGTGGGAGTACTTGAAACCAACGCTATGGTTGCCGAAATGATTTATGGTACCTACACTTTGGTTGCCGAAATGATAAATGGTACCTACACTTTGGTTACCGAGTCGGTAAATGGTATCAACACAATAAATTTCAAGTAATCTGAAGTGCACAAAATTGAGAATTACAGTTACATTGTAGTACCTGTTACTCAGTAAAATCCGTTCAATCTTTCCTTGATACATATTAAGTATAAAATTTCGCTTTAATCATGATATCATTCAATTAAATATACAAACGTTAGCTAATGTTTATTGCTGAGAACACACACACACATATATATATATATATATATATATTCTTTTGAAATGCGAGCTTTAATAAAATTCATTGTACCCTTCCTTTATGCAAAAACAAAAAGAAATTTTATCAGATATAAGAAAATTTTCTTTCTTGTGGTCTTCTCAAATATCTACTCATGAACATATCTTTATATATAAATTGGAAAGCAAAACAAGATATAAATATGTGAACAAAGAGAGTGTGAAAAATAGAAACCAATCAAATTGCGTGCGTCACATCCAGTTCAAGCTCAATGCTTATACGTGCTTCTTCTGCTTACATAAATCCGGCTGCAATTTGTTTATCCATAAGGCTTCGTATGTGGCTAGCTCCCTTTTGTTTTTGCATTTAGTAATTACTTTGAATGCTACGTCTGGAGAACATACGTGCGATGCTTCGATGATGTGTTGCGCAATAGCAGACGTGTATTCACCATTTGATTTAAAACAGGCGTTTATGTTGCAATGTTCTCTCATTCGAGTAATTAACCGTCTGGTCGATCGGCCTACGTAAGTTGATCGACAACTTGCGCATGTATATTGTTAAATAATATTTGATATCGACATTAACGGCTGTTTCTCTTTGATTGCTGGTAAAGGCAAGTGTTTTACCCTAAATAACACTCGTAGTTTGGCTGCATTAAATGTGCGTGTCAATGCTGCTTCAAATTTCTTTTGTGCCATTCGGGAAACTGCATCCCCCTTAAATGGGATGTTTAGGTAGACTGTTTTCTTTTCTGGCCCATAATACGTCTGTTTCTGGTTAATTCCCCTTTTAATAATTGATTCAATTAATTGTCTGGGATAGCCATTAGATATCAAAATCGTTAATTGCTTTATTATATTCATTTTCTTTAGAATCTTGACTAACCAACCTGTCAATTCTTGAAAAGCAACCACGAACTGTTGATAATTTATATTGAAATGGCAAAAAACTGCTATAATACAGATACTGTGCAGACCATGTTGGTTTATGGTAAATTGTTCTGTTTAATTTACCATTAGTTTCTTTCTTTAATAGTACATCTAGGAAATGCAGACAGTCATCTTTCTCGTGCTCTGACGTG
Source organism: Eudiplozoon nipponicum (assembly GCA_029291075.1). NCBI lineage: Eukaryota > Metazoa > Platyhelminthes > Monogenea > Mazocraeidea > Diplozoidae > Eudiplozoon > Eudiplozoon nipponicum. The sequence continues at coordinate 19,665 of JAQBSW010000603.1, forward strand.
AAACCGATATTCTTATGTGCTTTGTTGAAACTTTGAAGCAATGTTCGTGATTGTGACCTGTTCTTAAGTACAAGAAATATATCATCCACGTACCGTATATATTGAGCACATTTACTTATGTCACTCTTTTATGATGTATTTTCTAGGTGCCCTAGAAAAAGCTCAGCCAACACTGGAGATAAGAGGCTTCCCATTGCGACACCACCAGTCTGTTTGTAGATGCTTCCGTTAAAACGAAATCGTACGTCGTTCGTGCATAATAAGATAAGCTTGCGTAGAGTTTGACCTGGCACCGGTGATCGATTTCAAAAAAGGTATCAGTTACTAACACAATAGCCATAGTGTTAGTATCCTTTACAGACTCGGTATATATATTATATAGTGTGAGTTAGCATGGAAGTCGTATTGTCGTTGACTTTAGATTATGTTAGCTTCACTATTACAGGTTTACACATTCGTCTAGGAGATTGTACCGTCCTATTATTCCACATTCTTCTACCAAATATATAGTGGCTAAAGGGCGTAATACCGGCTCCTACTGATGAGTCGCCAGTAAGCACGAAACGAATGTGCATAAGATTATACTTTCCGTTCATGCTGCCTTTGGTTTATCCTTCTGGTCACAACTGAACTAATTTGTTACTAGGTTCGCAAACCTAATACATACTTGCATATATATTAGTTCTTCGCAACAAACAGTATTTAACTGTAATATTTGGAATTGAATGATGTCATGCTTACCGCGAAATGTGATAACTGATATCGATGAAGGCCAGAGTGTATGGTTTAAATGGAGTAACAGGTGTTCGGAAATTGTTGTAATTCTCAATTTGGGTGAACTTTAGCATAAATTTATATCCATCAGGTTGGTATCATGTACCGACTCGGAAACCATTGTGTTAGTATCCGGTACTCATCGATTTCAAAAAAAGGTATCAGTTACTAACACAATAGCCATAGTGTTAGTATCCTTTACAGACTCGGTATATATATTATATAGTGTGAGTTAGCATTGAAGTCGTATTGTCGTTGACTTCAGATTATGTTAGCTTCACTATTACAGGTTTACACATTCGTCTAGGAGATTGTACCGTCCTATTATTCCACATTCTTCTACCCAAATATATAGTGGTTAAAGGGCGTAATACCGGCTCCTACTGATGAGTCGCCAGTAAGCACGAAACGAATGTGCATGAGATTATACTTTCCGTTCATGCTGCCTTTGGTTTATCCTTCTGGTCACAACTGAACTAATTTGTTACTAGGTTCGCAAAACCTAATACATACTTGCATATATATTAGTTCTTCGCAACAAATAGTATTTAACTGAGACAATATAATTTCGTAGAGCGTTTTTCTTCAGTTTATCTGATAGTTCCAACGAGTCTTTGCAGGTTGTAAACTGTTTGTGGTGGGGAGATAATATACATTCAATTGTGTAATAGGTGGTGCGCACCTAGTAACCAATTAGATCAAATTTTACTGCAAGGATAATCCAACATGAACGGAAGGCATAATCTCGTCCTTAATGGTGTTCATATTTATGATATTTCGTAATGGTTGAAGGCGTTTGCATAGAAACTTAGCTGGCTTATGTTTTGGTGCGCTGATTATTGACATATTGGTCCGCATCGGATGAGCTCCTTGGACTGTCAATTTTTTATGAGTTTTTGGTTTTCCGTATAATCATGCTGTGTGAGAAGAACAGAAGGTAAAGAAACAAAAGACCGCACAATAGATGCCCAATGTCATTTGACAATTCTCTCCAAATCCTTCATAGACTACACATTCTCGTCTATGGCGGTAGCATATATATTGGACGTACGAAGAAGCAATTGATAAACAGAATCCAGCAATACCTTTCGCAAATATTGATTAAAAACGCTAGGCATCGTAAGGAAAATCAGCTATCTCCGATCATTTTATAAACATGTTAATATATTTTTATTTGAATATTTTACTTACATAAATTTCATTTTCCCAATTCTACAGGATTACATCGTGCTTAGAATTAACATGGCTTGACATTTGATATGATAGCATCCGTGATTAATAACACCATTTATGAATTGATGTATATTAGGCAAGAAATGCGTTAGTTAATTGGATTATGCCTTCTAATTATCCAAGCAAAGGTATAACTCAATAATCTAAAATAAAGCATATTTTCACCAGATACTACTATTGTAAAACAAAGTTTTCTGAATAAATGTTTCACATCTTGCGAGTGCTTCCTATTTTAGAATTTTTGCATGTCAAATTAATAAAAACAGTCTGTTTTATAGTTACAAGAATGCTCGCAAGTTTCCACGTACATATAAGCAGGTGCTGCTTCGAATAAAAAAATATTATCACCACTTTCATTAATTTATGCATTATTATTATACGTTTCTTCATTTCACATTTTCAGAAGTTTACTCAACCTCGAAAATTATATCCTTCTTTAAGGGAAATATTGCATGCTCGAATAATTCCATAATTAGAAATTCAAGCAAAACCTCAATGCGCTTACTATATTAACGCATATATAAGAATGACGCGCTATTGTATAATGAACAAAAAGTATTTTTTGTTAATAAATGCTAATTCCTTTCGTTAATACTTAGCAATATTAATGATTTATTCAATTATAATTTCCATTGGCTGCCAGATGATAGATTACGTCACAACTATACTGAGCCAGTAAGGAATGCAGACAATAATACAGTTGTGGGAGTACTTGAAACCAACGCTATGGTTGCCGAAATGATTTATGGTACCTACACTTTGGTTGCCGAAATGATAAATGGTACCTACACTTTGGTTACCGAGTCGGTAAATGGTATCAACACAATAAATTTCAAGTAATCTGAAGTGCACAAAATTGAGAATTACAGTTACATTGTAGTACCTGTTACTCAGTAAAATCCGTTCAATCTTTCCTTGATACATATTAAGTATAAAATTTCGCGGTAATCATGATATCATTCAATTAAATATATAACAGTTAGATAATGTTTATTGCTGAGAACACACACACACATATATATATATATATATATATATATATTCTTTTGAAATGCGAGCTTTAATAAAATTCATTGTACCCTTCCTTTATGCAAAAACAAAAAGAAATTTTATCAGATATAAGAAAATTTTCTTTCTTGTGGTCTTCTCAAATATCTACTCATGAACATATCTTTATATATAAATTGGAAAGCAAAACAAGATATAAATATGTGAACAAAGAGAGTGTGAAAAATAGAAACCAATCAAATTGCGTGCGTCACATCCAGTTCAAGCTCAATGCTTATACGTGCTTCTTCTGCTTACATAAATCCGGCTGCAATTTGTTTATCCATAAGGCTTCGTATGTGGCTAGCTCCCTTTTGTTTTTGCATTTAGTAATTACTTTGAATGCTACGTCTGGAGAACATACGTGCGATGTTTCGATGATGTGTTGCGCAATAGCAGACGTGTATTCACCATTTGATTTAAAACAGGCGTTCAAGTTGCAATGTTCTCTCATTCGAATAATTAACCGTCTGGTCGATCGGCCTACGTAAGTTGATCGACAACTTGCGCATGTATATTGTTAAATAATATTTGATATCGACATTAACGGCTGTTTCTCTTTGATTGCTGGTAAAGGCAAGTGTGTTACCCTAAATAACACTCGTAGTTTGGCTGCATTATATGTGCGTGTTAATGCTGCTTCAACTTTCTTTTGTGCCATTCGGGAAACTGCATCCCCCTTAAATGGGATGTTTAGGTAGACTGTTTTCTTTTCTGGCCCATAATACGTCTGTTTCTGGTTAATTCCCCTTTTAATAATTGATTCAATTAATTGTCTGGGATAGCCATTAGATATCAAATCGTTAATTGCTTTATTATATTCATTTTCTTTAGAATCTTGACTAACCAACCTGTCAATTCTTGAAAAGCAACCACGAACTGTTGATAATTTATATTGAAATGGCACAAAACTGCTGTAATGCAAATACTGTGCAGACCATGTTGGTTTATGGTAAATTGTTCTGTTTAATTTACCATTAGTTTCTTTCTTTAATAGTACATCTAGGAAAGGCAGACAGTCATCTTTCTCGTGCTCTGACGTGAAGCCGATATTCTTATGTGCTTTGTTGAAACTTTGAAGCAATGTTCGTGATTGCGACCTGTTCTTAAGTACAAGAAATATATCATCCACGTACCGTATATATTGAGCACATTTACTTATGTCACTCTTTAATGATGTATTTTCTAGGTGCCCTAGAAAAATCTCAGCCAACACTGGAGATAAGAGGCTTCCCATTGCGACACCACCAGTCTGTTTGTAGATGCTTCCATTAAAACGAAATCGTACGTCTTTCGTGCATAATAAGATAAGCTTGCGTAGAGTTTGACCTGGCACCGGTGATGGTAATATATCGTGTTCTACCGCTTTGACTATAATGTCAATGGTTTCATCAATTGGAACATTTGTAAACAAAGACGTAACATCAAAAGATACCATAATCTTGTTTTTAACATTTATATCTTGAATTTTGTTTACAAACTCAAACGAATCGGCAACCGAATGATTACCTAGTAGTTTACGTAATGGTTCAAGTAAACGAACTAGCCATTTAGCTAGTGCATGAAACGGAGAATTTACCATTGATAAAATTGGCCTCATAGGACAACCTCTTTTGTGTGTTTTTGGTAATCCGTACATTATTGGTGTAGATGATCCAACTGGCTTGAGCTTCTGTGCAGTGGCCTCATCAATAAAACCGGCATCTGTCAAAATCTTAATTTCATTTATTACTTTGCGCTCCACCTTGTCTATTTCATCTGATTTATCGTCTAGACGTGTGAATTTTGTATTGTCCTTTAACACGTTTTCCATCTTTTGTACGTAGTCAGATTTGTCCATTATAACTAATTTTCTTATATCTGATAAAATTTCTTTTTGTTTTTGCACACAGGAAGGGTGAACATATATATATATATATATATATATATATATATATATATATATATATATATATATATATATATATATATATATATATATTGTGTAATAGGTGTTGCACCTGGTAACAAGTTAGTTTACATATGACCAGAAGGATAAATCAAAGACAGCATGAATCTCATGTAACAGGTGTTCCGAATAAGGTGTAATTCTCAATTCGGTTGGACTTTGGCATTTTTCACATCCATTGTGATGGTAACATGTACCGACTCGGCAACCGTACTGTTGGTACTACGTATCGTTTTGTCAACCCTAGTGTCGGTATCAGGTAGTGACACAACAGCAATAGTGGTGGCAACATTTACAGGCTCGGTATATATATTATATATAATGAGTTGTCTTTGAAGTCGCATTCTTGAAGACTTTTTATTAAGCTAGCTTTATTACTCCTGGATTGAAAATTCGTGTGGGGAATTGAAACGTCCAATTTTCCCACATTCCTCAACAAAATGTGTAGTGGTTATTGGGCGCTCTACTGGCCCCTACCGTTGAGCCGCCAGTAAGAATGAAATGATTTTTCACACGAGATTATGCGTCCGTTTATGCTGTCTTTGGTGTATAATAATGGTCATATTTGACCTAATTTGGTACTAGGTGCGCAACACCTATTACAAATTTCCTAAGAGGTTATTGGCTTATGCTTCAAATATAATAATTCTCGTCAGTATTTGCGATATTTAAACATTACTTTATTTAATTTAAAGCAAGGTCACTTGCAAATAATAGGACGGCACAATCTCCTAGACGAATGTGTATCGTCCTATTATCCCACATTCCTCACCAAAATATATAGTGGTTAAATGGCGTAATACTGTCAGTAAGCACGAAACGAATGTGCATGAGATTATACTTTCCGTTCATGCTGCCTTTGGTTTATCCTTCTGGTCACAACTCAACTAATTTGTTACTAGGTTCGCAAAACCTAATACATACTTGCATATATATTAGTTCTTCGCAACAAACAGTATTTAACTGTAATATATTGAATTGAATGATGTCATGCTTACCGCGAAATGTGATAACTGATATCGATCAAGGCCAGAGTGTATGGATTTACTGGAGTAACAGGTGTTCATAAATTGTTGTAATTCTCAATTTGGGTGAACTATAGCATAAATTGATATCCATCAGGTTGGTATCATGTACCGACTCGGAAACCATAGTGTTAGTATCCGGTACATCTTCGATTTCAAAAAGTTGGTATCGGTTACTAACACAATAGCCATAGTGTTAGTTTCCTTTACAGACTCGGTATATATATATTATATAGTGTGAGTTAGCGTTGAAGTCGCATTGTCGTAGTCTTTATATGATGTTAGCTTCACTACTGCAGGTTTAAACATTCGTCTATGAGATTGTACCGTCCTATTATTCCACATTTTTCGACCAAATATATAGTAGTTAAAGGGCGTAATACCCGCTCCTACTGATGAGTCGCCAGTAAGCACGAAACGAATGTGCATGAGATTATACTTTCCGTTCATGCTGCTTTTGGTTTATCCTTCTGGTCACAACTGAACTAGATTAGCAACACCTAATACATACTTGCAAACATATTAGTTCTTCGTAACAAACAGTATTTAACTGTAACTAAACAGTAATAATATTTGAAATAATTTTTGAATTTATTTTTTGGTATCAAATGTAAACAATATCGTATCCCGTAGACTTACTGACCTCCGCAGTCACCATTTTATATTAAAATTTACCTGGATTTAGTTGAATAATTATTGAAAATGATAAATGATCTGCTTTGTGTACATTAAGAGGTTTAAATTCAGCTGTCAATAAGCCCTCATTAAAATCTAAGCGTTTGAATTCAATGGGGTCAATACAAAATTTGAACATTTAATACCACTTAAAGTAAATTGTAACCACATAATCCTGCATATTCACTCTTCTTTCCTGATGGAATAAGCCATAACTCTTTATAAAATCTTTCTAGTCGTCCTTCGATGCTCAAATAGGTGTATCTACTACGATTGGTGCCCACTTTCAGCAAAGGGTTTTCTCTCTTGTTCCCGGTAGTCGCATTCGCCGACAAAAATGGTCACTCAAGTTGTTCCGTAGAAGCACTCGTCGAATTATTTTCAGGTGATATCTTTTCTACCGCTTTATTCTCTTATCGAGTTTTTAAGCTTTCCTACCATTTTTAAATCATTTAATAAGTCTGAGTTTTCTTAATTAAATACAATATTGTTCAACTGTTCAATATATTCTTATTTCGCTTACTCTGTTAAATAATAATAGGAGAATACGATCCTGTTTTATTATGAGGCATTTTTTATCAATCAAAAATATATATTAATTTCTTCTTCTAGATTTCATCCAAGTGTTTTTTATTTCACAACATCGAGTTCCCATCTTAAATAACTAATTTAGCTTCTATTCCGTTTCAAATCTATTTTTACTCTATTTTAATGTCATTAATTCTTTTTTTTAAAGCTTAGTAATGTTCTTCCAATCCATACTATTGATAAAAGCTATTTCCATTCGCGTCAAAAATAAAGCATATGATTTAAAGCAATTTTTGTATAATTTAAACATAATATTCCTTTTACTTTTAATTGTAAATTTTATTTCATTTGCAATTTTGATATCCGCGTGAAATGCTTGTGACTTCAAAGTAATTGAAGCTGCTCACTGACTTGACTCTTATTTGCTGTGAATTTTTTTTTAATAATCTTGTCTTAATCTAAATTGGAATAATACAAGCATTATTGCAATATTAACATTTTTTTAGTCCTAGCATTATTGTCTTGTTTCTGAAAACGTTTTAATTTTTGTCAGAATTTGTTTAAACAATTACTTTAGTCTCAAATTCGCCACAGGCACTTATGCTTGATTACACTTACCTGCGTGTTTTAAAAATTTTGATGTATTCAAGTCTCCATTCGTCCATCAAAATGGAAATCTTTGTGTTGTTCATTCTTAAACAACTTTGTCCTGAATCTCGTCCAACTAACATTTTTACTTGCAGCACTATTAATAATTTGGCCGATTGTTGCCATTGCCCATAAAGTTAAAAGTGTAAAATTCGCGCCCTGTTATGTATAAAATAACTTAACATCCAACTGGAATGGGATAGTTGTAATAACGAAGTCAAATGGATGTGAATTTGTAGCTTGTACGCAGAAATTGGTAAAACCATCAAATAAGAGACTTTTTTCTTGAAGAAGAGCTATTCCAAATTATAGTGCATTTAAGAAGTTTATCTTGTATGCACGAAGCCAAATAATTTGGCCTCACGTGCGCAACAAATTCGCGTGATAACTATTTTAAGTTTGAATAATACACGACATTTAGCAGCCTAAATTATCAACTAGATAGTGCACAGCCTATGCTAGCCCTCGCAGAGCACAATTAATGTAAACTTCACTAAATCTATTTACACGACATAGTGCCATTAATTTCAATTTTTAGCATTTACAGCCTTGGATTTTGGCGCGCCGCATATACGCCTACCATTCACAGTTGGTTTGAATAGTAAACAAACAATATTGGCAGAAATTTTCAATTAAGTTCAATTCAGATTGTTTCAATGATGGTAGATCACACTAAAGTTTATTGGCTCTACCTTACTTGGTCAAAATCCCCGGACCGGATGTATCAGGTTATGATTATGTAGGAATATATATTATTTAGCCAATAAAACGGTTGAATGTGAAACTAAGCTTTTCCCACTATGCGATTAACGCATGAAATTTCTGTGTTCAGCATATAAGCATAAGGAATGACTAAATAATTTATTCGGCTTTATTTATGATACATAGCAATTGTTTTTCAATAATAGGAAATCAATATTTTATTTAAAATAATGGAATATTTTTAGTTTACTTGGACAGTATGAGCAAAGTATATTTAAGACAAATATTATTAAAAATCAAACAGTTGGCAAAAAGTAAAGCAGCATGTGTTGAGTAGTTTACCATTCATTCAACAGGTAGTTCAACTCGCCAGCTTCAAGAATAAGTGTAAAATTACGACAGGACTACAAAAGGTTATATATGCGCATATATTCTTAAATTATACTAACAACATAAATTTGTGTATAACTGAATAATGAATGCAGTGTACGATTTTAATGGCGTAGTGGGTGTGCCTTTAGACTGACAAGAACACGGCCCTTTATTAAATTCAACGCTACGGAAATTCAAAAAATATGTGTATGAGATCACATTAAGGATTCCACCGGTCTTGTTCATGAATTACATTTCATGTATTATTCAATTGTTTTTTGTTTCGACCTCTTATATTTCCATATCTAGCTGCTGTACCTTAATTTATATCACTACCTAAAGTGGTATGCTTTTGGTCTTTTAAAAATTGATAGGGTGTAGATAATTGTAACTGTAGGTCAAAAGCAATACCAAGTAATGATCGGGTTTTGTTTTGTTGGATTTGAGTTACACAGGTTAAAATCCAATGATCTTTGATTCGAATAACGGCCCCAAAATTTCCAGAAGTGACCTTATTGGATAAAAATAAGGACAAAACTGCTCAATCTGAGCAGAAACACCTTCTGCATTATTCACTGTTTACTTTATATTGACAACATATATATAGTCCAATCATGCCACTGTACTTAGCTTCAGTGCTTATTCCTCAGGTGGCAAGGTTTCGGTCATTTATTTTTGTCAGAATGTAACTTGTTAGAAATTTTGGATCAAGCGAGTCAGCAAATGAAATTTATCTGACAAAATTTCTGGCCAGAAATCGAAGTGGGTATAAAGCAGAAAATTATATTCAACAAGCAGATTTGTATCCTTAGTAGTAAGGTTGTGAGGCTTTGAAGTAAATGGCCCCACTTTCCATTCGCGATCGCAGTCATTCTGACAAATAGCTAACGAAATCCTTTGAATTACATTTTCGATCATATGCGATGTTTATTTAACAACGACAACATAAAAATATATAAAAACTTGTGTATTCAATATAACCTAAGCATTACACATAATAGCGAATTAAATTCATCAATTATACCGAAACCATCTGTATTTGACATTCATCAAATACTTAGGAAAGTTGCGACGGCCGAGTTTTAAACCGGAGCACATTAGCTTCGGTGAGTTTTCACTCATTTACTGTATTACTAAAGACGTGCAACACTTGCAATTTTCATTTTTATAAGAAATATCTTTTTGTAAAAATTGCTTTTTTCAAAAAAGCCTAAGTAATACCGCTTAAAAAACGAAGATCCAGTAAGTTACTTCAAATCTGCCCTGAAAGTAGAGAAAACCTGACAATTTCGAAAACCATATTGAAAAAGCAATATGGTTGGTTTAAATTATTTGCGTGACATCAGTAACAACTAAACGTTCCACAAAGGTGAAAATATAGTTTTAGAAAAGAACCGGTTTTTCTCATTTGGCACACACCTAACACTTGCCAGAATTGTTAAGATCTGTACACAAACCAATGTGCATTTGTTTCGGTGACTTGGTTCTCATCCTCTCGTTGGTCTTAAAAACAGATCGCGATAAAGAATACTGCTTCAACGTTTCAATAAAATACATAAAATTATTAGCTTTATGTCAGTGCAGGAGAAAAAACAATTTTCTACATTTTTGAATGAATGAAATATTTTAATATTCAAGTAAATACAACAATTTAACACAAGCAATACTTTAGATAAGTTTTGTGGCGGAGAACTAATAAATATGCAAGTATGTATTAGGTGTTGCGAAACTTGTAACAAATTAGTTCAGTTGTGACCAGAAGGATAAACCAAAGAACATTCGTTTCGTGCTTACTGGCGATTCATCTGTAGGAGTCGGTATTACATCCTTTACCCAAAATATATTTGGGTCCTATTTTCCCACATTCCTCACCAAATTATACAGTGGGTAAAGGGCGTAATACTGGCTCCCACTGATAAGTCGCCAGTAAGCATGAAACAAATGTGCACGAAATTATACTTTTCGTTCATGCTGTATTTGGTTATCCTTCTGGTCATATTTGAACTAATTTGTTAATAGGTGCACAAACGAACCTTGTCCGCATTGTATTTGCATTATAGCAGTTTCGTGCCTTTCAAAAAAAATTATCAACAGGTCGCCAGTTGTTTTCCAAGAATTGACAGTTTTGTCAGTTCAGATTCGAAAGGTAACGATTATACTAATGCAACAAACTATTTAATTCCCAATGGCCAACCTGGACAATTATTTTCGTCAATTATTAAAAGAAACAGACGTATCTTTGACCAGAAAAGAAATCAATTTACCTGAACGTTCCATTTGAGGTGGATGCAGTTTCTCACAAAACACTAAAGTTAAAGCGGCTTTAAAACTAAAATTTAACGCAATTAAACTGCAATAGGCCTTTGAGGTAACACTTTTGCCTTAATCATTAATTAAACAGTCGTTATTGTCGACCACAAATTTTATTTAACAATATACATGCGCAAGTTGTCAATTATTTTACATAAGCCGATTAACCAGACAGTTAATTACACGAAAGAAAGAACATTGCGTCTTGAACGCCTGTTTTAAACCAAATGGTGAATGCACGTCTGCAATTGCATGACGTATCGTTGAAATCTCTCGCACATGTTTTTAAAATGTGCCATTTAAAATAATTACAAAATTCATTATCCGAAATAAATCTTCCACGTATGATGCTCGGGGGATAAACAAACTGCAGCTTGATTTATGCCAGAGCATATCACACTCTTGCCATGTTTAAATTTTCTGTTTTTTCACTTTTTAATATATGAACAGTGTCCATTTTTAGACACTTAAACAAAAAAATAGAAAGAAGCAGCTCCTGTATCTGATAAAATTTCATTTATTTTTGCGCATGTAAGGTTTAGTAAGAATTATATTTTTTTGAACAAAATAATAATGGTTACATCATATAATCATCATAAGGCATAATAAATATTCTGAAACTACTAGCCATGGAATCGAATATTAATCCTGAATATCATGAAGTGTCTAATTTTTGCATTGTAAATTTATTTTCAGTTTATTGAAATGTAAAGCCTGAACTTATTAATCTCATATGAAATTTGTGCTTATATCTTCAATATTGTTACTTCCGTTTATTTTTATTTTGCTTAAAAATAAATGCCGCACAGAAAACCAACGATGAATTATGCATAATAGTTAGATGTATCGAATGAATACTGTAATTCTTAACCATTTACGCCCTTTAGGGGCATGCTTTGCGTAAACAGCTTTAAAATCCCGATGAATTGTAATGGAACAAGGTTTTAAGCAAATTATGATTTGACTAGGAACTTCTATCCACTAATTTTGTTAGGTAAATGGCCTTATTATGAATTTATTAGGCAGAAAACAATTGCAAATTGACATATATTATAATTACCTATCAGGTATTGATACCCTAAGCTATGATGTTATTATATATATATATATACATATATATATATATATATTCAATTGTTTACACGTTTATATATTTGTTCGTTCATAAACACCTTTATACGAAATTTTTCTTTATATAAAACAAATATTAGCACAAATTATATAACGAAATTACGAAGAAAAATAAAAATTAATTCTTCACCTCTGTTGCTCTAAACGTTTGTAGTATATCTAAGACTACAATAAATAACAAAATTAGCCTTTATGAAAATATTGTAATTTGTACCCCAAAAATTATAGCTTCAACTTCATTTTGATATATATTATGCTTCTTTAAATTTAGCTAGACTGAGCTCATGTTTCAATTTCTATACGTATATTATTTGATTACTTCTGTAATGATTTGATCTCAATTTCAATTATTAAGCAGGACTGTTTAATGTGTCCATCATTTAGTTATTTATTTGCTGTTCATTTAGCACCGCAACCCGTTTCGTTCAAGGAAAAATAACATATTTATGTAGCAATGCTTATGTTGATGAAAACAGATTCTAAAGACCTCTGATTTTATCATAGTCTACCGTATGCTTATTTATAATGAAAGTTGTTAATCTGATTTTTACTAAAAATTAATTTGTGAAGAGATGCAGCAATATATTATTACTCAGATACAGGCTACACAGTTACAAAAGTGCATGCTCGACTTACCACAATTAAACTTAAATAGTATATCTATTATTTAATGTTATCAATTTAAATTAAGCTAAACTCAACTAGGTCAAATTCCAGATATTAAAGTCGAGTTGTTTTCTTAAAAAAGGAAACTGACATTTTCGTATTTTTAAAAGATGTATTATTTTGTTTCTCAGTGCTGTCCTTTTCGTTTCGGATTTGACCGCATTTTTCTTGTGCGGGACAATTGTTAGCACTCATAGGTCGGCAAAATCTTGAACCTTTTATCTTTTCAGATGATGTAATTTTTGGCCTCAGTTGATGGGTTCTCACTTGTTGTATTTACATGTGTTTTAATAAATTAATTTTTCAGTAAATTAATTTCTATATCAACTGAAATTACGTACACACAAAGTTGGCTGGACTAATAATGCTAAAGAAAACAATAATCTACGTGATACAATTTTTAAAGGATTTTTAAGGTTAGCATTTTCAGCTGTCATTTTATGGTAAAAAATTGTGAATTTGTAAATAAGAGTTTATTAACATTACTCGCTAATATATTTTCAGGCGTTTATAAGCTGTAAAAATTTTCAGCTATGTGCATATTCATCCTCTCTTGGTTTGAGATATCATGAGGCAGAAAAACTTAAATATTGCACATAATTAAAATAAATATCAATCCCTAAATCATTGAACATTAAATGTAAAATTGTTCGTCCCTTTCTTAATCGAAGTTTTACAATAAATTTTATCTGTAACCTTTTGGGAAAAGTATTTAAAATATTGCTTAAGGTACAATAAAAACAAGCATATTTATACTGTCACTTAATTCTCTGATAATGTATCATAATTTTGTTTCAAATCGTTAAAAGTTTGATTAGATTGCGTTCAAAATTGAACAAATCGTATAAGCATCAGTGAATATTTAAAGTTTGATTTTTTATAAATTTTCTGTCCAACTTTTGCTTAAGACATGTATTAAACATTTATTATTAACTTATACTTTAAAATTTAAAAACATCATTATGTATCCGTACATTACATCGATAATTTACCCATTTTGGCATGAATAAAATGTTTTGCAGTTACAATACAAATTTGTTTTCATTGAGATGAAAATATAACTGAGAATGCTTAAACGATAAAAATATTTAAAGTAGGTAATAAGTACATCTTATTAAATATTGCCATATAGTGCAATATCAGTTACGGATAAGACTTGGCTTTACATTTCTTTAAATAATTTAGCATTTTATCTCTTCATATTTAATCACTATTAAACCAATCTTCAATTTATATTTGCAGTTTTGGTATAGCTTAGTGAATAAAAGAATGTATCAAGCTAAATAATTTCTTTAGTCGTGTCATACCTTCAAGAGTATATTGTTCGGACTAGTAATTAAGAAAGGATAAGTCCCAATCCCAGCCTGCTTTTAAAATGGAAACAAAAATATAGATTATATATTGATTATTTATTTTATACAAGATAAAATTAAATTTGCAAAAGCACAAAATTAATTTTTTTAATTATCGGCATAAACATACAACTATCATTAAAATAAAATTACAAAATAGATTATAAAATGTAAATGTTTCATTTTGTTAAACTATTTATTATAAATTATTTAATTTTTGTTAATTACAATTTGTGTTCGATTTGATTGATTACCCTTAAATATATATTTCCGCTTTGTTTAGAAATAATAATTTAACAATTTATAGCAGATTTCAGATATTGATGGAGATTTCTTTTTAAAAAATTACTATTTTTTAAATTATTATATATGGGTACTGTTAATTTTTATTGTTAAAAGTAAAAATATTATTATTATTATTATTATTATTATTATTATTATTATTATTATTATTATTAGTTACAGCAGAACGTTTTTTTAATCTATTTAATTTTCACATAAACTAAGTTATATACTTATTGCTCGCAGATTAATACAATAGATCTATTGCCTACTGAACAGTTTTAGGCCGCTTTTTATTGTCAGTTAGTCCGCTAAAATTTTCTCCACAGGGCCTAACTATTATTCAGTTCTAAAATGATTATCAAGGGTTAAATTTTGACGTAAACAGTTATTCATTGTACACAATTTTATAGTTAAAAACAACAATTCATTTCTTCATTAATTTAACTGTCTTTCATCTATATAAGTAGAAACGGAAGTAGGTTCAAATCATTCACCTTTTCAAGCACTTTATATACATTTTTCTCAATATAGACAATATTATTCAAACTCAGCCCCAAGACGTATGAGCAATTGTCAACCACCAAGTTTATTTTGTTGTATAGGCAAATCTGTGCGCAAATTTCTAATTACGTGTTTTTTAATTGCATATCGTATACCAGAAACGGTTTTAAATTTTTTAAATATTTTATTAGACTGTAGAAATTATTGGCTTAAACATGAGGGAGAATCGTTACGACGAAGTGTCTCTGAAAAATAGAAATATGTTTGTACTTCTAAATATAATCCATTGAAATGCTAATTCACCTGTTTATACTTTGTGGATTAAATCTATGTTCTTCTAAAATGAATTGAGCACAGTAACTCTCAGTAGTTTTAATAGAAGTTTCAGTACCAATTGTTTATTACCTACTGGATGTTCCTTGCTTAAGATGTGGATTATTATCGGGAGCAAATATATTAATATAAAATCAGTGGACATATATCATTACTCCCAAATTTTGATTGTGTAAATGTAAAGAAGAAGAATTTTTTTAGAGCTAGACCTTACACCTGCGTAACCTTCAAACTTAAATTGAAGTTTATACTTCTTAATCAGGATACATCTAATATTTTTTGCATCCTGCATTCTTCCTGAATTCTGTTGTTAATCCCACAATGTCCCATAATAATATGAAACATTTTAAAAATTTAGTTAAGTTCGGTTAATTTTACCTAATTTAAGCGCAAGTGCTAGTTTTATATGGTAAGGTTTCAAAACAGGCAAATGTTGAAAATTAACTTTATTTTAAAAGGTAATCACAATTAAATTATCATCCGCACGACTGATTATAAACGCCTGCCACTTATCAACTGAATGCAATAATTTCATAAATTATTAAACAACGTGGTAAGTGCTAAAAAAAGTTGTTATATGGATGCAGTTTTCGCTAACTAAAGCACTTTACTAAGTAAAGCATGAAGTTCAGATGAGTTATTGATTATGTGTGAGATGAATAACCATGTTGGGCAATTAATCAACGCAGAATTTCACCTAGTTGGCAGATACAAACTTTAAACTTAGTGTGTAAAAATAATTTCAAACGACTGTTAGAGAGCTGCGCGGAGCACATTATATTTCAGTAGCACAAACCTCAGACGTAGTTCGAAGCGTTGGGCCGTATGGCGTCCTTCAGCCCTCGAACAATTGTGGTCCGAAAAAGATTATGTAGAATATATTTATCGATTGCCCGGTTGCATCCGGGACTGTCTTTTTTCATTAGAACTTGTACGTCGACTCGGAGCACGCACTTGTCTTTTAAAGATGTGCACTTAAATGTTCTGATAAACTAAATAAAAATAAACCTTAAATAGATGTAAGCGAGCTCAAACAGCCGTCTGTCCTACAGCCATATGAAAATATTCTGAAATAAAAGTGAGCTGACTTTGATGGTAAATGTACGAACTTATTGTGGACAAAGAAAATATTCACTATGCACAATGCAGGTACTAATGTATGTGGCATTTAAGTCGAAATTAACTGCAATTTGACTAGAAAGGCCGAAGACAAGGAAGAAAAGTTTTCATCAGGTAGTAGATGATGCTCGTTGCAAAAAATTCGCGCACCTGTTTCGTGAAAATTAAAAGATGTTTAAAATATAAATGATAGTAACAAAAATCCAATAACCGATAAAATAAGTCGTCTTGATAGGTGGGCAGAACACTTCAAATGTCAATGTTTTAACTGCATCCGTATCGTTCTCCAAGCGTATGCCTGTATCAACCATGTGTAATGCGAATCTCAAACAACTATCAGCATTGGAAATACGGACGGAAATCCTGTCACATTAAAGTTGAAAGTGTTCAGGCACTAATTATTTGCTTCCGAGCTAATTTAATGACATTGGCCGACTAATATTTTCGTATTATACACTACATGGAAATTGTGTCGGTTGCTTGAAATTTGTCGATTTTCATTCTTATTTTCAAAATAGGCATTCGTAATTAGTGTGATAGCCATTGTGGTACACGCGGACCTCAGTAGCATCTAGCTTTTTTGATTCGATTAGCTTACACCGTCTTATTGCTTCGTGGGAATCATAAAGTGGAGATGAACATGACGGATTCCGATCGAAACTAGCTTAAATAGATAATATTGTTGCTTTAAGGCAGGTTCTTGAACAGCCGTCTTTCTAGATTTTAATGGTGCATATGCCTCAGTGGATCGCAATTTTCTATTCAATATCCTGTCGTAAAGTGGTGCTTCTAATAGAATCTCAGGTTTAGTACGCGTTCTTGTCATGAACGCTTTTTGGCGCATTGAGTTCTACAAAATATTAACGCACGAGTTTATTTCTAGCAGTGATGTTCGTCAGGGCTGTTAACTTTACTCATTTTAAATAAATAGTGTTAATTATGCCTTTATGAAAAAATACTCTTCCATAAATTCAACATACGAGTGTCAATGTTCTCTTCTGAGAATTATTAGTCATACTCAAATATACAGGCGACTATTTCTCAGTGTGTGATAATCGAGATCCGCTAAGAACACTTTGAATAGATAAGCAATCATTGTTCCGACTTTCGTTATTAAATTCTCACACTCTTACTGTAAGATACAGGATCATCCGCTACTCACTCCAACTTTGCGGATGCAAAATGCCGATTTGGATGTAGTTGACAGGTTTACATATATTGGTAGCTCTATCTATGACTCAAGCAATATGAATGACGAAGTTAAAATGAGAATCGCAAAAGGTAAAGTAGCTTTTTACAACATTTGCCATTTAAGGAGAAACAGTAATATCTCACTCTGCCTTAAAGATCGTGTGCCAGGTGCATATATACTTGCAGTTTAATTATTCATTAGCAAGACTGGGTCATTTAAAGTCAAAGATTCTTGACGTTCTCACGCATTTGACCTCCATGTTTTGAAAAACAGTTCATATAGGTAATCAACTTCCAACGAACAATTCTGACTTCCGTAAAGGTAATTCTATGGATCGACGAACCAGTGCTCCTGGTTTCAAAAGACAATTAAGGTTCATCAACTGTGCTGAGTCGGGTACAGTTTTAATACCCCATAAAGCATGATTCTTTCAGCCAAAGCCATATAGACGTTGGAAAGAAGGTGGACAGATTTGATATTGTACAAACCGCTGAAGTCAGCTACAATCAAATTGTGTAGTATAGTACCCGCCTGTTCGTCAAGATGGTGTCCACGTGCACATCATGTGTATATATGGTTGGAACTCCGGTGCGATATGACAATGAATGCAGCTCAATGGCGAAATTATTACAGATTTCTAGCATAATAGCCATCCTTGCCTTCTTTTCTTAGTTGGGAAAATTTAAGTGAGTGTTTCGTCTGGCTTATTAGGTGATGAAGTGAAAACCACATGGAAATTGGTTGGTCGATGTCACCTTGCATAAAAATTTGCTTGGCCATTATGTTGTCGTGTAGAGTTCTAAGTAGCCTCATTATTATGTGTTATCTAGGTAAGTATACTAATGTGGTCTAGATCCTCCTCTTCATATATCCCTCTTCTTAATCATAGTATCATCTACATAATTAGTTTTTCCATTATTATTTGTTACTTTTATTTTTATTATATGTTTTAATACATTTATTTCGATTTTCACAATGCTGTAACGTAGTAAATAATCAGTTACTAAAGACTTTTGTTTTGCTGTCTGTGATGAGGCTGATTATGTTGATGATGACCGTAAAGACTTGACTACAAAATTTGGTTACATTTCCGACTTGCACCAGAGCCACTTCTCCTAATGTATTTCCAAGTAGCGGCAAGATAAAATCTATAAGATCAAAATATTCTTCCGAATGAGTTATTCACATTAAAAAAAGAAAGTGTTAATAATACCAGTTTTCCACGAACACGAATATGTTCATTTCTGTATGCTATTTCATCTGACTCACAAAAATACAAATCCTATTCCTCAAGTGTAGGAAGATGTTACGTTGATCAAGATTTATATAAGTCATTTGGTGAGATGTTGGCTTGAGAGCAATCGTAAGATAACTTGATTTCAGTTTCATTTACATTGTTAAATCATTGTGTGTTAACCACCTGCAGATCATTTTTACGCTGCATTTTGATTTCTGATCTTCCTGAATCAGTTTTTGCGTTCTAATTTTGTGTAATTATTTTGCTCTTTGCAATTGTAAAACACTAAATATTTCTTAAGTATTTTACTTTAAAATTCGTGTTCGACAAGAAGTTACCTTCATTTAAACGAAAGGAACATGTCCTCAAACAAATATCTTATCAAATTTGTGTTAGGTTTTGTGTACTTTGTAACAATTTTGTTCACATAGGACCTGAAAGATATACTAAAGTTAGCATAAACAAAAGATATAATCTTATATACACTTTTGTTTAGTGCTTACAAGCGATTCATCAGAAGTACCCATTATTACGCTTTACACCCAATATATATTTGGTCAAGAAATGGCAAACAGGTGGACGGTAAAGAATTCATATGCACAAGGGATTATATCTTTCATTTACACTGATATTCGTATAGCATGTTGCTTTTATATGAACTAATTTGTTTCTATTTACGCAATACCTAATACAAACTTGTATACATATAAATAATGTGTAAATGTCTTATTAATATTTTCTTCAATTCAAAAAGATGTCTAAAGACAATAAGTAGTATCATTTATAGCCTAACACACCCGAGAGGATGGGTAAAATATCCAATTTTGGTGTGCGTTTTTCACAGCGGCGCAAATCTATGAGCAATTAAGGCTTAACTGGCATTTTAATTACGCCTACAATTTGTTTATTGTACAATTTTCATTATTTGAAATAAAAATCTTATTTTAAATTTTGTAGACATTCTTCAAGTGGTATCTTGTAACTATACGCACATTAATTTAACACCATTGTAGCTAAAGTCAAGCGTCTATTCAGAATTGACTTGATTCACAATAACTTTTAAATTTAGTGGTTGATTGAGCTAGTTTATAATTATAATTGTGATTTTCTTTGTTTTAAACGAAGCAGTATGGACGTTAATATGTTGTATTCGCATAGATTGTACAAAACTCGAAATTCGTAAGTGACAATTAGGCAATAATTAAATTTGGATCAATGTCTGCTTCTCTTCAATTACCTTTATTTTTTGTAATTTTCCTATTTAAATAGTTAATTTAAAAACATTGCGTAAAATCACACCAAAATGAATGTCCGTTTTATGTGTCGATTCATGAAGATTTATCTAAAAATTAAAATGCCATGATAGCAGAAATTGTACATTTTCAATGACCAGCAGTCAAAGGTGTTATTAGTAGAGAATCGAAAGAAATTTAATGTAGGAGACTCGAAATATCAATAAAATGTAAGCTGAATTTATATAGCAACATTCAAACACAACAGTATTTCAATCTGTAATATTTCAGTGATGCCAGTTATACTATTATAACATATGTAGAGTAAAATATTAATTGCAGTTCAGAACAGCAATCTGTATCCATAGCAAAGAAAATTCAAATATTACCTACACATTTTATTTAAATAATTCTTCTTAGGGGTTAACTTAACCATAGAAGGCAATCTTCGCTCCAAAGTTTGCACCTTCACCGATTTCATACATTACTTGACAGAATATTTATTAGGCTACTTGTGTAGAAACTATTCGTAAATAGAAAATTAAACTTTTTTCACGTTGAATCAGGTGTTTCTTACTCGTTTTTATAAAATATTCCGATTTTATGTATACACTACATAAAATTAAATGCAATAAAATTTATTTTCGTATATTTAGTTTAAAATTTGATAGTCTTTATTTATTCCCATTCCTACATTAGCAGATGACATATTAATTTGTGCTGTGACATTCATTTTTTTCAAATTAACTTATTGAAGCAATACAGCACATGTATGGAGCCCGAACTGAAATAAACTGTATAATTGCCAATTTCTTTTTATTAATCTCGTATGTAAAAATACTACTATTTTTAGAATAGGGATGGCAAAGAGCGGTAAATTTAGTTCGCAATTCTTAAAAGTTAAAACCCTGTTACAAATACATATCCAACTAAAAATATGTTCTATATTGCTATTATAATAAGTCCAATTCATCAATTTTAAATTCACCACAGCTAAGCTAGGCAAAAAGCTCTAAAATTTGAAGAATTCTGCCAAAATAAATCGTCGACTGGAACCAATTAATCAAGTTAAAATTGTTTTTCTATTGACATTTCTATGGTGCTGGCGTAGCTTTGCAATTAATAAAAGTGAATTTGACTTATATTTGCCTAATGAGCCAATTGGCGGTAGTTAAAATTATTTTCCAAATGTACGGATTTTGTACTCCGTTTTCGTGCACTTACATTTTTATTACATTAATTATTTATTTACGCGATCAGTTTACAAACATTCTTAGTATTTTATTTACGTTTCAACATAAATTCAATCAAGAGATATTTGGTCTTTGAATATAAATAAATAGTTTGTGATAACCTATACTATATTTATGCATTTATTCATTTGAAAAAAATGTAGCCTGCTTGCTTCTGTGAATTTATTTTGAGATTCTGAAATTACGTTTTATATGAATAACTATTAGAAAAATAAATTGAAAAATAATGCTCAAAGACAAACTTTAATTCTCAATTTACCAAATATGTTATTGCATATGGCATGCGTTTGCTTGGCGAGTTCAATTCACGTTTCCGAGTTGCCTCTATTATACCCCAACTTACATGAAATACAAGTTAATCAATCTCAGGCTACCTATTTGTTCAGTTTTAAATGTCTTTTCTATGTGAAATTGATTTTGCCCAGAATGCTGGTTTTAAAGTTGATTTATTGATTTTTCGGCCAATGTTTAGAACTTTTTAAATATGCGGCCTTCAGGCAGTGTTTTTCGATTTAATCATATAGGCATATTATACAACCAATGCTAGCAGTTTCAGTACTGTAAAAAGCCAGTCGGTGTGTTAGTCCACCTATGTGGCTAATTGCACTTTTTCTTAAGTGTCATGTAAATGTTTGTGTAAAATCTCTCAAATAAGAATAGTGTTGACTTCACTGGGTAGTTTGTGCAGATTCCCTCTAAATTAACAATAATTTTATCGTCCAGCCTAGACTTAATTATCCATAACTCTGCATTCAGAGTGTACATTTGTGCAGATAATATTCTTATTAAGTTTTCCAATCCATCAGAAGATATTTTGCTCATCAAAAATGCTTTATTTTTAATCAATCATCTAAAGGATTTTGCTCGTATAAAGTGCGTCACTTTAGTAAGACAAAATACAAGTATTTATTATTTAATATTCGCTTCTGCGGCTCGAATAGTGCTTCCATCATTGTGTTGACTGCTCTATCTTAATTCCTGCACATCTACGAGTACTTTTCGTTGTATCGACTTCAGCATTGTATAGGATAATTGGAGCTTTCTCGTCCACATATGTGGTTATTCCTACAATTGACATGTAGCAAATCTCACTCGAATATATATTTCTTCGATCTTAACCATTTTAAATCAATTAATCGGCAACTTTTGTATGTGAATTAACTTTTAGCAGAACTCATTAAACATTTACATTATTGGTTTTGCATATTAAATTTTTTTTATATCCTGATACTAGCATGTAATCACTCATCAGTCGGCAACAATTTTGATAAGACCTCCGAAACGCATGGTTGCAACGCTTTCGCAAGACTACAACATTATGAGTAAATTTATATAATTTAAGCCCTGGATGTTAGCCCTGTCCATTCAAAGAAGCCTATATATGCTCGCTGGAATATTTAATTTTTACTTTGATAAGCGCCTTACTTCAAATATTGTTTGTTTGTAATAAAATTGCCAAATTGTGATCTAAAAAGAATTAGATCTAAAATAAAAGAAATTTTAAAACGACATACCTTACAATTTCTATAATTAAACTGTCTTCCTTTTAACCTATTTTATACTAATTTTATGAGTTTATGCATTTTTTCTTCTCCACTTAGCAAAGTTTTCTGTCCTTCGCTACTGCAGTATTATATAATGGATCTAATGTTTGTCAATTGATGTAGCGGTCATTATACTTCCCGCAGATTTTATTTGAAGCGATTCCCTATAAAATTTTGTTAGAAACTTACATTTACTGAATGCTATTCGCTTACATCCATTTCAGTTTGTAGTATGGCCAGCGAGCTTGATTTTATCTAGTAATGTGACCATACTTCCATACCGTTTAATATTTTTTGCTTCTAACTTTATCCATTGCATGATATCTCCCACATACACATGATTAAAATCACGACATGGAATTTTAAAAGCATTAGATTAATCCAATGGCTCATTGTTGAAGGAAATAGATTGATAGAACTAACACCTTGTTGACTAAAGTTATTATTACTGTCCAGATTTGCTTCAGTGCCAGAGGAAACATGTTTATTATATAAACTAATTCTGTTCAACTATAAATCTAAAATCAAAGAAAGAGAATAATTAAAATTTAGCTAACAAATAAATAAGGCGTAGAAGGTAATTTGTTTAATTAAGTTATGATATTGTTATATGCGGATTTCTGAAATTCTGATGAGTATTAGAGCTTAAATTGTTCCATTAGTTTTCTTTTTTTCAAAATATATCAGCTAAACTTATCGATAGCCTTCATCAGTTGCAATATACCTCACAAGTTTAACAAACGAAACTAATGAAGCAAGCGCGTTATTTCCTCTAGCCATAATATTTATACTTCAGACTGACCTTTCGTTAGATAGTTGCGTTTCACCTGTGTGTGTGTATTCTCATAACTGTTGTTTTCATCTAAATAATTGAGACCAAATGATTTTAAATGAATTGAGGATTTCCGTGATAAAGCCCGCAATGGAGAAATAAAAAGGTAAGAATTAGACATGATAAAAAAACTAGCTAACTTTAGAATTTATAGACCCCAAGAAAGTGATAATTTAATCGGGACTAATAGAATAGTAAACCTAACAACATTAAATCTTAAGAATGATCAAGTTGAACTACGTAACCGTGGTTTAAACATGGCTATTCCTAATGGAAGATCGATTAGAAATGATTTAAATAAAGAGGCTGTCAAAACGGCACAACATCTTTCGGATAAGGATAGGGTGAAAATTGAATTAGGCGTTGCCTCAATGGTTTTAACACACCAAGAGGATAAAGTTAAGCCTAACTATGAAATTAGTCTCAGAAAAGATTTAGTATCCAATAGTGGTATATCTCTTAAGGTGGATAAAGGAGGAGCTACAGTTCTGATGAATCAATCTGATTATAACAATGAAATGATGGAACAGTTAATAAATGCTGGAATATACACTAAAATAACAAAAGACCCTACTGATAAGTTACAAGGGCAAGTAAAATTTTTAATCAATAACATGATTGCTAATGAAGAATTGGATTCGACGCGTGGCAACACTCTCATTCAAAGAAATACAGTTGTAACCAGAGTTTATGGTTTATTTAAAGTGAATAAGCCGGAATATCCTTTAAGTATTATAGTGGATGTACAACACTCCCCAACATATAACATTTCAAAGTTTTTGTGCCATAGAATAAGAAAATATTCCTATTTTTTAGAACATACCTTGCTAAACTCATATCATTTGTTTGAAATTGTTGATAAATGTGTATTAGATGAAAAGGATAGATTAGCAAGCTTAGATGTAGTATATATTTATACAAATATACCGGTACCTGAGGCTCAGGGTTGTTTTAGACGTTTTATAGTTGATCGACCCTTAATATTAGAAGGAAGCAAAATGACGATAGGACACATCATGGAGATGATGTGTAATTGTATGTCCTCCACTTATTTTAAATTTCGGAAGGAATATTATAAACAAATTCGAGGAGTTCCAATGGGACAACCTCCATCCGTCCCAATTGCTAATATCTTAATGGATTAATTGGAAAATAATCTGTTGGAAAAGACTCCACTGAGACCAAAATTGTATCTACGTTTCTTAGATGACATATTAATGATCTAAAACCATGGTGATAATGAAATGGTAAATTTCTTAAATTTAACTAATCAAATGAGCGAACTCCAATTTACCTTAAAATGGAATCATCATATGAATTACCATTTATGGATGTCAAATTAATTAGAAATGGTCAGAAAATTGGAAGAGATATTTATAGGAAGGCTACATATTCAGGAATCCTTCTTAATTTCAATTCAAATCACCCGTATCGTATGAAAGTCGGTATCTTAAAGTCATTAAAATTAAGAAGTTTTAAGTTAACAGATATAAAGCATAGGAAGTTAGAATTAGGTAGACAATGCAATATATTCAAGGCTAATGGCTACCCTCTTCATTTAATAGATGCAACAATGATGGACATCGGGAAGAATTTTAATCCTAGTTTGAGGTACATCAACGCGGATAAGCAGAAGAAGAGCGGAAGTTCATGGTATTACCGGACTCTATATTAAATAGGAAAGTGAAATCATTAATTTAAAAATACAATATAAGGACCGTTTTAAAACAGCCCCTTACACTAGGCACTATACTCCCTAACCAAAAAGAAAAGATTTAACCCTTAGAAACATCAGGAGTGTATGAGATCCCATGCAATGATTGTAGTCTCAAGTATGTTGGTGAGACCATGCGTCCAATCAAAGTAAGAAGAGGTGAACATAAAACTGCGTGTAAATATGGACATATTGCTAAATCTGATCTTGCTCGTCATGTAGTGGAGACTGGGCATACTATCAACTGGGAGGAATGCAAACGCATAGCAATATGTAGACGTAATAGGGTGACGAGATTGATTAGGGAATCTATCGAAATTAAATCTAGAGATAATATTATGAATGAAACAGCTGTTGAAAAATCTTTAGGTCCGATTTGGAATACCGCATTAGCTAATGGCAGGAAAAGGCGATTGCATGAATTGGAAACTGAAGCTAGCTCCAGTAAAAGATTAAGAACATCGGATTAAGATTGACTAATTAGTGGGCTTATTGTTCAAGTAATGAATAATCAATTATTAAGAATATAGTCTTTCTAAATTTCATCTCTAACTACCCATTTGATTTTAAAACTCTTAGTGATTTGAACCCTAATTTTGTGTTTTGCACTCCCGACCTACCTATTGAGATTATTCTAATAGTACAATATTTAGAAGTAATAATTTGTCTGACGCGTGCAAAGGGTAAATTAATGTCTATTGACTGCAGTTTCATTTAGATGTACGTACATGTGTATCAATAATATTTAACGAAGTTTTTTAGTTATGTATACACATACACATGCACATGCGTGGCGTGCGCCTATTTAATGGTATGCCAATAACTGTTATTAACTTGTCTATCTTGAGTGCAACCCTAGTGGTTTGAATTGAAATTTAACATGTGCATTGGTCTTTCGGACTTCTAGTTTTATCACTCATGGCATGTTTTTATGACGAGTGTTTCTGAATTATTGGTCTCCCCCACCAAAAAGTGAGGGTCATCTCAGTTACGTCATTTTACATTGAGTGTAAAACGAATAGTTAACGCATGCAATTGATAAATTATTATTCAGCCACTCTGGTCTCAATTAGTTAGATGAAAACAACAGCTATGAAAATGCACACACACACGCATGTGACGCACGAATATCTAATTTAAGGTCAGTCTGAAGTATAAATATTAGGGCTTGCTTCATTATTTTGACGTTTTAAACTAGTGAGAATGGAACAACTGCAGAAGGCTGCCGACAAAGGCAGTCGAAATATTTTTTGGAGAAAGAAAACTATTGGAAAACTACCTTTTTTACTCAAAACGCAGATCAGGTAATTTCGATTAATCCAGTTTCGCAAAAATATTTTATCTTTAAACCCTTTCATTAGACAAGCCAAAATACACAACAATATTAGAAATGAAAGGCCAGTCTGAATTATAAATATTATGGCTAGAGGAAATATCGCGCTTGCTTCATTAGTTTCGTTTGTTAAACTTGTGAGGTATATTGCAACTGATGAAGGCTATGGATAAGTTTAGCCGAAATATTTTGAAAAAAATAAAAATAGTGGAACAATAAAAGCTGCGTTAGTCATAACGCAGATCATGTTATTTCAATTAATCCAGGTTCGCAGAAACAATCTTCGTTCGAGTATTAGAGCTTATAGTGCAGATCCGGGAATGATGTTTAAGTCAAATAAGTTGTTTTAAATTTTATTATCTTAGATATAACTTTTATTGGCTTCTGTGGGGGAGCTGTTAAATCTATATGGTACAAGTTATTGGCAAATTATATCAACGCAATGAACTAAATGCATAAATGGTTTATTTATTTGTTCCATGGAGTCCCAATCTTATCTTTAATAGACATGTAAAATGAAATATATTGTGTAATTTTAAACTATTCATGAAAGTTACTCTAATTTGGATATTTATGTGTATTTAACGTGTGATTTCTGCAACGAATATAGCAATATTGTAAACATTGAGGAGGAAAACATTTAAAATGACGTATGTGTGAGTGCATCTACAACGCGACGCAATCGATAGCTCTAATAAAAATCCATGAGTTCGACTCCAGGTCTTAAGTCTGAGCAGTGGCTGAAAGATAAACGCAAACAGTGATTAAACAAAATTGTTAATATTAGGATGAAATAAAAATTTCAAATTTGTACATAAATGCAATATTTATAGTAGGTTAATTTAGAAATCAATTTTCAGTTATGTCGTTAAAAAATTTTTCTCTGCGTAAAGCAAAATAACTAACGAATAAAAAAATTGCCCGATTCAGGGAAGTTTGCCTGATTTTCCGTATCAAATTTTGTACGCTTATCTATTTTATTCTGCAAAAAGGCCCATTTTGACGATCTTAAATATTTATTAAATTCATCCCTTTCGTTTAGTATTTATTAACGATGAGATAATTTTGTTTTTTATTGCCTATTTTATTATATAAAAAGGGAATGCTAATAATCGTTCATTTAACTTTCTTCTATGCCATTACTCATTTTAATTGAATTATTTGATCCTTTATGTAGCAGGTTACAAAAAAGTACCATACGGAATTATTGACTGAATGATAGAAACAATAAACTGATTAAAATTGCTCTCTGGTTTTTCTCAATTTACTTTATCAAATCCATATAATTCAGTTAGAGTTACATTTGACTGAAATTTACTCATCTTCTCTCTATTTTCTGTAGCGATGCTTCCTTCAGCGACTTAACGATTTGAACACCAGCCTATTATCTAACAGCCCAGTACAACTGATCAGTCGCTATTTCATTGTATACAAAATTTCTTTAAATAATCCAAATAAACACCTGATAATAAAATAGAAATTCATAGCAACAAATAACAAATTTATGACTGTTAATAGTACCAAAAATTGAAGTGTAATGAATAATTTTTCAGTTAAAAATTTTGAAGTTAGCACATCAAAGTAATATATAACGTTTTAATTGTTAATTTGATTTCATTGAATGTTAAAACGTTTAAGACTTTTCAAAATACAACTTTTTTGTTTCAAAGTCAATAATTAAATATTAAGAAAGAAGAAGTGAAGATGAAAAAAGGAAATTGGTCAATGATATTTAAAAGATTAATCCCCCGATATATTAATACTAGGAGTATATTCTAGTGCTACGAGTAATAATCACATTCTCTTGTATTAGCATACACATCGCAGTTAATTAGTTTAATCTAGCCTGAAACGGAAATATGCTATTTTTTGCGTGTTCTACTGGAAGTAAAAACATTTCTTATCACTAGATTTTGGTTTACATATTCATAACGCATGTTTTACCAAATATTCTCCAAAAAATTTTAGCAGTCATTATATCCTAAGCAAAGGTTAGGAATAGTGGTAATAAGGTGGTGTTTATCGTCACACATTACCAATTCATTGGCTTAAGCCTAAATATGGTGATTAAAAAGTCATTCCACTCTTCCCAATATTTAAGTTACAGAAAAAGGCTAAAGCACATAACTGCAAATAAGCTGATATCATGTCCCGATCAACTAAATGAAGAAAAATTTTGGCGTTCAAAATAAAATCAAATGTATGAGGTAAAGTGAATTAAGTTTTAGGACAAACGCAAGAAATGCCCCTTTCACTATAGAATGCTAATGAATTTGTATTTGCTATTCAATTTACCAACAAGACAATATATTCTATTTTGCAAATTCAAATTCAAACTATTCTTAGCTCCAATTTGATGTACACATTTGCAACATTATTGTAACAATGCATATTTGCGCAGAAATAATCATATCTACAAAATGGCTTATTTTTATGGTTAAATAGGTAATAAATCATTTCCTGAAGCAATTTGATACAATCATATTCAACATCTTTAAGCAAAGAGTGAAAACAACACGCCCACTTACATCACAGTGGATAGTCAGAAAGCAAATGGTAATGTATAAGAGAGAAAATATTTAATTATAATATACCTTACATTATATTTGAAAACTCTTCTTAAAAATAACTTCCTCTTATTATTATCACTTAATTTGTTCAAACAAATATAATTTTGCACGAAAGCTTTTAAAGAACAAATGATCCAGTAAGTTTTACAATATTTATTTTATAAAAAATACCTAATTAATTCAAATAACAGTGGTGTAAATTTCAAATTAATTTTCTGAATTTTTTTTGGCGGCGGAAATCCAACTTTTAAAATCGCCTGTCACTTATTCAGTCGTTGCACGATATTCTTTAAAACGAAAGAGAATTCCATTACCATTTTTATATAATTATTAAAATTGTAAACTTAACTGCCATCGTCACCATGTTATTATTGCTTCTGTTTGGAAGGCATAGATCGGGCTTTTTTACTTTCAATTATGTCATCATAAAAACTGCAGAGCATTTAATCTTTACTTCGTTTCAGTAAAAATTGAAGCCAAATTCTTTTTATATATAACACCAATTCCAACGAGTACGAGAACAGTTAAGAGAAGTGGGAAGGTTTCGCAGATATTGCATTATACAAAAGCTGGCTTTGTCATTTTTTATAAAAATATACCTCTAATTTGAACACAATATACCACATTAAATAGTAGTAAAGAAAATATTTGTAAATTACATCTCGTAAAATTCCATTTTAGTCTACATATTAATGTTTGCTAACTACATACACAAAAGAAATAATATTAAGTTTTATAACTTAATATAAAATTATATTTATTTTGTCGATAAGACCTTAAAAATTTTCTGTTGAAAGTTCCATTTGATCTTTCTTATTGACGCATTTGCAAATGCAAACCTACTCAGTTGTTTCTAATTGTGTTTCTAGGTAATCTATTTTGATTATTAAAATATTGAGTATCCAGTATTCTAATAAAAACGCCTTAATTCACTTCGGATATTTAAAATTATTTTCAATTACACTTATATTACCTTAGCACGTACGATAAGAATTAATAAAACTCTACTGCGCAGTTAATAACGCGCCAAATGCTAATTTTCTAGCAATGCAAGAATAAATTCTAGAAAACTTTAAAGAAACATCACATTCTTGCATTATCAAAGGAAGAGTTATTTTGAAAAGATTTGCTAGGTCTTGCAAAAAGCAGTAAACACTTATCACCAGAAAACTAGCTAAACTATATAAATTTTGTAAAACATATCAGAAAATGTTTTACATAATTCAAGGAATTCATCATTTAACAATTTGTGTGCTTTCTCTCTAAAACATAAGTTTCCAGTGATATCTGTCGTAGCGTAGATTAAGTCTGAAATAAAGCGCTGAAATAAATAAAATATAATGAAATATATTGCAAGAACTTCATAAAAGAATTAACATGTTGAAATTCAAATGAAAAGTTCTAAATCGTAGATTGTCGGTGGCAAATTCTGGACAGTAACAAGTATACAGTCCTTCGCCTATTACTTGATTAAATAAGTATATATATATATATATATATATATATATATATATATATAATGTGATTAACATGGGGGTAACTTATCTTTTAGGACATTGATAGCATGGTACAGGTAGTCGTAGGTATGAATTCATTAGATATGGTCCTATCAGACTCCTTAAGACTCACTAAGTCTGATACAGACTTGACATCTCTCGTTATGTCTAGGGCCAGAGCCTCTACAAGTTCAAGTATATCGATAATCACAGCCCAAATTGTGGAAATGATGGTTAATGAAAATATTTATTTTGCAAAAATCTATACATTTTACCATCTGTTACCAACAAAGCTGAGAGATATGCCTTATACTATATGTTTTAAAATGCTTTTAACTCAAAATTGAAAATACAAGTGATAAGGATGATCTCATGAATTTTAAATATGACAACTCTTTTGCTTGATTAATCAGAACTTCGCGTTAACCGTACTAGTCGCACATTTTATAGAAAAACTATTACGATAAATCTATTGCAATTTGGTTCTACTGTAATGAATGTTTTATGATATTATTAAGGGCCACAGCAAATGACAAAACTATTATTTTTCTATTTATACTGTAAAAATAAAACACGTCTTTATCTTTTATTGTATAATTTTATGTAATTTGGCTTACTTTTATTTAGTTTACACTTTCTGATATTGTAAAATTATGTGTTTACTATTTGTGGTTTATATACAAATGAAGACGTTCTATTATATTCTTTTTTAAACATGTGATATATATATACAATTACAAGTTTCACCATTTTTTTTAAAATATGATATGTATATATATATATATATATATATATATATATATATATATTTTGAATAAAATGGTCAATCTGTATGATCTCTGGGATCTGTTAAATGTGTTTATTGACAGTATTTTTGTTTTGCTTAGAAATCACACTGGGTTTTCCGTTCTGAATATAGTTACAAGTTTAATTTTGGTCGCAATAAAAAACTTGTTTTATTTTCCTCCTTTTTTATAGATACGTCTAACGTACTGACTTTCGATAAAAATTTCCCCTTCTATATATTAGTTTTTTATTGTGTGTTTTGCATTGACCATTATCTCAAATGTCTTAATTTTCAAGGACGAATATAAACCACCTATCGATTTTTTAGAGTGAAATTTTGTCCTTGCTGTGTTGTCATTGTCAGTTATTTTATTTTACAATTTTAAATGTTACATGGGGTTTAAAAATTAAAAAAAACACAAAACTAACTGTAAATCTAAATTTGTTTATCCAATGCTATAAACAAATGTCTCATACGAAAAAAATTTTCAATAATTAGAATATATCAATGTAATAATTTTATATAATAATATATAACTTTTTTTTTTCTATGCTCCTCTGTTTAAAATACAAAGATGCTCTATTCTTTGAAAATATTAATATATAGATAAATCCAAAGAGCATAAGTTAAACGGGGTTCCGAGGAAACAAGTATTTAACTGAGGACTGAATTTATGACGAAGTCAATGCTTACCTAGTAAAATTCTTTTCATGTGGACCAGGAGGATATTAAAAACTTTAACTTTAAAATAAGACTTGATATTAAGTACAATTTATATTCGTGCATACAAGCTACTCTTCAGTAGATGCTGGCATTCCACCTAAAGCACACGTTATGTATTGTTAAATGTTGTAGGAAATTGCATCGATTAATTGTCAAAGATTTCCTGACTACAATTACTTTATTTTTTTAGCTATAGTTTCGGTTTGTATCAATGAGCTGCAAATAAGAGATTTACTCATAAGACGGTAGTAAATCATCCTGGTCTTTCTCTCTTATTAATAAATTTGTCATGAATAATGGATAAACATACAAATCTACTAAGCTATGTTTTTTGCTTGCTAATCGAAGAAAGTGCCCAGCCCACATTTCCTAAAATTCTTTATCAAAATTTAAGATTCTTTAATACTTAGTGCCGAATTCTATTCATGAACTTCACGTTGGAAAATCCGATAAGCACACGTGATTACAAATCTAGTTAATGTTAAATTTGGCGTATACTCATGATTCAATATGATCTATCCGATTATTAGTCTCATCATGTCTACAACATTAACTTACAAATTTGTCAATATGGCTCCATCAGCCAGTGAACCTTTTATGATAAGTCAACACTACACAATATCCCCAATATGCGTGTCGTTAATTAATAGGCACAAACCAACCATACCTCATTAATCAACCAAATGCCTAGTGGATGTTTACTTCAGTGCCGTTTTATATCGAAGATTCTCTGATTTGCACGGAAGGAGTGCCTATATAAGTCTACAACTCCTGTTCATGAAAAATGTGGCAAATACGTTCAGTTCTATAGGAATTAGAGTAATTTAATTTACGTCTCGTATGACAAAATTAGTTTTCCTTATTGCATAGAAATTAATGATGATAAGATTAAATGTTATTGTCATATGTAAATACATACTAAACATTACATGCTCACAAACACACATATAATACATAATATATATATATATATATATATATATATATATATATATATATATATATATGTTAATATAATGAGCAACATTCAGAATTCCTAAGTATATTTACCAAACTAAATGTTGGTTTAAGGCTAAGGGTCGATTTTTATTGATGACCAACTAATAAGTAAGAAACGCATTTCCATATAGGAATCCAGTTTTCAACCAAGATGATTCTGACATATCCTCCTTGCTCCATAAAAATTACCATGTAAAAACTTACGTAAAATTTAATCATTTAAGTTATATGTTCAGTTGGCTTTTTCCTGAAATTATCTGATGCAATTCGATTAGCACAAGAATTTCATGCTCACTAATCAGTAGAAGCCAAACATACGCCACAACCCTACTC
This sequence comes from Eudiplozoon nipponicum, assembly GCA_029291075.1. Taxonomy (NCBI): domain Eukaryota; kingdom Metazoa; phylum Platyhelminthes; class Monogenea; order Mazocraeidea; family Diplozoidae; genus Eudiplozoon; species Eudiplozoon nipponicum. Next base: position 53,559 of record JAQBSW010000603.1, read on the forward strand.
TATATATTGTCAAATATTATGCCCACTCAATTTCTCCCAAATTGCATACCCACCATTTTGTGTATTTCGTGTATATTGACGTTTACTAATGATGCGTCGTCCGTAAGCACAAAACACATGTGTACACAAGATTACAGCTTCTGTTCCTTTATAATTTGACATAATTTTCTGGCAAAATAGGAATTACCTTGCTATCACGTTCGTCTCACCTAACAGGTAAGCAGTTAAATAATTGTGAAGCTTACTTGGTCTGGCATCAATTAGTAAAATGTATTCGTAATTTCGCATAATTATTAATTGACACTGCGCCTCAATTTCTATATTTATCTTGCAGAATAATGTGATAAGCTCAAAATGTCTTCATTTCCTTACTTAAATTTATACTTTGTTTAAGACTTTGTACCGGTACATTCTGAAGCATTGCTGTAAGCACAATCGCATTCGTTCATCAATTGACGTTTCATGCTCACACTGAATTTAAAATTTTCCCCTTGGCTTTATAGGAAAATAAGCTTAATTTGTAATATTTCAACTTTTATATAAGCTTATCGCTTAGATTGCAAATTATTTGGTTGCATTCCATGGACATTTATGTAACAAGCTTATGCACCAGTTAGAACTAACTGTGTGCTAAAACCCACTGTACTTATGATCGAATAATGTACATACTCTAACTCCTTCTAATACATGCTAAACAAAGTTTGTTTTAAGGCATGATTCTGATTTCTATTAATGTGTCACAAGTAAGCTTGAAATACATGCGTACATGATATTAATCTTCTACTTGTCATTGACATATACATTACCTCCTGGTCCTATACAATTAACATATTCATAGTCGTGTAACTTTTAATATACAAACAATTATATTGACACAATAAACTTGACTATCTAATTATCTAATTTAACTCCATTGATACACAACTTGCACGCTTAATCATCAGCAGAAGCCAAGTTTACGTTTCAAACTCATTGTTTATGAAGTCAAATGATTTGTAATCTCCAACTTTTACACTATTTATACCAAAAATATGGTTTTTTACATTGGTCCTGTTTTTACTAGTGGATTTCTATTTAGTGCAGAAAGTACATGTATATGATGTTGCACACTTTTTATTCAATTGTGGATAAAATAATGATTTTATGTACGCTTTGTTTTGACTTATTACGTCCTGCTTATTACATAAAAATTCCTATAAGTCGTGTTATCTTCTCTCTTAATTATGTGGCACTACTCCCATTACACAAACGTTTCTCGCGTACTCATCATATGGATTCGAATCAACTTTCATAACCCAATATAGAATGTAAACTCCAGTTTTTATACATTTCTCGCAAAATTCAGGCTTGATTTAAGGCTTAGTGCTGGCACAAAATGTGATATTGCAAGTACTTATGTAACACAAAGGTACATTGTTTTACAGCTTTCCATTGACTTCTCCTCTTGGTCTTGTGTCAGCTAAATTTCTGAACCTCATATTTACTGAGTAAGTTTGATCAGCTAATTATATTATTTAATTGAACTGGTGCAAAATTTAATGCTTACTCATTATTAATGCTGATACAGTAAACAAAAATCACTACATAACTGATAAAATAATCCATATAATGAACCATCATATAATGGATTAGTGAAGTATTGCCGGCTTCTCATAATAAGTCACAAGAAATTCTATATCCAATAAGTCCATAATGTAGCTCCCATTTTTATGCTGTTTTTGACAAATTCGGAAGATCTCATACGATTTATTTTTTCACTATTTACGTAATTTTAGCCACAACAATTATGTTTGTGAAGCTGACAGTTTTTAGGCAATTATGTGTTTTCATTTCATTGTCGCCACGACGAAAGCCCTCTCTATGAATGGCCAAATAATGGGTTCACTTCAACTCTTCTATATTTTATGTAAAAATAATGGTACAGCCCCATATATTAAAACTGGACTGATGAAGGATATATAATTCTATTATTAACCAACTTTTTGATAATTAATTTCTATTTATATGTGACCTTCCTTTTCAGCATAGAAAACTATCAATTCAATTTTCTTATTGACGGAAACTGTGTAATAATTTATTATTATAATCAAGGTTGCGGTCTTGATATAAACACCTGACCCATTAATTACTTATAATAATAATTATAATTATTAATTATTATAATAATTGTTATCACCACCCGCGCAACCAATGTTCGTTTAATTGTGTAATAATTTGTTTTTTACTGATCCTAAAATTCTTATTTAGGTTTAAACGGGAAATAAAATATGATTGTTTATTAAAATAAAGTTTGCGAGCTGAATAAAAACACCAGTTCATATCAAAGTCGCAACATCTCTTGAAATAATTCCTATCGACATCTGCGCAATCAACGATTGTTTAAAATTTATTATCAACAAAAATATTTTGATAAATGTTATTGCACGCAAACCTACAGCAAATTTTTAAACCTTTGGGTTTTGTAACATTTTTTTTATTTTCCTAAACTGAATTAATTGTCAACTAAGGATAGTTATCTATTGTACTATTATTCATTTTAAATGGTATAAATATTTGGGTCAATTTCACAAGGATAACGTTTCACTGTATTATTAATCTAGTATTTTTTTTAAATATTGAGCAACAATGGAATATACATAAAATATATGACACGTATACTTAGCTGGCTATTGTTAAACTATCTGCAATAAGATTCTTATTTCTCGAGTTACAATGTAGACCGTTTTAGCTATAGTTGTTATTTGAATACTAATTTACTTTATACATTTTTCAATGCAGTATTTCTTTATGCAAACATGGCACAATTTTCATATTGAGATGCTTTATTCCAAGAAAATAGTTGCAAAATGTAAGATAAATATTAGTATGGTAAACATTCAAAGCATTTAAGGCAAACACGTAGAAATAAAGTTTATTTAAATTATATTCAATTGCGAAAACTGCGGTGAATTGTTGAAAAATATATTTAAGATATAATTAGATTCTTTTATTATAACTGGCTTGTAGTTTAATAATACCAAAGAGAATGTAATTTATTATGTATTCTCGTTTTTAACGATTTAAGGATTATTATCATAATAGTGAATGAGTAGTAATCCAATCCTGAGTTCCATTTCTACTTATTTGCAAAAGCCATAAGAGTGGTTTTCCTTAATTTATTTTTTTCTTATTAGGTTGGAGTGTCTGCTTGGAGGTTGAGAAGAGTCTAAGTAATATTTTTACGCAAATTCTGGGTTCTAGTTACTCTCATTCTCTCTCTTTCTCTATCGTTCTTTCTTTATTTCTCTCTCTCACCCACAAACACAAGTTAACACCTAATTAGCCTAAATTAATGATTTATGGTTCCGAGTACTTTCATACCTTGGGAGGCCTGAAACAGAAACTAATAAATAAGTCAAGGCTGTGGTCTTGATATAAACACCTGACCCTTTAATTACTAACATATGTCAGTATAAACTAAGAATTGTATAGAGTAGAAAAGGCAATTCATCCAGTAGACCGGTTCCGTCCTTATTGGGAGCTCATCATGTACTGACCAGAATTTTCCGCGGACAGGACTCGAACCTTGGCAGGTCTGCTTCTGAATCTGGTGCTCTAACCACTGAACCATCCTGCCGCACACTACACTGCACACAATTTTCAGTTATATAATAACTAATGTAACTTGGTTTGTCTATTTTTTCCTTTAGGTGGAGCTCATATGGCATCCATTTAGACCCAAAGTTCCAACAAACATACCCAATCTGTCATTTCTGAACAGACACCACACTACATGGGGAAGTGGTATTGAAATGAACATTTATATAATTTAACGAACATTGGTTGCACGGGTAGAGATAACAATTATTATAATCAAAGTCTCGGTCTTGATATAAACGCCTGACCCATTAATTACTTACATATGTCAGTATAAACTAAGAATTGCCTTTTCTACACTATACAATTCTTAGTTTATACTGACATATGTAAGTTATTAATGGGTCAGGTGTTTAGATCAAGACCGCAACCTGGATTATAATAATTTTTATCACCACCCGCGCAACCAATGTTCGTTTAATAAATAAGTCGACGAGTTTGTATAACTGCACACCTGGTTTTGCACTAAGGTAAAAGTTATACTTTGCCCTTTACAGATATTTCATTATTTTTTTCATGTGTTTGAATAGCCGATCTTGTATTCCATTGTCTACGATTAGTCATATTCTTAAGATTGAACTTTATGAAATTTATTCCTACAAAGATTTAAAACTGATCTCATTTGTGTTCAATTTCTACGTTCTTTTAAATCCAGCATTGAAAGTGCCTCTCTTTAAATTGTTCGTTTAACCAAAATTTCTATATGACAGCGAGTTCTACCGCTGATTTACATTATCGACATATAGCTTTATAGATCAACCAGAACAGTAACTATATGTAGACCATAGTTGACTATATATTATCGTGTTACTGTCTAGAGCACGGACTTTATGGATTAGCTGTGAATTGATTCATGCATTGCAACATTGTTTTCAATAAACGTCGGATAACATGGATGATTCTTCCTACTTCACCCTTCGGAAAAATGTCAGGGACTAATCATGGATCGGGTACGGATAAGAACTACCATGGAATTGTAGGAGTAGGATCTTATTACTAAATAGACAGCTACCCCGCTAAACCGATTACAATAACTGTAAGAACCTCCTACAATAAATCGCAATTACTTAATCCAGAGTGCCTTAGCAGTATAGTTATGAGTCACGGATAATCGATCAAGAGCACTCAAAAAATGTAAATACTGGCTTTGACAGATAAAACACAGTAATCCTCTGCATGCGTCCGGCGTGTTACACGCGGGTGTGTCTTGTTTATTCAACAAAGCCCCATTAATGACGAATAAATTGCAGCTCAAGAAATCTCAACTGAATCTGCTTGAAACTAACAGAAATTGTTTCTAAAACCAGCCGCGTGTTACAGTTTTATTAAACACTTTACAATTGTAAGCTAAGGCTCTCGTTTGAACCAAAATGTTCTGTATATTTTATGGTCAAATGCTTAAAATTAAATCTTATACAGCAACATTAAGTAGTAATCTTTCTCAGATAATAGTTTAGGCAACAATTATTTACACATCATTTTCACTCTTTCTGTACTATACACATTCTCATGTCTCTTGAATGCATGAAAAACAGTTTCCAGAGCTTATTGCTCTTAAATAATATGCTCACATTAACAAATGCTGAATTTTCCCAGATAATACCTGGTGTCGTCTAATAAAACTCATCTTCTAATTTCATCATGCAGTTCTCATAATTTTTGGATAGCTTTCTAAATTGCTCCACGTAATATGACCGAAAATCATTTTTTAAATTTAGTGTATCAAAAACTAGTGATCATTCAGCATCATATAATTTATGAAGCCAGCATTAGACATTACAATAGATTCTGTTGTTGCTTAATTTTGTTTGAATTGCAACCTACTGTATAAATCACAGAAGGTTTGGAGGACTTTTTACTTTCATTTATATTTTGCAAGACGAAAAGTGAAAAAAAATTAAATTAAACATTTGAAACCTCGTCATTTAATTGAAATGCATTGTAAAATTGCATTGACATTTAACGTACCAATAAGGATACACACAAATTAACCAAAATATAAACAAATTAAGTACCACCTAAACTTCATCTATTTTACGTAATTGCAATGCATTTTATAGGCATAAACTTGTTTTTCAACATTATGTCGACACATGCTAACTAATAAATGCTGGTTATTTTGCTGTAGGTGATTTTGTGGTTCTTGTTAGTAGTTTTTCGGGGTAGCTGTATATTTAGTGATGCTATATCATTCCTAAATATGCCTGGTAGCTGATGTTGAGAGCTGTGCTTATGATTAGTCCCCGACATTTTTCCAACGGGTGACGTGAGAAGGCTTAGTCGAATCATCATACATATATTGTACAAAATGTTGCAAAGAAAATTAAAATTCACTGTTAATCCAAATGGACCGTGCTCTAGACGGTAACAAAATAATATATTGTCAACACCAGTTACTGTCTCGTATAAAAGTAGTCACAATAAACACTATAAATATATCCAGAATGTCTTGGCAGAATTGACATTTTCGTGTGGATGATTGAAAAAGAAATGAAGGTATAAATCCAGAATGCCTTAGCAGAGTTGTTGATTCTCAGGTACAACGGAATACCACATAAAATATATAAATCCTGGCTATGATTGGTGTGTCACATAAATCCACTACATGTTACCGGCGTTTTGCGCGCGGGTTTGTATTATTATTAAACAAAACAATATGAATTACAAATAAATTTGCAGTTCAATTAAAACTGCTTGAAACTAACAGAGATTGTTGCTAAAATCACAGTTAAGAGAAATATTGTTTAAAACCAGAATTGGCATATGTGACCTTAATGAGAACCATATCTGTCGAAATTGAGCTCCGTTGGGTTGTAACGCGGGGCCGCACGTTACATACACCCCCGACAATAAAAATTAGTACACAATGAAAGGGGCTAACCTTACTGGAGGTGTTATGTTTCTGCCGTTACGAGTAAACACTGTCGTTGGCTCTGTTGACACTGACCCCGGTTCCTCTATATCTCGAGGCGGGGTGACGGCGTCAGTTGGCTATGTTGCTGGTGAGGTGTCTAGCGTCATTCGGTGTTCCGCCAAACTGTCTGGAGGTGAAATAATCGCCGTATGATAGGTTAATATCGAGGAACCCCGGGTCATTTTGCTGTGCTGCTTGCGATTCCTGAGTACTTATATGTGAAGGAAACAGGATGGAGGCACAGAGCTCTGCAGGACGGATCAAGGAGTCTGCGACTACGTTTTCTGGCCCTTTGATGTGAGTGACTTCATATTCACATTCGTGAATTCGCGCAAATTGCGAGTTACCACGTCTTGAATATAAATACTCTTTCTTTCCACTCAGCATCGGGAGTAGAGGAAGGTGGTCGGTGTAGATCTTTAACTTTTGGCCATCCAGATAGGTGTGGAAGTGTAGGATCGATCAGTAGAGGGCGAGTAACTCTTTCTCTGATGAATCATATCGCGCTCCGCGAGTTAGTAGTTTTTGCAAGAAGAACGTGATAGGTCAGTGTATGCAATTGATGGACTGTTGAAGTACTGCGCCTAAGGCAACGTCGGATGCATCCGTGATCAATTTAAAAGCTTGAGACCTATCAGGATAATGTAGCATGGTCGCTTTGCATAAGGCCCTTTTGGCATCCTCCTAAGCCTGCATGTCATCCACGTTGAACTGAATCAGTTGGGATTTCTTGACAATAAGGTTGAATCAGTAATAGTCGACACTTGTTTAGATAAGTTGATTTCTACATTTAATTTATTTTATGCTAACTTTCGCAGTGTTAAGAATAAGAACTTTTTGCTGTCTAATTTTATATTAAGTAACGACTTTGATTTTATAATATTATCTAAAACTTGGCTTAATAAGGATATTAAAAGTCATGAATTTGATATTCCTCAATATTCTTTATTCAGAAAGGACAGATCGCTGAATAAAAGAGGTGGAGGAGTACTCATTTATAGTAAATCGGTATTTAAGGCGAAAATTTTACATATTAGTGATGATACTGCTATCATTGATTTCCTATCTATACAATTTGATAATCTGATCTTAACAGCGGTTTACAGACCGCCGTATACTACTTTATTTGATGATCAAACATTTACCAATTCTCTTCAATCTATCTTTGACTGCCATGGCTACAATGTAGTGGTAGGTGACTTTAATAAGTTACAGGACTGTGAAATAACCAATTTTTTTTTCTAACCATGATCTCAAGCAGATTATAAAGGAATCAACTAGAGGTTCGCAATGCTTAGATCATGTATACATAGAAATTGAAATGGTAAAATCGCACAGTTATGATGTTGTCAATTATTTCAAAGAATTGGATCACAAACAAATTATTTTACAATGAAACATCTTGAGTGGCATAACACAGAAACTAAGTTGTGAAAATGCACACGTGCACTGTTCCAGAATCAACTGGAATTTTTTTAGAGAATTAAGTATACTGATTGATTATGAGAGTTTTTATTTCTTGAACACTGATGAATTTGTTTCTTCTGTTTCATCGTTATTATCTATTTTATTTCAGGCAGCTACGTTTACGGACATTATACCGAAACGAATTAATAGGAAACTGTGTAAACTAAGAATTAAACGAGATAATATAATAAAGTGTAGTCTTATTAATAGTATTAAACAAATGAGATTAGATTCCATTGATAAGGAAATTAATTCATCACTGCTAATAATCCGTCAAAGATCAGAACGAATTATTTTGGCCAAAATGAAGTGTAATCCTAGATTAGGATTCAAACTCCTCACAGATTACAGTAAATACAAGGAAAAGTTAAAGCTTATTCTACCAGTGGATAAAACTGATTATGGATTTCTCTGTGAATCGGAAGAAGTATTTAGCTATTTGATATGTAATCCACAGAATGGGAGAGATTTTATAGAACCATCTGATTCTTTGGGAGACCAGGAACCAGGACTTGTTATTGACAGTGATGAATTGATAAAATTGATGTTAAAAATCAAATCAAAAAAACAAAATGATCACCTTGGTATTTCGATTGATAATTTGCTTCAATTACCTTTAAAATTTATGAATGTACTCTGCAACTTTATAAATATAATTTTAAAGAATGAGAAATTACCAATCGATATACTAACGATAGTGGCTAAGCCGTTGCCAAAAGTAAGTAAGCCAACGTGCGCTAGTGATTATAGATTAATCTCTATTATCCCCTCGTTTTTGAAGATAATAGAACGATTGATACTAGATCATTTAGAACGTATGTTACCGGCTGATTTTGATCTATGTCAACATGGCTTTACGAAAGGTAGATCGACAACTACCAATATGCTTTACATGTGGAAACATGTAATCACATTAGACGAGAATAAGTTAGATGCATTAATTGTATTTATAGATATCTCAAAAGCTTTTGACTCTATATCTTTTGATGCTATTTTGAATGCGATAAGTTTGTTGAATATTGATCCGAATATTTCTAGATTACTTAACTACTATCTATATAATCGACGAATGAGTATTCAAGTAAACGATTTGATATCAAAATCAAAACGAGTAACAAGTGGAGTTCCACAGGGATCAAGCTTGGGGCCAATTTTATTTAAAATTGTATTAGCAAATTTGGAAACTAAAATCCTTAATGGTCGAGATTGCAAATTCGCTGATGATTTAAAATAATCTTCCCAATTGATCCAAAGAATGTCGAATTCTCCAAAAATAATGTGACTTTAGATTTGTATGATTTGAGTAAATATTTGTTTACACTAGGGCTGAAAATAAACAATAAAAATACGAAAGCTTTAAAAATAGGGAACAGAACAAACTTTCATTATGTTTATTTTCATGATGCAGTTATTAATGACGTGTTTGAGATTAAATTTATACAAGAAATTAAGGATTTAGGCATAACTATTCAATGTACAGCTTCTGCTGAGAGACATTATGAAAGTATAGTAGGCAGTGCCAAGAAAAGATGGGCACTAATAAATCGAAATATCTTATCAAATGATATAAAACTTCAAATGTATATAATATGGATTAGACCGGTACTAGAATATGCTGTCGCTACTTGGAATCCATTAAAAAAGGGTTTGTCTAATAATATAGAAGCTGTACAAAGAAAGGTTGTGAAACATATTAGTCCTATTTCTTGCACTATATACGCCTCTAGATTACAGTTTGTGTCATTGCAATCACTGTGGTTTCGGAGGATGTGTTATTGTATAAAAGTTTTCCATTTGAACCAGTGGACTAGTGCCTATATGACTCCGATAAGAAAGAGTCATGAAGTTGGAACTAGATCTGGACATTTGGCAATATCTCCTCCTTTGGTGGGGAATGTAGCGAACAAGTTATTCTCTTTCTTGAAAATCTACAAAATTTATAACCAATTGCCGAAGGGGCTTAGAGAAATGCCTCCATCTAAGATGTCTTTTATAACTTTATCTACTGAACTTGAAAAAGTCTGCAATTCTGCTGATATTTGTTATTCTTTTGATTATGATAATACTTTCTCAGGGTTGAATAAAAGACAAGGATAATTGTTATCGAAAACAGATTTTCTAGAGATTTTTATTTCCAAGTTTTGTATTATTATAATTGAAATGTTATGCACTATTTCTTCTAATTAGTTAACATTGCATACAATCAATTGCTAGTCATGGTTCTCAATTTTTGCATAATGTTACACTCGAATTATACATTAATTGTTCCTAATTTGATAATGTATATATTATTCTTTTCAGTCGAATTTTCTGATATTGATATATTGTATTGTACAACTAGTGAGATATACCTATCTACATGATATTAATTGCACGTTTATTGTGATGTGATAATTTTTCTTTATATATTGTACAATTTCCAATTTTATTATTTGATGGAATATGTGTGGTTTGAATCCAAATAAAGATATTCTATTCTATTCTATTCTAAAAAAACGGCTTTCTGACACGAGATATTTGTGAAGAGGTGCCAGAATCTTGGCAAGGCAAGATACGAATCGAGAATAGTAGTTCATCTTGCCCAAGAATCGTCGTAACGCTCGAACAGTGGTTGGAGACTGTAGATCTGGAATATCACAAACCTTAGCAGGTTTTTGTGTCATGCCTTTCTCGGAAATTTGATGACCGAGTAATTCAATTGTTTTTTGTGCAAAGACAATTTTGTTTCTATGAAGTCGGAGGCCGTAGTCTGCTAGACGTATGAGTAGTATGTCGATATGCCGTATATGTTCGGACATTGAGTTGGAGAATACTAGGATGTCGTCTAAGTAGGGAATTACATATGGTAGACCATTTAGTATTTCGTCCATAATGCGTTGAAACGTTTGAGATGCGTTCGTAAGACCAAAAGGCATATAATGATATTCGTGTGTGCCCCTTCCGGTGAATCTGAGTGCAGTATAGGAAACGGAGTCTCTGTCCATCGATACTTGATAGTAGGCTTTAATTAGGTCGAGTTTTGAGTACACAGCATTACCGATAGCAGATCTGAGTAGGTCAGCTGGATTTGGCATAATGTACGAATCAGACTGTGTGCAAGAATTAAGAATACGATAATCCCCACACACTGAATTTTCCGGGTTCACACTTTAGTAACACTAGCACAGGCGACGCAAATGGTGAGTAGTATCGTGCACAGATGCCTTGTTGGCGTAGCATGGCGAATTCTCACTCGGCGGCCTTATGCATGTGTTGTGCTAATGGACGTGCTCTGGAAGGATGAGGAAGTGGCTTCGATAAGATGATGCGATGAGCTGTGATGGCAAGCTTCCTCTTGAGTTCGGGCATAAAGTAGATAGGTTTGAAAATCTCTTCATGTCGCTTTAGAACATCGTCCAGTTATGGTACATGAGGAACTGGAGGAATAAGCTGAATAGATGAGACTGCTTTGGTGCGAGTACTGTGTTTATCGCTGATGATAGTAAATGATTGTCAGCAGTGCGTATCCCTCGTGTTATTGGACGTATAGTGAGGTCAAATATTCGAGGAAGTCACGTCCAAAGATGTTTTCTGTCGTGCTGACAAAGACGAATGGATACTTGAAACATTCTTTTGAGTTGGAGAACGAGATTGTCTGTACTCGTATCCCAAACATCGCTATGTTGGAGCCATTGGCGCAGATAAGATTGCTGGTGTTGACTGGGTAGGTGGGTTCTAAATAATTTTGGCGGAGTAAGCTTACATCTGATCCAGTGTCTATGAGAAATAATTCTCCAGAATTTGCGTCACGGATGAGGAAGGATGTTGATAGTGGCAACTGATGATGAGACTGTTTGCAGGCATCTGGTCGTTTGAAGCATGACTTGACTGGAGCCGTCGATGTAAAGACAAGAGTTTGATTGCGTTCTACCGCGAAAGCAACGTGCTTCGAACCATAGGACGTTGGGCGGTCAACAACTTTGGGGTGATCAGCCTCCACTGCCGCAAAGAAGGCTGACCCCATCTGTTTTCCGAACCGTCCATGGGCGGATCATCTTGAGTTGTCTAAGATGACTGCGCCCATCTGAACGTCGCGTCTGTGCGTGGGAATGTGCAGCCATTTCTGAGGCAATAGCGCGTGGAGCGGCCATTGCAGCTATGATTCGGACACCACTCCGGTGGTAGCTCTAGAGCTGTGGCCCGGCCTCTGGACGTCACCCTCCTGGTGCTGTTTCGGAACGGTGGTGGACACTGGTCACGCCTGCTCTTGTGATGTCTATAGTAGACGGCATCGACCGAGGCCGAATCAGGCCTGACGGTAAGGCTCTCGAGCAGGCTGATGAGGCGCTCACTGATGACATTAGTTCGGGCTGCTTATGATGTAGATTGAAGCTCGGACAGGCGTGATTTCATGCAACCTGGCTCTGAGGCAGGTGAACTGCAGTAGTGTTTCTTCCACCGCTTGTCTATACGTGTCAGCAGTAAGTCGTCTCGCACTTCGACGGATTCGCGCAGAAACGTGGCCATTTCTTGGAGTGCTGGGGAAGCTTCTGAATGAATAGTCGCATCAAGATTTCCTTGGGTAGGTTGAATTCAGAGGCTTTCTGCTCCATCTTTCTGTATAGCTCGGAAGGCGTGCGGCTACATAGCGACATCTGGCTCATCAATTCAGAAAGCCTGTTCTCCCGATCTGGTGTCAGGCGCTGCTTGACGGCGCGTTGCAGGCTCTGCCATGGCTGCGAACATTTTCCCTCAGTATATTGATGCGGGATATCTTTGAGTCCGCGTCTGAAAGGCATTGGGATTGTCTCACAAGCCCTCAAAAATATTGGACCCTCGTCTGTTATATTGGACACCTTGGCCAATAAAGTAACATCGTCGATCCACTCGTCAAGGTAGTTTGGATCAAATTGGCATATCTTATACTTGGTCCATGTGGTGGTGCGACTTGTTTTTTGGCTCGCCACCGAGCTTCCTTCATTTCCTGAGCTGGACGTCATCTTCTGTGTGTGCGCTGTCGAGCATAGATGGCAGTGTTACATCATCGTGAGGCTGTCTTCGAGAATTGTGATCTCTAGAAGGTGGCTTGTTGTGATTTGTGGCTCACGATATGTTTTTTTGTGTGTTTTACCTGCTTTACCGTATTTACTCTTCCATGGAATTCATCCGAACTGCTTGGGCTAGCGGGAAGACCAGCGCCTTCCTGATATTCTCATAGGCTAGAGATTCTGATTAATTATTTATTGGCTGGGAGTTCGACCTAACCCAGGGCAACATTTATGTAGCATGTTTTGTGGTTATTTTAAGAGGTTTTGCGGGGTAGCTGTCTATTTAGTGATGCTATACCATTCCTACATATGCCTGGTAGCTGATGTTGAGAGCTGTGCTTATGATTAGTCCCCTACATTTTTCCAATGGGTGACGTGAGAAGGCGAAGTCGAATCATCATACATATAATTAAAATCAAATTAAAATTCACTGTTAATCCAAATATACCGTGCTCAAAATGGCAACAAAATAATATATTTCCAACACAAGTTACTGTCTCGTATAAAAGTATTCACAATAAACTCAATAAATAAATCCAGAATGTCTTGGCAGAATTGACACTTTCGTGTGGATGATTGAAAAAGAAATGAAGATTTAAATCCATAATGCCTTAACAGATTTGTTGATTGTCAGGTATAACGGGATACCACATAAAAAACAAAAATCCTGGCTTTGATCGATATGTCTCATAAATCCACAGCATTTCACAGACGTATTACATGCGGGCGTATATTATTAATAAACAACGCCCAATTAATTAAAAATAAATTTGCAGTTCAAGAAATCTCTATTAAAAATGCTTGTAACTAACAGAGACTTTTGCTAAATTCACATTTAAGAGAAATATTGTTTAAAACCAGAATTAGCTTATGTGACCAGGCCTTGGCGAAGTGAGCCGTGGGGATCGCGGGCCGCGCAAGTTTCAGCGTCTGCTAGTTTCTGATCCATACCCCGCGGAGGGTAATTTCGCCTGTATCGAATTATATATTTAGCAAATTCACACGGTTACCAGAAATTTGGTGGTGTTGCCTATACTATCAGCTATTATCGTCGTGCTCATCATATATATATATATATATATATATATATATATATATATATATATATATATATATATATATATATATATATATTACAGTTGTATCACTACAGACTTTATGGTTTCAGATGTGCTATTGCTTAAATGTTTCCATTTGAACCAGTGGACTTGTGCCTATATGAATCCAATAAGAAAGATTTATGAAGTTGAAACTAGATCTGGACAATTGGCGATCTCTTCTTCTTTGTTGGGAAATTCTTTGGGTTGTCTGAGCAAAATCGGGTAAGGACCGCGATACTTTGTTTGTAGTGGTGCAACAACAGTGTCGTTGCGAACGAGTACTCTCTTGCAGCTGTGGAGCTGCGGGTGAACGAAGACTGGACGAGGCATATGTCTCGGCTGCTGTTCAGACATGTTATCGAAATGAAGTCGAAGGCGGATAGCTTCGTCTTGTGGGTCATCTTGTGCCGGTAGTAGACGTGGAAGCTGACTAGGTAGGCGTAGATCCATTCCATACAAGAGTTGTGACGCAGACGTTTTAATGGATTCATGAGTACGGGAACGAATGGCAAGCAGAACTAAAGGTAGTGCCTCGACCCAGTTGCCATTAATGGACGAGGATACTAAAGCAGCTTTGAGTTCCTTATGCATTCGCTCTACAATACCGTTAGCTTGGGGATGGTAGGAAGTCGTCTGGCATAAGGTGCATCCCATGTACCGCAAGGTGGTTTTGAAACAATCTGATGAGAAGCAAGTGCCTCTGTCAGTGATGACCTCATTGGTAACACCATAATTTGATATCCATGCAGAAAATGGTGCCCAGAGGTAATGCCGCAGGCCACCGTGTAAATCTATCAATCACAGTTAGAAGGTAGCTGAAATATTGAATCTTTGTCAGATGAACTATGTCGATGTGGACCATGGCTAGGCGAGAAGTAGTTCGAAAATGTTGCAACTTAGAACAAGTGTGCACTGTGATCTTGTTTTTCTGGCAAATGGCACACTCGGAGACCCATCGTTTAGCGTTCTGCCTAAGTCTGTGACCCCAGAAACGATCTGTGAGAAGTCGGACAGTCGCTTGGCTTCCTGGGTGAGAAATTCAGTGAATTGAGTCGAAAACTTTTCTCTGAAGGCTGGTCGACAGAACTGGCTTGTTGGGCTGCGTACCCGTGAAGTAAACAATTAGTAAGCATTCCCAGAGACGGAATATGAACTTGGTTTGGTGACGGGCTATTGATCAATGAATTTGAACGTCACCGCGTTGTTCAGTTCGCAGGAGGGATGGCGTTAGTGCAGGTTCACTGAGTGTCACGGAGTTGACAGTGAATGGCGACGGCGAAGGTGGTTGTAACGTGACGTCTGGCCTACAAAGGGCATCTTCAATGAAGTTCTGTTTGCCCTTGAGGTGAAAGATGTCAAATTGCCATTCGCTAAGACTTGAAAGCTGTCTATCCACTCTGGCAGGGTATTTGGTAATAGTTGAATTTGCATTTCGAAGTGCGCTAACTAATAATGCATGGTCTATGAAAACAACAAATCTGCTACAGCCAATGATGTTGATATAAGGACGCACTGCGTTGTGGTGAGAAGTTGTGTGAGAAGTTCTCGACCGAAAGTGTCCTATCTCGTTTCTACTGGTTGAAGAGTACGCAAATAAAAACTGATAGGCTTCCGAACTCCGTCGATCTCTTTAACAATAAATGATTGCGCGGGTGGTGGTAACAATGCTTTAAATCAAGTTTGCGAGCTTGAAGTAAACACCAACCCCATTGTATTTAACCAGTCTACGAACAATATAACAAAACTACCGCCAGCTGCAACGCACTGACGCGTTTCGACCTTCCATGATCATCATCAGTGTACGACGGCAAACTGACTATCGAGTATCAAACCGCATTGAATATATATGAAAATCAAATTTAGATATGCGGCTCTCACCTCTAGCAGTCTTGCATACATTGAACTTGACTGGAAATGTCGGCTGCACAATTTCTATGCAGTCACGAACATTAATTGTTTGCAGCTTTCGCCACATATACATATATAGACAACACAATTTAACAATAATTGATTGCGCGGGTGGTGGTAACAATGCTTTAGTCAGTTTGCCGTCGTACTCTGATGATGATCATGGAAGGTCGAATCGTGTCAGTGCGTTGCAGCTGGCGGTAGTTTTGTTATTTTGATCGTAGACTGGTTAAATACAATGGGGTTGGTGTTTACTTCAAGCTCGCAAACTTGATTTAAAGCATTGTTACCACCACCCGCGCAATCAATTATTGATAAATTGTATTGTCTATATATGTATATGTGGCGAAAGCTGCAAACAAGCAATGTTCGTGACTGCATAGAAATTTTGCAGCCGACATTTCCAGTCAAGTTCAATGTATGCAAGACTGCTAGAGGTGAGAGCCGCATATCTAAATTTGATTTCTATATATATTCAATGCGGTTTGACACTCGATAGTCAGTTTGCCATCGTACTCTGATGATGATCATGGAAGATCGAAACGCGTCAGTTCGTTGCAGCTGGCGATAGTTTTGTTATGTTGTTCGTAGACTGGTTAAATACAATGGGGTTAGTGTTTACTTCAAGCTAACGAGTTGATGGCGAATCGAAGTAATTCCTCGTCTTCGGATGACCAAGAAATGATGGAATTCTTGCTAAGTCCTTGTCGATTCCGCAGGTGCCTGCACAAAGGATACAGTTGTCTTGATAGGCCCGGAAGGAACTTTCGATAGTATTTTAGTATTCCCAGAATTTTCTGCAACGCGCTAACAGTCTTCGGTGACTTGATATTCTTGATTGAATTCGCCTTTGACTGCAAACGTTGAATACGTTTTGGCGTGATACGATGCCCTAAAAAATCCTCGGATGTAGTTGCAATCTGCGTCTTGTCACAGTTGATCTTGAGTCCGTGGTTGGATAAGCGGAGAGGACATTTCGTAGATGCTCGGCATGAGATTCTAAGTCTGGACTGAACACCATAATGTCATCGAGATATGACATACAATAAGCAGAGTCGTCGCGAAGTATGTTGTCCATTAATCTTTAAAAAGACTGTGTAGCACACTTAAGTCCGAAAAGCACGTAAAGATATTCGAAAAGGCCAAATGAAGTGATGATTGCAGTCTTTTTAATATCCTCTGGTGCTACCGGGATGTGATGGTAGGCTTATCTGAGGTCAATCACTGAGAAGAAATTGCTGCCATTGAGTTTTTCAAGTAAGGTTTTAACATTTGGAATAGGATATGCATCAGATTTTGTCTCTGACTTTAGCTTACGGTAATCTCCGCAGGCTCTGTACGATCCGTTTGATTTGGAGACTAAGTGCAGTGGTGACGCCCATGAACTTTTCGATGGTTTGATGATTCCCTCTTCCAAAAGCCTTGAGAATTCCTCTTGGGCAGCTTTCAGTTTAGCAGGGGCTAGTGGTCGCTTCTTGAATGCAATAGGTTGAGCTTCTGTGTCGATATGGTGCATCGTGTTGGAGACTCGTAGCTCTGACTTGTTAAGATCGAAAAGCGACTTGTATTTTTGAAGAGATGCTGATATCTCAGCTGAATGATGCACACGGGTTGGCTAAATGACCTGTAACTCCAAACGCTCGGAGGCAAGTGTCCAAAATCTTTGCTCGAGTCCAGTGGAGGGATCAATGATCTTTTGATTGGCAAGATCAACAATGAGCCGAAATTACAGAAGGAAATCAAGGCCTATTATATTATGTGAGACCTTGGCAATGATGAAGTTGGGAGAAAATTCACGTCGTAGACCTATGTTGAGTGTGCGGTACCGGCAGCCATAAGTTGGTATGGGCTCGCCTGTAGCTGTTGCGAAGAGAACGCCTTGCGACATCTCGGCTATTGAATCACCCTTGAGAACTGAGACTGCTGCACCTGTGTTCACGATGAATTCTTCGGCGGTTTTGAAATCAAGAAGGTGCAGAAGTTTGTAGGGCTGTTTGGCCGGGTCATGCAAACAAGCAGGCTGGTGATTGCGACCGGGCGTTGTTCGTTTGGCTCTCTAAGTGAAACATTCGGCGTGGACGAAAAGTGTCGACAGGGATGTCGGATTGTAATTGGTTTCTTCCCTGTGGCGCCGTTGATGCCGTAGATGCGCAGAAATTACGGCCTTCTACTTCCTGCGCCAGATCTTTCCCGATCCTGATGCACACTTGCACCTGTGTTCTGTTGTCCTTTCCGTCAGCTGTGTAAATTGACACTCATTCGGAAATTCTTCGGAACGACAAAGACAAACTTGGCATGAATAAAAAACTTATGTTGGTTATAAAACCAGTTCTTTAGGGCATATCTGTTAAAGGATTGCGGGGATATCGATCGCCGCCTACCGTTATAATTAGGTTTGGGTATGAATTTGGGTCGAGCATTCACTTGATTTAGCTCGGATTTCGTTATGGCCAATCCTTCTAGAACTTTATTCATGTTCGCTAATGTCCTCTCTAAAGAGGAGAGCCTATCATCTTGCGGGGGTGAACAAAAGGATGACGGATTCACCTTAGGCTCCAAAACCCTATGTTCTAACTCATATCTCTCAGATAAGTCATCTATAGTGAGAGTGTTGGGAAGCTGTCTGGCAAATAGTTTTAATGCTTGTGGAAGATTGTTAATAAAAAGAACCTTAGCTTCATGGTCAGAAATATTGGTTTTATACCAACGTTTCCGTAATTCTCTCAAAATTTCGATGGGGCCAAGGTTTGGCATGTCTAACTGTGCGTATTTATTTATTATCTGCTCAGTTTCTGTGGGCCCAAGCAAGGATTCTACTTCGTTTTGTAGGCCCAAAATGGGATTAGGTAGCTTCCTAATGGCCTCAAGCTTAGGATAAATCCGTCGCTGCAATTCAGAAGGTAGTTTAGCAAAAACCTTTGACAGTTTTTGATGACTGTCATAATCAGGAAACGGGGAGAAAGCGGAGTCTACGCGCATAAAGAATAGTTCACTATCTTCATCCCAAACAGGAACATCAATATCTAAAATTGGACCTGACATTCTAACAATCTTACGGGATCTTAAAAGCATAAATTTATAAGCAATATGAAAATGTATAAATATACTTTAACAAAACGCTTTCCCACAAACAGCTTCCACAGTTGAAAGTCTTCTGCAGTTGAATGAGCGCAGAACACAGATAAATTAGTTCCTTCACAAAACACGTCAGAGTAACTGCTTCCAAAAATTGAAATTTTCCGCAATTGAGCCTAACGAGTACGTACGGTGCAGTTTTGTACGTAGGAAAATTGAACAGAGCATATACCCAAAAAATTCACCAGAAATCCACGAATTT
Source organism: Eudiplozoon nipponicum (assembly GCA_029291075.1). Taxonomy (NCBI): domain Eukaryota; kingdom Metazoa; phylum Platyhelminthes; class Monogenea; order Mazocraeidea; family Diplozoidae; genus Eudiplozoon; species Eudiplozoon nipponicum. Next base: position 72,948 of record JAQBSW010000603.1, read on the forward strand.
AGAGAGAACACATATACCCAACAAAATTCCCAGAAGACCACGACTTTAGAGAGAACATGTATACCCAACAAAATTCCCAGAAGACCACGACCAGAGTAAAGAAGACGTATACGCAAATGTTAATCTATTTTTATCCCAAATAAATGAAAAAGAAAGTCAATTTTATTTATACCAAAAAACAGTACATTTCTCAGTATCCTGGCGCGGTCGCCAATTTTGTAAACGCACTGCTTCAATTAAATGTCGTACGACGTTACGAATTTGGTTAAAGTGCCAAAAAATAAAGAGTTATGTACTGTTAGGGGGCCCTTAACAGGGCCGGTCGTGCGTTCTCCGGAAAATGCCGAGAAGGCCCGTAAGTGTGAAGATGTCCAGTTTCAGTTGACTTGGGTTGTGTTTCTTTCTGTTGTTGCGTTGTAATTTCGATGGGTGACTTCGTTGAAGTTCTGCAGTAATTGGCTCGTCTCTCTAGTTGTAGAGCAACAAGATTGGTGTCACTGATGTTGTCAATTGTTGGTGAAGACAATCCAATAATCAGCGTAGGTGATGACAGCGGACAGCACGCACACGTAACGCCCAGCAGTATGCAAACGCGAAAACTAAACTGCATGGTAAATTTGCCATGCTTAAATAGCCATGTCAAAGTAATATGTCTACTTGCACACTATTGGTTAAAGGCAAGTTTCGCTTTTTTCTCATTGGTGCAGCGTAAATCGAATTGAATTTAATTTACGCAATATGTCGGCAATTTATTTGTGTTGTTAAAGATTTTTTGACCTTAAGGAGAACTATATTTGTCAAAATTGACCTTTCTAGAGGCTCCTAACCTATTCTTTACTGAAAACCGCATATATGCCAGATCGTGATCAGTCCTATATTTTAGAGTAGAATCGTATAAGCTTGTATTTTCCTTCAGATCTGCTAAATTCATACCTGCCATGTCTTGCGCTAACTTGCTAGCGTCCTCAAATTTAAGATGTACTTCCATATCTATCGAGTTTAATTATTAAATTGACACTTAATGTTAGGCAAATCCGGATGTGTAACCTTTCACGTTACAAAACACCCGACAAATAATCTGGGAAGAAATAGACGCGAAAAACAGAATTATTAAATTACCTGTTCCAGAACGTCCCCAAATGCGTACATCATTAAAAAATAGAAGACAGTGTTAGCAGGAGTATATTATAGAAATCGATCAAATTTTAAATGAAGAAAATTGAAATAGTTGCAGCAGGCCGAGGAAGATACAACCAATCAAGGACAGTAATGCTCAAAAACTGAAAATAGCGCACAATTCAAAGTCAAGTATTTAAACAAAGAAAGTTCTAGTAAATAAATAAATAAATTATTTTTAAATAAAATTCGTTTCAATCAGCCAAGGTTGTTTAAATTTATCAGTTAATGTCACTTTAATTTTGGTGGAGGAATTATCTTCCTGGTATTGCCAAACAGTTTTCATGTTGTGAACTGGTAGAATAAGATTTTACTATATTAGACAACGCGTCTTCTGAGTTCTGCATTCCGTTATGTGCCTTTATGATGGGATTGCACACATCAGATTCGCCTATAGAACGGTGGTCATTCAACGCATCTGTTAATTCAGTCCTATCGTCTAACCAGATAAACTGGGGAATGCAACGATCCAACGATACACAATCCTTAATGTCATTTATCTCTATGATGACATTCTTGTCAGTCATTCTCTTGACCTTATATGGTTCTTTGTAAAATGGTGTCAGGCAATTCTTCCTATTTTCATTAGTAACATACACATACGAAGCCGATCTTAGATCAAAGGAAACATAGCACTTGGTTTTTGCTTTTCTAGTATTGGTCGGAGCCAAACGACACATCTTATCACTATGTGCTCCTACGAACTAATCTACATAACTAGAAGCCCAAGCAAGACTACTTGGAGTTTCTATTAGAAGATCTCCAGGCAACCTTAATGGTTCTCCATAAAACAGTTCTGCTATTGAAGTACCTAATTGTGCCCTATATCTGTTGCGCATGGCGAGTAGTACTATAGGAAGATCGTGTATCCAGCTTGTTCCACTGGTACACCTTAACGCAGCTTTCAGTTCACGATGCAGCCTTTCTACCATCCCATTTGCAATATGCAATACAGTTGTTCCCATGATGTTGAGCACTGCGGCATACACTGCTAGAAGCTCTTTATCAAACGTATCATAACGTTTCTCTCGATCATTAAGCTTACGGCTATAAAACCCAATCGGTTTTACTATGTCCTGATCTCTTTGCTGTAGCACTGCCCCTATTGCAACATCTGAGGCATCTGTGATTAGCTCGAAAAGTTTCTCCCAATCTACAGGTGCTAATGTAGCTATGTCACTTAGTATTTGCTTGGCCTTCTGGAATTTTTTTCTGTCTTCTGGACTCAAGTTTATAGGCCAAGACTTCTTGATCGTGCTCTTTTCACGAGTAAGGTGGTGTGTCAGCGATCCTAAAATTTCGGCTAGATCTGGCATGAATCGATGGTAATAGCTGATCATGCCCAAGAACTTTCGCAACTGGCGCATGGTTCGGGAATCCGTAACGTCCTTAATAGCTTGGATCTTAACTTCCAAAGGTTTAATTCCGTAATTGGAAAGTATTTGACCAAGATGTTTAACTGAAGAGCATCCGATGTTACTCTTATTAGGTTTGACCACTAATCAATATTGTTCCAGCCTGGTCAAAACCGTTTCCAAATGCCTACCATGTTCATCTCGTGAGCGACTAAAAGTTATTATGTCGTCTATGTACACCCTCGCAAATGGACAATTCTGAAGGATTTCTTCAGCCAAACGCTGGAATGTCTGACTGGCATTCTTCAAACCAAAAGGCATTCAAAGAAATTCATGCGATCCCCTCCTGGAAATCTGACGTCGGTGAGTGGTATCGAACTTTCCTCCATTGGTATCTGATAGTACGCTTTCTGGAGATCTAAAGTTGAATAAACCTCATCCCATTATATCTCGGAGTAAAGTACTCTGGTTAGGGAGAGGATAAGAATCACCCTTCGTCACTGAGTTTAATAGACGATAATTCCCACAGACCCTCCATTGACCCGGTTCAGGTTTGGGAACTACCACTATTGGGGAAGCAAAATTGGAATTTGACCTAAAAATCCCTCTCTTCGTGCAATTGGTGAAATTCTGACAAAGCAACCTGTTGCTTGTGTTGTGCCAATGGTTGAGCCTTTGGTGAACAAGGCAACGGAGCCACCAATTCTATCTGGTGTTCTACTCCTGTCTTCAAACCTATCCTTTTGGCACTGAAAGGCTGAAACACTGCTAGGTGCTTCTCGATTATATCGGCAAAGTCATGTGCGACCGTTGGACGAGGTAAAAGAACCGTTATAACTGCCGATGTGTTAGAATCAGTAGGTGTTGATATCCCTTCGCCTTCTGCGATAGTCCTAGCTTTGGGGTCTAATGTCAGCTTGAAATGTGTCAAGAAATCCATGCCAATGATATGGTCCTTGACATCGGCTACTAGAAAATTCCATCTAAAGGAAGATTTCTGGCCTAACGTTACCGACATTTCTTTCATCCCTTTCACTCCTATCGGACTACCGTTAGCGGCCCATAGTTGATAATCAAATGTGGGGCAATCTGCTTCCACCACGTCTGACCTAACTATGCTTACCTCAGCACCCGTATCGATAAGAATATCTAATCCAGATAATTCATCTTTAATAATGAACTTGTTGCTGGACAATCCGGCAATGTTTTCCAGATCTCCGCTTAGTAAGAATCTGACCATCTTGCCTTCTTCTTCGGTGCTATTTGATCTAGTCGCATTTTTTGCTTTGAGTATGCCTTTTAAAGGCATATCTGGGAGCCTTTGCAATGGAACCCTCTCCTACGGCTCCTACTAGCGGGGGTTTTGTCCTACTCCCGGTGATGGCTTTCACTCTACCGATTTAGTGCTTCCTTTCCATCCGGGTCCACCTAATCGCGGGTATATACTTTTCTCACCTTGGCATTTTGCACTTCGTCCGTATTTGAAATGTGCCTTAAACCGTCCACGTGGCCCTTCGAAGCGTTGACGCGCGTGACTCCCTCGACGTCTAGTATATCTACCCTGACTCTGAAGTTACGAAATGTCACTACGTAAACTAGCAACTTCTCTACATAAGAAACGCAAGGTTTCTTGTATGGTCAGGTTGTTTTCGGCATCTGCCCTGACTGGCTGCATCGTGACAGAATCTGCTATTACAGCATGTACTTGTGATTCCTGCTGTTTATACACGCCGTCTAACCCTCTGAGTTTTGTTGGCCAATCAATGCTCATAGTGTCAAATACTTCCAATGTGGTTCTAAGCCTAATTGGTAGCTCAGCTGTAAAAATAGAATTTACCACATCTCTGGATATATTCAACCTGGAAGCTTTTGTGCAAAGGCGTTCGTAAAACTCTGACGGTAGTTGACGCCCCATTTTTTCTAAGCTTAAAAATTCGCACATTTGTGCTGATCTTCCAGGCTGATATCTTTGTTGAATTTCAGCCATTAATAACTCAAATGCATTGTACGGTTTATCTTCCACAGCTCTGTCTCTGAAATTTTCAAAGGCATTTCGAAAATTTTCAGGCAATACCACCCATGCTGCAACAAATTTCTTCATAGGGTTTACGATATCATAAGCACTAAATATCATTTGGGCATCTCCGACCCAACTTGAATGTTTTTCAGTTCTATACTGCAATAGACTTAATATTCTTGAACTGGCGCGGTCGCAAAATTTTGTAGAAGCTTCTTACCTATTCGTGTCTGAGAACCCCATGGATGCCAGATCGTGTGCAGTCCTATAATTTACGGTAGAATCTGATAAGCTTATATTTTCATTCACATATGCTAAATTCATACCTGCCATGTCTTGCACTAACTTGCTAGCGTCCTCAAATTTAAGATGAGCTACCATATCTATCGAGTTTAATTATTATATTGACACTTAAAGTTAGGCAAATCGGGATGCGAAACCTTTCATGTTACAAAACACCCGAACAAATAATCTGGGCAGAAATAGACGCGAAAAACAGAATTATTAAGTTACCTGTTCCATAACGTCCCCAAATGCGTACATCAATAAAAAATAGAAGACAGTGTTAGCAGGCGTATATTGTAGAAATCGATCAAACTTTAAATGCATAAAAATGAATCAGTTGCAGCAGGCCGAGGAAGTTACAGCCAATCAAGTATATTAATGCTCGAAAACTGAAAATAGCGCACCATTTAAAGTCAAGTATTTCAACAAAGAAAGTTCTAGAAAATAAATAAATAAATTCTTTTTAAATAAAATTCGTTTCAATCAGCCAAGGTGGTTTAAATTTATGAGTAAATGTCACTTTAATTTTGGCGGAGGATTTATCATCCTCCACACCTTCGTTGGATTGTAACGCGGAGCCGCATGTTACATTATTGTACATTTTCCAATATTATTATATGATGGAACATGTGTGATTTGAATCCAAATAAAGATATTCTATTCTATTCTTTTCTATATTGGCTAAAATTGAGTTTCCTACTAATCACTGATTAACGTTCATCTGCACAACAATCAAAAGACAAGGCCTTCGAAATCGACTATGATTTATGAGATAGCAAGATCCACACAGCAATCTTGCCAGTACTTCACGGTAGCCTCGTCTGATCTGGTTTTCTCAATTCTACATTTACTTTATTTTATGCCAACTTTCGAAGTGTTAAGAACAAAAACTTTTTGCTGTGTAATTTTATAATAAGTAACGATTTTGATTTTATAATATTATCTGAAACTTGGCTTAACAAGGATATTGAAAACCACGAATTTGATATTCCTCACTATTCTTTATTTAGAAAAGACAGATCGCTGGATAAAAGAGGTGGAGGAGTACTTATTTATAGTAAATCTGTATTAAATGCAGTAAAATTTTACATACTAGTGAATATAATGATATCATTGATTTTTTATCTATACAAATTCATGGGTCTGATCTTAACTGCGGTCACATAGACCGTCGTATGCTAGTTTATATGATGACTAAACATTTACTAATTCTTTTCAATCAATTTTGGACTGTCATGGCTATAATATGGTGGTAGGTGATTTTAATAAGTTAAATGACTGTGAAATAATCAATTTTTTTCTAATCATGATCTCAAGCAGATTATAAAGGAATCAACTGGAAAATCGGAATGCTTAGATCAAGTATACTTAGAAACTGAAATGGTGAAATCACTCAGTTATGATGTAAACTATTTCAAAGAATTGGATCACAAACAAATTATTTTACATTGGAACAACTTGAGTATCAAAACAGAAACTTAATTTTGATAATGCACACGTGCAATGTTCCAGAATCAACTAGAATCTTTTTAGAGAGTTAAGCATACTGATTGATTGTGAAAGCTTTTATATCATGAACACTGATGAATTTGTTTCTTCTCTTTTAACGTTATTATCTGATATATTTCAGGTATCTACGTTTACGGATCTTATACCTAAGCGAATCAACCGCAAATTATGTAAACTAAGAATTAAACGAGATGATACAATGAAGTGTAGTCTTATCAATAGTATTAAAAAATGAGGTTAGATTTCATTGATAAAGAAATTAATTCATCACTGCTGATAATCCGTCAAAGATCAGAACGAATTATTTTGGCCAAAATGAAGGGTAAACCTAAACTAGGATACAAACTCTTAACAGATTACAGTAAATATAAGGAAAAGTTAAAGCTTATATTACCTGTGGATAAAACTGAGTATGAATTTCTCTGTGAATTGGATGAAGTATTTGGCAATTTGATATGTTATCCACAGAATGAAAGCAATTTCATGGATCTACCCGATCCTCCGGGAGACAAGGAACGAGGACTTGTTATTGACAGTGATGCATTGATAAAATGAATGTTAAAAATAAAATCAAAAAAACAATAAGATCACCTTGGTATGTCGATTGATAACTTGCTTTAATTACCCTTAAATTTTATGAGTGCGCTCTTCAATTTTATAAATAAAATTTTGAAAAATGGGAAATTAACAATCGATATACTGACGATAGTAGCTAAACCGTTGCCAATAGTAAGTAAGCCAACGTGCGCCAGTGATTATAGACTAATCTCTATTATCCCTTCGTTTTTGAAGATAATAGAACGATTGATACTAGATCATTTAGAACGTATGTTGCCGGCTGATTTTGATATATGCCAATACGGCTTTACGAAAGATAGATCGACAACTACTAATATGCTTTCTATGTGGAAACATGTAATTACATTAGATGAGAAAAAGTTAGATGCATTAATTGTATTCATAGATATCTCAAAAGCTTTTGACTCTATATCCTTTGATGCTATTTTGAATGCGATTAATTTATTGAATATTGATCCGTTTATTTTTAGATTACTTAAATACGATTTATATAATCGAAGAATGACTATTCAAGTAAACGAGTTTATATCAAAATCGAAAATAGTAACATGTGGAATTCCACAGGGATAAAGTTTGGGGCCAATTTTATTTAAAATCGTATTTGCACATTCGGAAACTAAGATCCTTAACGGTCGAGTTTGCAAATTCGCTGATGATTTAAAAATAATTCTTCCAATTGGTCCAATAAATTTCGAATTCTCCAAAAATAATGTGACACTAGATTTGTATGATTTAAGTAGATATTTGATAACACTAGGGCTGAGAATAAACAATAAAAAGACGAGAGATTTAAAAATAGATAGCAGAACACAATTTAATGATGTTAATTTTCATGATGCTGTGATTAATGATGTTTTTGAGATTAAACTTATGCAAGAAATTAAGGATTTAGGCATAACTATTCATTGTACGGCTTCTACTGAGAGACATATTGAAAGGATAGTAGGCAGTGCCAAGAACAGATGGGCACTAATAAATATAAATATCTTATCGAATGATATAAAATTTAAAATGTTTATAATATGGATTAGACCGATACTAGAATATGCTGCCGCTACTTGGAATCCATTAAAAAAGGGTTTGTCCAATAAGAAAGAAGCTGTACAAAGAAAAGTTGTGAAACAAATTAGTCCTATCTCCTGCACTATATACGCCTCTAGATTACAGTTTGTATCATTGCAAACTTTATGGTTTCGGAGGATGTGCTATTGCATAAAAGTTTTCCATTTGAACCAGTGGACTGGTGTCTATATGACTCCGATAAGAAAGAGTCATGAAGTTGGAACTAGATCTGGACATTTGGCAATATCTCCTCCTTTGGTTGGGAATGTTGCGAGCAAGTTATTCTCTTTTTCGAAAATCTACAAAATTTATAATCAATTGCCAAAGGCTTTGAAAAACGCCTCCATCTAAAATGTCTATTAAATTTTCATCTACTGAACTATAAAAAGCCTACAATACTGCTGATAGTTTTAATTTTGATTATGATAATTCTTTCGCATGTTTGAATAAGAGACAAGGATAATTGTTATCAGAAACAAAATTTCTTGAGATTTTTATTTCCAAGTTTTATAGTATTAAAATTGAAATGTTATGCATTATATCATCATGTTAGTCAACAATACATACAATCAATTGCTAGTCATGGTTCTCATTTGTGCATAATGTTACACTCGAATTATACCTTGATTTTTCCTATTTTTAATGATGAATCTATTACTCTATACAGCCGAACTTTCCGATTTTCATATATTGTACAGTACAACTAGTGAGGTTTACTTAACTACATGATATTAATTGCACATATTTTGTGATGTGATATCTTTTTTTATATTGTACATTTTCCAATATTATTAATTGATAGAACATATTGTACAATTTCCAATTTTATTATTTGCTGGAATATGTGTTGTTTGAATCCAAATAAAGATATTCTATTCTATTCTATTCTAAATAATGTAATGAAGTGTAGTCTTGTCAATAGTATTAAACAATTGAGGTTAGATTTGATTGATAAAGTAATTAATTCATCAATGCTGATAATCCATCAAATATCAGAATGAATTATTTTGACCAAAATGAAGAGTAATCCTAGACTAGGATATAAACTCATCACAGATTACGGTAAATATAAGGAAAAGTTAAAACTTATATTACCTGTGCATAAAACTGAGTATGAACTTTTCTGTGAATTGGATGAAGTATTTGGCAATTTGATATGTAATCCACAGAATGAAAGAAATTTCATGGAACTACCTTATTCGTCGGAAGACCAGGAACCAAGACTTGTTATTGACAGTGATGCATTGATAAAATTAATGTTAAAAATAAAATCAAAAGAACAAAAAGATCACCTTGGTATTCCGATTGATAACCTGCTTCAATTACCTTTAAATTTTATGAATGCTCTCTGCATCTTTATAAATAGAATTTTGAAGAATGGGAAATTACCAATCGATATACTAACGATAGTAGCTAAACCTTTGCCAAAAGTAAGTAAGCCAACGTGCGCCAGTGATTATAGATTAATCTCTATTATCCCTTCGTTTTTGAAGATAATAGAACGATTGATACTAGATCATTTAGAACGTATGTTGCCGGCTGATTTTGATATATGTCAACATGGCTTTACGAAAGATAGATCGACAACTACTAATATGCTTTCTATGTGGAAACATGTAATTACATTAGATGAGAATAAGTTAGATGCATTAATTGTATTTATAGATATCTCAAAAGCTTTTGACTCTATATCTTTTGATGCTATTTTGAATGCGATTAATTTATTGAATATTGATCCGAATATTTTTAGATTACTTAAATACTATTTATATAATCGAAGAATGAGTATTCAAGTAAACGATTTGATATCAAAATCGAAAAGAGTAACAAGTGGAATTCCACAGGGATAAAGTTTGGGGCCAATTTTATTTAAAATCGTATTTGCACATTTGGAAACTAAGATCCTTAACGGTCGAGTTTGCAAATTCGCTGATGATTTAAAAATAATCTTTCCAATTGATCCAAAAAATGTCGAATTCTCCAAAAATAATGTGACATTAGATTTGTATGATTTGAGTAGATATTTGATTACACTAGGGCTGAGAATAAACAATAAAAAGACGAGAGCTTTAAAAATAGGTAACAGAACAGACTTTAATTATGTTTATTTTCATGATGCTGTGATTAATGATGTGTTTGAGATTAAACTTATGCAAGAAATAAAGGATTTAGGCATAACTATTCAATGTACAGCTTCTGCTGAGAGACATATTGAAAGGATAGTAGGCAGTGCCAAGAAAAGATGGGCACTAATAAATCGAAATATCTTATCGAATGACATAAAACTTAAAATGTATATAATATGGATTAGACCGATACTAGAATATGCTGTCGCTACTTGGAATCCATTAAAAAAGGGTTTGTCCAATAAGATAGAAGCTGTACAAAGAAAAGTTGTGAAACAAATTAGTCCTATCTCCTGCACTATATACGCCACTAGATTACAGTTTGTATCACTGCAAACTTTATGGTTTCGGAGGATGTGCTATTGCATAAAAGTTTTCCATTTGAACCAGTGGACTGGTGCCTATATGAATCCGATAAGAAAGAGTCATGAAGTTGGAACTAGATCTGGACATTTGGCAATATCTCCTCCTTTGGTGGGGAATGTTGCGAGCAAGTTATTCTCTTTTTCGAAAATCTACAAAATTTATAACCAATTGCCAAAGGGGCTTAGAGAAACGCCTCCATCTAAGATGTCTTTTAAATTTTTATCTACTGAACTAGAAAAAGTCTACAATCCTGCTGATATTTTTTATTTTGATTATGATAATACTTTCTCATGGTTGAATAAAAGACAAGGATAATTGTTATCGGAAACAGAATTTCTTGAGATTTTTATTTCCAAGTTTTGTATTATTAAAATTGAAATGTTATGCATTATATCATCATGTTAGTCAACAATACATACAATCAATTGCTAGTCATGGTTCTCATTTTTTTGCATAATGTTACACTCGAATTATACCTTAATTTTTCCTATTTTTGATGATGAATCTATTATTCTTTACAGCCGAACTTTCTGATATTGATATATTGTACAGTACAACTAGTGAGATTTACTTATCTACATGAGACTAATTGCACATATTTTATGTGATGTTGTAACTTTTTTTATATGCTACATTTTCCAATTTTATTATTTGATGGAATATGTGTGGTTTGAATCCAAATAAAGATATTCTATTCTATTCAATAATGTGGAGGAAGTTAAATCCTCCGCCTTATGTAAAATAACATTGACTGATAAATTTAAACCACCATGGCTGATTGTAACGAATTTTATTTAAAAAGAATTTTTTCTTTTTATTTTCCAGAACATTCTTTGTTTAAATACTTGATTTTGAATTGTGCGCCATTTTCAGTTTTTCGAGTATCTCGCTCCTTGACTGGTATTGTTATTTTGGTCTGCTGCATTTTAACATTTTCTCTAGTAAACGAATACTTCATCAAATATATTACTCCATCAATTGCCTTTGTTCTAATATAATATAATCTGGAAAGAGATATACGTGAACAACAGAAGAATCAAATTACCTATTCCATGACGTCTCCTTCCAATATTATATTATATTAGAACAAAGGCAATTGATGGAGTAATATATCTGATGAGATGTATTCGTTTACTAGAGAAAATTGTAAAAATGCAGCAGACCAAAATATACAAGACCAGTCAAGGAGCGAGACACTCGAAAAACTGAAAATGGCGCACAATTCAAAGTCAAGTATTTAAACAAAGAATGTTCTGGAAAATAAAAGGAAAAATTCTTTTTAAATAAAATTCGTTACAATCAGCCATGGTGGTTTAAATATGTCAGTTATTGTTATTTTACATTTTGCGGAGGATTTATTTTCCTTTACACTAGTGTAAACGCCCCGGCTTCAAGTAAATGCCGTACGACGTTACAAACTCGGTTAAGGTGCTCTGAATAGAGATTTGTTACTGATATGGGGGCCCTTAAGAGGGCCTGGTCGTGCGTTCTCCTGAATTATTCAGAGTGTGAAGATGTCCTAGAGCCTTGGGTGGACTCTGGTTGTAATCACGATGTGGATAACGTCGTTCAGGTTCTGCAATTAATTGGCTCGTCTCGCTGGTTGTACCGCAACAAGATGAGTCACGGATGTAGCCAATTGTTGGTGAAACTATCAAATCACCAGCGTAGGTATTGACAGCCGACAGAACGCACATGCGTGACGTAAGGCAGAATGCAAATGCAACAACTGACTTGCATGGTAAATTACCGTGCTTAAATAGCATGCAATATGTGTACTTGCATACTATTGGTTAAACGTGGTTAACGTGGTTAAACGGCAATTTGCTTTTTCTCATTGGTGCAACGTAAATAAATTTGAATTTAATTTACGCAATATGTCGGCGATTGATTTGTGTCCGTTAAATAATAATTTAATTTAACATAAATAAATATTAATAATAATAATAATAATAATAATAATAATAATAATAATAATAATAATAATAATAATAATACATTTATTTGGCATCAAAGGCCAACTGGCCCAATCATTGAAATAGCAAATCAAGGGTAGGATATGTGGAGGTGAGTGGAATTGTGACTAGCAAAGTATTTAATAGCAGGGGGAGGGGTTGGGGAGGGGAAAAGTTATCATTAACATCAAGATAGTTCAATCTGGTGAAAAATAAATATAAGCGAAGTTCCATTTGACTAGACAAGATCAATTGGAGATAGTCCGTGAAGTATCAGATCTTCAAGGTGAATGTGAGATCGAAAACAAAGATGAAGATGAAAAGATGGCGGCCCGGAGGTAGACGTCGACCGTTGGAGTCCATTGTCGTGACGAATGAATTGATGGAGTCGGCAGGATTGAGGCGAGCGAGTCTTGCAAGGATCGCAGGCATCTGTAGAACGTGATCGAGATTAAAAGAAGACCAGGGAGAGTCGAAGTCCGAAGCGAACCGTTGGTGGATCGGTAGGGCTGTTGGGTTTCCGGTCCTCCGCTGAAACAAGAAAGAAAGAAAAGAGTTGGATGAGCAAAACGTAGTAGAGTATCCACAACGTGGATATAATGGGGTTAGGAATGGGCTGAGAGGTGGTATTAGTGAATCTAGAAGAAAAGAATAAGACAAGAGAGGTAGAGTGGAAGATGGCTGCCTGATGGATTTAACCCTACGAAGTTAGTAAAGAGGATAGCCTGGGGTGAAGTAAATGTTATGGATTGAGAAGGAACCAGTTTCGTTTCCAATCGGTCGTATCACAAAGAAATTTGTTGAAGAAGTACTGATGGGCTGCCTTTTTGAATTCGTGCTGGGGTAGGAGTTTTATGTCTGTGGGGAGAGCGTTGAAGACATTAGTGGCTTTGGAGAAGAGATAGATTTTTTTAAATATGGTGGGGGTATGGTAGGCTTGGATAGAAGAGTTACTAGAACGTGTGGCATAGTGGTGACTGGGGTGGGCAAAATTGGAGAGTGGTAAGCAGGTTGTGATCTTGTGGATAAAAGAAATGACGCGAAGGTGACGGGTGAACCAAAGCGGAAGAAGGTTTGCCAGAAGAAGGCGTTCCCTATAGTTTTGGCATTTCGGGAAGACTCGTTTTAGAAATCTGGAGGATATCTGTTCAATAGTGTAGGAGGAGGCGAGGGTTAGAGGACAGTAGAATTCGCTGGCGTAGGAAATGAGGGGCAGAACGTAGACCTTGAATAACGTGAGTTGGAGAGTGGGATTGTTAGTCTTAAAACAGATCAGACGGGCCCATTTGAAGAGTTTGGAGGTAGTGTGTGTAAGGTGTAGGGAGAAGTCTAGGGATTTCGAGAAGTGAATGCCAAGATGTTTGGCCGAATCTATTATTTCTATATCAAGGGGGTAGTTGGCAACCGGGATAGAGCAGAATGGATCAGAGGAGAGTTTCATTATGCGAGTTTTGGTGGGATTTAGTTTGAGGCCGATTCTGCTGAGCTGCGAGTGGAGCGAGGATAGGAGCTCCGATATAAGGGATAAGGAGTTGGATGTTTTGGAGTTGCTGAATACGATAACCATGTCATCCGCATATTTGAACAGTTTGAAAAGGTTGTCATCAACCTGTATGTGCGCGAGCGTAAGGTTGAAGAGAATGGGACCAAGTACGGAGCCCTGGGGAACACCGGATCTGATATGGGCTGGCCTCGAGTGACTACTGCCAACTTTTACTGTCGCATATCGGTTTCGGAGATAGTAACTAATAAGATTGAGTACGTTGCCGCAGATACCGCTTCTCAGTAAGGCGGATTCGATTGCTGAAAATGACAGCGAGTCAAAAGCCTTGGAAATATCCAGGAATAGGAGGGTGCACTGGAGCCCTTTAGAGAAGGAGGAGTAGCAATGATCGAGAACACTAACTAAGTTGGTGGAAGAGGAGCGGCCATTCAGAAAGCCATGTTGATCATCGAGGAGATAGAAGTTTACATGAGACTTAATGGAGGGGTAGATTAGGTTGTATAAGATCCTGTCGAAGATTTTGGTGAAAGAAGGGACGATAGTAATGGGGCGGAGATCTTTAAATGATGAGATCGAAGAAGTGCCATTTTTAGGGATAGGAGAGATCGTCGAATTGAGCCAGTCCGGGGGAAGATAGGTGGTTTCGAGACAATGATTAATAACATCTGCAATCAGAGAGAAGACGTTCCAGCCTAGAAGGGCAATCATACTGACCGAGACTCCATATTGATCAAATTGGTGTTTAGATTTAATGTTTTTAATTGCCTGGGCGACGGAAGCCGGAGAGACATGGAACCAGCGTAGGTTCTCGGTGTCTCCGTTGTCTAACATCTCAACAGGTGGAGTGGGAGTGGAAAAGGAGTCGAGAAGGTGAGTCAGATAATCATTGGCGAAGCAGAGATCGCCTGACTGAGAGAAGTTGATAAACGAGGTTTTGGGCTTTTGCAGCAATTGGTGTTTGATGATGGCGAACTTTGCCCGGGGATTAGGAGCTGAGCGGATGCGTTTTTCGATGTGGAGCGCTTGTTTGTTGATAGCCTGTTTAATGAGCCCATCAATGCGTCTCAGAGCGAGGGCGCGAGCAAGTGACGATGTGCGTAGGCGAGAGTTGCGTGCGAGGTTGTCACGTGCCTTAAACAGAGCGTTCAACTTATTCGTCGAGTATACTTGTTGAATAGAGGTGGCGGAGTTATAGTGGGAGGATAGGATGTTATGGACTTCGGAAAAGCACGAGGAGAGATTGTTTGGGAGAAAGAGGTCCCTCCAGTTAACTGTGTCACAGAGTCGGCGGAACTCTTCCCAGTTGGTGAATCGTCTGAAAGATTGGGTGTCTTCTCGAGGGGTGAAGGATAAGAGAGGTAAGAGGAAGGATACCTGACAGTGATCAAGGTTGGGGAAGATTTCCCGAGAGCGAACATCGGTCACCTCGTTATTGGAGAGAACACAATCCAGTTGGTTGTTCCCTCGGGTAGGAAAATGCACGAATTGGTGTAGCAGGTTATCCGCGAAGAGTCGAAGCAGTGGGTGACTTTCGGAAGCTAGATTATGCCAGTTAGTCATGGGGAGGTTGAGATCACCCACAACGACGTACCGATCAGAGTGTAAAGAGAAAAAAGTGGAAAGGAGTTGGGCCCCGCGAGTGTCGTCGATGAGTGAGATATTAGGGGGTCTGTAGACAACACAGGTAGATATGCTTTGGTTAAGGATTTGTAGCTGAAACGAGAAAAATTCCAAACCTTGAGAGTTCGATGTCGACAAGCGTTTGGGCATAAGAAGGGATCGGACATAGGCAGCTAGTCCGCCTCCACGACCGACAGTTCTGTCGCTACGAAGGAACGTGTATCCATGAATGAGGAAAAGATCATCACAGTGGATGGAAGGGGACAGCCAAGTCTCAACAAGAACGCATATGTCAATCTCGTTAGAGGACAGAAAGGCTCGTAGTTGATTAATTTTAGGCGTAAGTGACCTGCAGTTGATGAGGATTGCTGAGAGCGCTTTGAGAGAGGGATGGTTAGATCGGGGAGGAGAAGCGTGCGGGGGCTTTCCGCTGGCGGGTGGAGCGAGATCTAGGGCTGATGAGGGTGACAGACCGCTCGTTGACAAGGATAGAGTGGTCAGCGTCGATTTGGATTTCTGTTGTCCCGCGTTTATCAGGTGGGTGAGGCAGTTGTAGGGTTTGAAAGCAAGAGGGGGGCGAGATATCTGGGTTCGAGGGGGCACTCGGAAGGTGCGTTGAGGGGGCGAGCAGGGACGGAGAAAGATCAGGAGCTGGGGCGGAACTGTCCAGGGTGGGGACGATGATGGATTCAGTAGGGGGAGATGAAGTTGATGGGGCTGGGTCGAAGTTTTGCTTGGCCTTAGTAGACTTACGTTTTTTCGGTTTCTGGGTCATAGCATCTGTCACAAAGGTAACTTGTCGAGGGGATGTGGACCTGGCGGACGGGTTTGGGAGAGAAGATGCGTTATTAGGAGGCTTAGCGCGGCGTGGTCGGCCACGACGACGTGGTAAAGCTTGAGATAGTGTGGGGGGACTGGTTGCGGAGTAAGGGCTAAAGGTGAGAGGAAGGCCTTCAAATCGGGAAGGTGTGAGTGGGGGTGGACTGGAGGAAGGTGCGTCACCAAGGAGTCCGCCGTGAACTGAACGGCTTTTCTTTGGATTGCTCCAGCCCGGAAAGGCGTGATGAGCTGGAGGAGGGGTGGTGTCCGGTGTGTGAGTTTGTGCTTTCTCTAGAGTCCTCTGTAGCAGAGTGTAGTCTCGTTTGAGTTTGACTTGTCCGGATGTTAAGATGGGCGAGTGTAATTTGAGATGACGAACCTCATCGTCAGACAGTCTTTTGTGCGAGGAGAGAATGAAGGCTCGACCCTTTCCCGAGGAGATCTCTTTAAGGTGGCTAAAGTTTTCCCCTATTTGACTGATGAGATCTGAGGCCAGATCGTCCTTTGAGAGTGGGGAGCGCGGAGACCAAAGAAAGAGGTTTCGCTTGTTGTGGTTTCGCAGGGCAACCTCCCTGGCTACCCCATTCAGAAACGCATCTGCTTGACGCAACAAATGGGGCTGAACGGAGGAGACTGAAAGGTTGCCAGTCAGTGCTCCAAGTAATCCTGTGATATCCGCCATTTGCTGTTGGAGATCAGAAATATTGGAGATAATCTTTTGGGTGAGGAACGGGGAGATGGGGGCTGGCGACGAAAGTTGGTTCATGATGGAGTTAGATAGAAGAGTAGAATTAATATTGATTACGGTAAAAGAGAGGAAAAGAAAGAGTATTGATGAGCGAAAAAGAATAGGTATTAAAATGTAGAAATAAACGGAAAAATCGGGTGGGCTAGAAATAGATCCTTGATAACTGAAGGTAGATTCCAAAAAATGTGTAGGTAGATTCCTGGAGTATCCTGGAGAAGAAATCAGACAAGAAATCCCGAGAATCTGAAAAATAAAAACAAAATAAAACCCGATATCCTTCGAAAGTAGAGAAAAATGTTGAAAACCACAAGCACGCTCTCTCCGGTCGTTGCGTTCCACCCGACAATGATGACAATATAAATAGTAATAAATGTCTACTTGCACACTATTGGTTAAACGGCAAGTTTCGCTTTTTTCTCATTGGTGCAACGTAAATAAAATTTAATTTAATTTACGCAATATGTCGGCCATTAATTTGTGTCGTTACAATATTATCCTGTAGAAGTTGAGACGATTCTCTATAGGGTCTAAACAGTATACAACCTTACCTGAACACATCCTATTGCATAATTTAGCACTCTGCATCGAACGTTGTCGTGTGATACATAAAATAAAACTCAACATATCGATTTCTTTTTTATGTTTTTTAATTGCTATATTTCAACATGCACGTGTCTAGTGAAATATACTGTTTTTAGTATATAAATATACAATTAGCATTTTATAGAAAAGTTTTCTATCCGGAAACCATCAAAATACACGAAATAATGAACCATAAACAGATTTTTTATATATGTTTTTTAAATTTTGATTTATTTTCGTATGATAAATCAATCTCATTTTATTTAATGTCCTACATGAATGTTCTGGGCCCAAAAGTGTTTTAAATGCCGTTTTTTTACGCCCTGCTAAACATCAATCGACAAGTGGTTTACTCTTCTTGTTCAATAATAAAACCATCTTTTCCTTCGATCATATGGCATGTTAAATCCGTGCCTTCCGTTTTAACATGTGCATCAAGGTTGTTTCTCTCATTTCTATTTTCAGATGTTCACACGTGAAATGCTTGTCTATTTTATCGACCCGATGGTATTCCCAGCATAGCAAAGGAAAAACAAAGGATTTCTTAGATGATGTAGGATTTGGTTCGTTAGCTGCGAAAAGTAAGTGCCCATTTCAAAATCTCGGTTGTATTCGCATATTTAACCAATTTAAAATTGAATGAATAATAATTAGGCAGAATATCTGTATTCAAATTGAAAGTAGTATTGTGTTCGAGTTCGTGAAATTGACTAACTATTCTCTGTCAAAATTGGTAACGGCGGACTAGTACAAGATGAAAGGAGTTCTTAAAGCAGCTTTATAGTTGTGCGTTATACATATATATAAAGTTAATATGGACTTAGATAAAATCGTTTATAATGAAATCTTAAGATATCTGGATATCAATTCCTTCTGTAGGGTTCAAGAACATTTGTGAAATTCTGGCGCACATTTCTGCAACATTCCTGCGTATGAAGGACGATTGGCTTATGATTAAAAACGAAAACAAAGAAGTTCAAGACAGAAAATGGAATAATCTTGCCTTCACATTCTATTGAAGATCAGTCGGAGAGGGTGAAATTTAATTGTACAAACCGTTACGAAAATTATTGAAACAAGCCATTAGATTATTATGAGCAGAAGTCATGACTGTTAGTGATTTTCAATAGTCGCTGAGAAAGCGCCTAGGCTGGAGTCAAAACGAAGTGCCTGTGTATGAAACAGAATAATCATATCATGAGCACAGTGCATTAGGAGTGTGAAATGACGCTTCCGTTCAGCGTTGACACTTATGAATTTATTAAAGTGCATGCTAACCGCTTTCCTAATCTCATAATGATGCAGTGGTTTTGACTCCGTGTGTAATGCGTTGGAAACTTGTGGCTTCGTAAAGAGGTTTAATTAAGTGAGGATGTTTTGATTGCGTTTTGGAGTTACAATTACACATGTAATAGGAATGGCAAGGGCGAGAAAAGTTCTACTACTAAAGGGAAGTTGAAACCTTTTTAGCAAAGGACATAACTGCTATATAGCGATTGAACCATAAAGTTATGAGATTTCGCTCTTGATAGCTTGATTATGAGGGAAGACACACTTAAAAATCGAAAAGTCATCTGCTCAATTCACTGGCATAGAACGTTAAACGCAGGAAGTAAAATTTTTATAAAGTAAGTCATTGTAGAATTTTGACTTGAAGCAAACCAAACAGGACCTTTTGTGACTTGGTTATGATGTAGAGTGAAGTCCAATGACTTAGAAAATTAGATGCATTTGTGCTTGACAGTGTCAATAATTTATATATCTCATAGAAAGTTTGCAGTCAAAGAAGGAGAGATAGCGTCAGAACCTCGTTTGATTAAGCTTGTTTTATCTATTTTGGGTTTAAGAACGATCATTTTAGAGCGGCAAATACAAGGAAGCTGACAATGGACTGGGTACTAAGTCAGTCAGGACCTCGTTTCTGTCAAAAATTTAAAATATCACGAAAAAATGTAAACGTAACCTACACTACACATTTTTTGGTATCGATTCATTTATACTGAATGAATCATAATATCATAATAGCTACTTACATTTCTATAGGTAAGTACACCTTGCGTAGGTCTAAAGGGACACAGTCATCACCCGGTTTCATGTGAAGCCTCGTTTGGCCTAACTTGGCGGTAGCTTTTATTTTTAAATGTGTTTGACGGAATGAGAGCAAACGTACCAGACGCAAAGTGCAAGTTTTTTCTGGTAAAGGAAACTTTGGCCAGTGGCATCTGGGCAGATACTGTTCATCAGCCTTTATTAGCAAACATATCTAAGAGAAGGCAAACCGAATACAAACCGCCCTTACTAGGAATGGACGACCTAGTGTTCTTTTAGTCCACATATAACCATGAACGACATGGTTATCTGGCAGTGAAACAGTCACTTGGCTTTCGTTGGCTCTGCATTTATGGAAAAACGCGAGAACTTCACTGCCTTAAAGGTGGCATTTACAATACATCGGTACGCGCAGTTTTATTACACGCTAGTGATACTCGGTCCCTTAAAGTGAATGATTTTAGATACTTACAGGCATTCGACCATCGTTGTTTGAGTAGCATAGCACATATTGGTTACCAGCAATAAATGAACAACTTTGACATGCGTAACCGTATTTTTAAATCTGACAACATGTGCTACTAGTTCGAAAAGCAAGTAAGGCTCTATCAACTTCGTTGGCTCGGTCACATTTTGCGTATACCCCCAATTTTATTTCCCAGTAGATCTCTGTTCTCTCATCCAGCGCCAGATTGGCGTCAAAAACAAGGTGGGCAGATTTTAACATTATAGAAAAAGATGAAGTCACTTCAATTCAAATTAAGTGGTGTATGACACACTGGTCCGCCAGAGTGGAATCCACTTGCAAATCATAGTCATTAGTTGGAAATCCTGCGCAATAGGACATCGAATCGAGCTTAGTGACGATCTTGTTGCAGATTTCTGGTATAATGATCGTCCGAATTGGTTGCTTATCCATCTCCTGAATCTGTGCAAGTGACAGATTGGAAAGTATATAGCTAGGTACTTAGACTTCTATAACACCTGAACGGATATAAGCTGATCTCGAATGAATGAATGCTACTTCTTGTAATCGTGGACCAGTTTCGGACCTAAAGATTGATAAGCTTAACCACAATACCACAGATGTCATTTCTTAATAAGGCAGATGCAGTTGTCTAGATAGTGACTGAATCGAATGTCTTGGACATATCCAGAAAGAGGAGAGTGCATTCATCTAATTTGAAAATTGATAAATAGTAGTGAGAAGAGTGTTAGCCAGATTGGTGGAAGAAGAAACATGAGTTGGAATGTGACTTAAAATTGCGTGTTTACGCGGCGTCGGTGGCGCTGTAGATCGAGTTCCAGATTTTGAAGCAAATGTCTCTGGTTACAATGCCGTCAGCTGCAAATCTCCTACAGTACTTCAAGCGCTCATTAAAAACGAAAGTGGTCTACTGAAAGAATTGCATTTGCTACATCATGCAATCTATAGTATATGCTGGCAACAATTATATAATTAAAATCGACATTGGGTGATTACTAGGCTTTTCATGTGTTAAGAGATTCCATATAGGATTCACTTTAAAGGAAGGCTAACTTATTGCAAGTTGGTGTGAATTTAAATTGCATGTAGTATATGGCACTGGTGGCACGTTGGATTGAATCATAGACATGAGGAAATTTACTCCGGTTCGAATAATGTCCGCGGCAAATTCTGGATAGTGTTAGGAAAGTTCCCAATTAATGCAGAGGTCATTCTACGAGAAATCTTCAGCAAGATCGCCACTGGGCTGGATTCGATGTCATATCGCGTATGGTTTCAAACCAAGAACTTTGATGCGCACGTGGATAACATCTTAGCAAACGAGCAGGTCCTATACTACTCAATTGGAATGTTGGTGATTTTAATTGTCTGTCAGTTTAAAATATGACCACTTTGTTTCCTACGCCAATGTTGGGCTGGGTAAAAGATTATCGGTCTACTAGCCAATCGAACTGAAGGCATACCTAAAATGTGACCGAGCCAATGCAATTAATGAAGCCTTATTTGTTGGTTTAACGTGATCACTTTTCGGCAGATCCAAAAAATACGGCTATATATGTAATCGTTGACCATTCGTTCTTGGTATAAGTAATGGTGGCCGTATTCCTGTTTGTGCCTAAAATTATCAACTGCAATTGGTCATCTTATTGGTGTATATTAAAATTTCAATTACAGATACATATATCCTGGGTTATTGATAGACTAGCCAAGATGTGTAAACTTGTGTACGTCAAGATCTTCACTGCAGAGTTGGGGTGTTGGGTGTTCGTGTATAAGCCTCTTACATTTAGAGGGTGCGACTTTCATACCAAAAGACTGTTAATCTCTTCAGGTTGGACTGATTAGAATCTCGACTCAAATAATAATACAATATTGTCTGCCTGGTCTAGATCGAATAATTTTCCGTGTGCATTCTAAAGTTATGGAAAATTGTGTTGCTCATAACAGCATATTTTATAAAATTAAATAAATGTGAAATGTGGACAGCCTTGACAGACACCACTGCTAGTAGTCTAGCTGTGTCTTAATTCACTGTAGACCTTAACACGAACAGAAGTGCTTGTGCAGAGTCCATAAACTATCCCAAATTTGGTTGACATACAGGTTTTCAACAGAATACCGAATAGACCATTACAATCCACTGAGTCAAATGCACCTCTTATGTCTAGAAATACGGTTGTTGTGTACGGCAATATATATATATATATATATATATATATATATATATATATATATATATGTATATATGTATATATATATAGCGCTTCTTCGTTTTTTCGCCTTTATGTTCTAAATTGATTCTAAATCGACTTTTAGAGTGCAATAAAGTTATATTCTTATAAATCTACGAGTATTATTATGCGCCGAGGTAGCTGGAATTTGAAACCTAGTTTCGTAAATATCGGTAAATTTTACAGAGACTCATTGATTATTTCTACGGGAGCCTGCAATGTCACATACAGTAGTACCTGCATTGTGTATAATGGATCATATCTGCGTCAACAGTAAATTTGAAGCAACAAAAGTTAAATTTGCTTCGCATTTTGTTGCAAAGATGATTGCTCCAGTTTGGTTATATTTTTCAGGGTTATTCATATATTTTTCCGGAAACTTTAAATGCACCTCTACAACAAACGACAATCCTGGATGCAACCACGCTATCTATAACTAATTGTAAGTTGTACTTGTCATAGTTATATGTGGACTGTAAAAGAACACGAGGTCGCCCATTCCTAGTGATTGTTTGTATTCGGAGTTTCCCTTCTCCTAGATAGTCCGCCAACCAAGGCTGGTGAGCACTATCTTCCCAGATGCCAGTGGCCAAAGTTTCCTTCAGCAGCCGAAACTTGCCTTTCACGTCTGGAAGCTGTATTGCTGATGTCGCCTTGCCCGAATGCTAACTTGGCCATAATGTTGTGGCGAGGTTTGGTGTGCCTCATTTCTGTAAGTTATCCTGATAAATTTACTCATAGTAGCAAGGTATTCCTTCTCTCTCTGTCTCTCTCTCGCAAATATCACTAGTCATTTATCTAAATTCACTTATATACTTTTTTCACTCCTTATGGTTATATGACAGTGAAACATTAGTCACTTTTGACATTTGTGTGGCTGGTCATGGTGATGATGGAGATGATGATGATGATGATGATGATGATGATGATGATGCTGATGATCTATAACTAATTGTTGCATGAATGAGATTATACTTTCCGTTCATGCTGCCTTTGGTTTATCCTTCTGGTTACAACTGAACTAATTTGTTACTAGGTTCGCAAAACCTAATACATACTTGCATATATATTAGTTCTTCGCAACAAACAGTATTTAACTGTAATATATTTAATTGAATGATATCATGCTTACCGCGAAATGTGATAACTGATATCGATAAAGGCCAGAGTGTATGGTTTAACTGGAGTAACAGGTGTTCGGAAATTGTTGTAATTCGCAATTTCGGTGAAATTTAGCATAAATTTATATCCATCAGGTTGGTATCATACGCCGACTCGGAAACCATAGTGTTAGTATCCGGTACTCGATCGATTTTTAAAAAGTGTTAGTATCAGTTACTAACACAATAGCCATAGTGTTAGTATTCTTTTACAGACTCGGTATATATATATTATATAGTGTGCAGTTAGCATTGAAGTCGTATTGTCGTTGACTTTAGATTATGTTAGCTTCACTATTACAGGTTTACACATTCGTCTAGGAGATTGTACCGTCCTATTATTCCACATTCTTCTACCAAATATATAGTGGTTAATAGGGGCGTAATACCGGCGCTCCTACTTCGATGAGTCGCCAGTAAGCAATGAAACGAATGTGAATGAGATTATACTTTCCGTTCATGCTGCCTTTGGTTTATCCTTCAGGTTACAACTGAACTAATTTGTTACTAGGTTCGCAAAACCTAATACATACTTGCATATATATTAGTTCTTCGCAACAAACATTATTTAACTGTAATATATTTAATTGAATGATATCATGCTAACCGCGAAATGTGATAACTGATATCGATGAAGGCCAGAGTGTATGGTTTAACTGGAGTAACAGGTGTTCGGAAATTGTTGTAATTCGCAATTTCGGTGAAATTTAGCATAAATTTATATCCATCAGGTTGGTATCATGTACCGACTCGGAAACCATAGTGTTAGTATCCGGTACTCATCGATTTAAAAAAGGTATCAGTTACTAACACAATAGCCATAGTGTTAGTATCCTTTTACAGACTCGGTATATATATATTATATAGTGTGAGTTAGCATTGAAGTCGTATTGTCGTTGACTTTAGATTATGTTAGCTTCACTATTACAGGTTTACACATTCGTCTAGGAGATTGTACCGTCCTATTATTCCACATTCTTCTACCAAATATATAGTGGTTAGAAAGGGCGTAATACCGGCTCCTACTCGATGAGTCGCCAGTAAGCACGAAACGAATGTGAATGAGATTATACTTTCCGTTCATGCTGCCTTTGGTTTATCCTTCAGGGTTACAACTGAACTAATTTGTTACTAGGTTCGCAAAACCTAATACATACTTGCATATATTAGTTCTTCGCAACAAACATTATTTAACTGTAATATATTTAATTGAATGATATCATGCTAACCGCGAAATGTGATAATCTGATATCGATGAAGGCCAGAGTGTATGGTTTACCTGGAGTAACAGGTGTTCGGAAATTGTTGTAATTCGCAATTTCGGTGAAATTTAGCATAAATTTATATCCATCAGGTTGGTATCATGTACCGACTCGGAAACCATAGTGTTAGTATCCGGTACTCATCGATTTAAAAAAGGTATCAGTTACTAACACAATAGCCATAGTGTTAGTATCCTTTACAGACTCGGTATATATATTATATAGTGTGAGTTAGCATTGAAGTCGTATTGTCGTTGACTTCAGATTATGTTAGCTTCACTATTACAGGTTTACACATTCGTCTAGGAGATTGTACCGTCCTATTATTCCACATTCTTCTACCGAATATATAGTGGTTAAAGGGCGTAATACCGGCTCCTACTGATGAGTCGCCAGTAAGCACGAAACGAATGTGCATGAGATTATACTTTCCGTTCATGCTGCCTTTGGTTTATCCTTCTGGTCACAACTGAACTAATTTGTTACTAGGTTCGCAAAACCTAATACATACTTGCATATATATTAGTTCTTCGCAACAAACAGTATTTAACTGTTGCATGAGTTATTTGAGTCAACCGTTGTCCGGGGGCTGGAGTACGTCTTAAGTTTGTGCTACATATGCATAATCTATTTCATGCATCAATCCAAAAGCCGCTCATCATTATCGTTTCGCGTCGAGCTTAATGTGTATCTTCCACCTAGATGAAATTCTACGTTGCTTAAACGCCTACACTAAGCATTCATCTCACACAAAACCACGTCTATATCTTTAAAAAAATTGCTCTACTGGGTAGAGATTATTTCGGAAAGCGGAGTGGGATCATATGCTGATAAGTGGAAGAGAAATTGATTATAATTTTATGCATTGACTTTAGCAGATGTATATAAGCGTACCGCATAAATTCGGCTGTTTATAGGGATCTATTCGGTTAAACGAGCTTTAGCTATTCAGCTAAGGACAATATTGACGTCCCATTGTCCGTCGCACATTAAGTGTGCTAAAGTTGAGAAATAAGAGGTTTAATAAATGGTAGTTAACTTAAACTTTTTCGATATTTAGCAATCCAAAATTTGAATAAGTAATATGATCAACATCCACCATTTCTTAACATCTAAGAGGATGCTATTTTTGATTGAGAAGGGAAAAGAAAAAGTAAAGAGGCAGACTGAGATGAAAAAACATAACAAAGTAGATAATGACTATTTATTTCGAGACTACTAAACTTCACTTTACAATCTCTCATTTGTATACATCTTGGGTTTCACATTTGATTATGTGGGTGGCAACTAGTCTGACTCGGTTTTACTTCTATTTATTGTTTGGATGATTAGTAAGTGTGTATGTGTATGTTTGCATGTAAAAGTCTTTCTCGCTGTATTGCAAAGTGATGTCTGAGATCTGGTCATTCTTGTATTGATGGATTGAGAGTTAACCAAATTTTCGCATTGTTGGCTGTTACGTGTACGAATGTTATTTTCCCGAGTGTTGTCTTTCGTTTCGCCTTGTTCCTCAATTTTGTTCTGTCCACTTGGTAACAGCGCAGGGTGTGCGGATTGCAGTGTTGAATGCTCATATTGTTTTGAAATTTCTGTCACCGTATGTGCAGCTGTTTTTTCCTCTTCAGTTTGTTGCCAATCCGATCGAATGTTTGTTGAGTCTGGTTAAGGGGGTGTTTGGTCTTGCCTGGATGCTAGTAAATTGTCTGGTATATGTTGGCAGATCCAGCTGGCTTGTTAGGAATTTACGCCTTAACGAACTTTATGTAGGTCCCACATGAAGGCAAGGCCAACCAAAATCGTCATTTTATATTATTCGGCGTGGATGACGCCATGGTTAGATAGCCAGTTCGAATTCCGTTCGCGGAAATTTGTGAACAGTGTTTGAAGAGTTCCTAAAATACGAAAGTAGTCTTCTGGATGTATTGCCTACCTGATGAGATGTTTCGTTTATACTGATAATACACACACACACACACACACACACACACATATATATATATATATATATATATATATATATATATATATAATACATTAAATAAATATCGCAGCTAGTCCATTGAGAATTAAACATAATTGCGATAGCAAATAAAATTTTTTTGAATGCCTATTAACATTAAAGTTAATAATGTGACGCTGTATTGATTTCGTTTAATAAATAATCATAATTTAGTGTTTATTTTTTTAAACCCTTTTCTCATAAGAGGATGCAATGCAACGTCCTTTGCATCAGTCGCTATTAGAAAGGCCTTACCAACATACTGCATCGCAATCCTCTGCAAATATCAGTAATTTGCAAAATGTTGAGAAGCATGCCGACCTCATAAGTGGAAATTTCAAACATGACAATGTAAATCGGAATGATGATCATATTCTACATTCCGATAACTCCTTTGGTATTGATTTGGATGAACAATTACAGACTCACCATCATCTTAGATTGAGCAAGACCGATCGTCGTCATAATCCAGGATGGTATTTGTATCGACTACGTAAATGTTCTCAACGAGGAGATGCCGAAACTGCGCTAAAAGTAAGTTTAAGTTTTTTTCTTTTCTTAACAAGCACATGCATGTGGTTGCGCTCTTTCTTATTCATTTATTTATTTTCAAATAAACAGATATTCTTTGAGGACATGCTAAAGCGTGATCGGGTCCTGCCAAGTCGGGTACATGGGCATGCAGTCCTTGATGCTCTTGTTCGCGCAGGTGACAGTAAAAACGCTTTTCTTGTGTACAGAAAACTGACCGATTTGGGCATTCGACCGAATTCACTCACTTTTTCCAGGCTGTTTAGGTAAGTAACTGTGCTAATTGTTTATATATATATTATATTTATATATATATATATATATATATATATATATATATATATATATATATATATATATGGATTTACAATAGGTACCACATGAGGAATACCTAATCAGAAGTATATTTATTTAAATAATAGGATTTGATTAAAGATACATGTTATCAGTTTAAACTAAATATTGCGATAACACAACACTGCAGCTCATTAACAAGTCCCGTGTCGCCTTTTTTGGATACTTCAAGGATATTCTGGCTACTACTTCTCATCAAGAACGAAACTGGTTTAGTTGATATATATATATATATATATATATATATATATATATATATATATATATATATATATAAATTGATAGTTTCTAATTTCACCATTTTTTAAAATGTAAGAACAAAACAACGTACTCCATGGAATAACATTTATTAATAAATCTTATTTCTACCAGTATCTACAGCCATTATTCTGGATTCGTTAGTATATTCGTTCATTCAATCCCACTGTACATGTGTTGTAACCAATCTCCTCTTCGTTATTCTAGCCTTTGTTTTGCGCAATTTAGACCACTACTTTTGTGCAATTTAGACCACTCCTTTTGCGTAACGTCATTTGGTGTGTCATCGCTTTCATTGTAATTGCGTCCGTAATTGATGTATGTGTCGCATTTTGCGAAGCGTTGGTTATTTTTAAAGGCATGTCAGTCATGTCTTTGTTCCAGTCCAATTTAATTTCTTTTTGAATTATTTTCTGCACGTTTAAGCAGGGCTTCAGCTTATTAATTGCAATAGCTTCAAAAGCTAGAAGCATTTTCTCTGTTTTTGCCTTGTAGAGAACTGAAAAATTGTTACTACTAACAGCATGACCTGTGAGTAGTACATGTTCGCAAATTGCTGATTTTTGTGCAGGAGCTGCACCCCTCTTTAATAGTTTTTGAGGGAGATGCTGATTTATTCTAGTTTCGAGCCTCTTTTTTGATCTGCCGATGTACTGAGCGTTGCAGGTACATTGAAATTTGTATACAGACAAAGGTGTTGACGTCACAGATAGTAACGCTTAGTGTTCCCTTTGGAGGTGATCTTCCAGCGGAAATCTTCAAACGAAAAGTAATTCGAGCGACAAAAGCACAGTTTCCATCAATACAGGTGAGAGTGGTGTTCAACACAACAAAACTGATGCGCACGAATGAAAAAGATAGCCTCTCTGTGACGTCAACACCTTTGTCTGTATACAAATTTCAATGTACCTGCAACGCTCAGTACATCGGCAGATCAAAAAAGAGGCTCGAAACTAGAATAAATCAGCATCTCCCTCAAAAACTATTAAAGAGGGGTGCAGCTCCTGCACAAAAATCAGCAATTTGCGAACATGTACTACTCACAGGTCATGCTGTTAGTAGTAACAATTTTTCAGTTCTCTACAAGGCAAAAACAGAGAAAATGCTTCTAGCTTTTGAAGCTATTGCAATTAATAAGCTGAAGCCCTGCTTAAACGTGCAGAAAATAATTCAAAAAGAAATTAAATTGGACTGGAACAAAGACATGACTGACATGCCTTTAAAAATAACCAACGCTTCGCAAAATGCGACACATACATCAATTACGGACGCAATTACAATGAAAGCGATGACACACCAAATGACGTTACGCAAAAGGAGTGGTCTAAATTGCACAAAAGTAGTGGTCTAAATTGCGCAAAACAAAGGCTAGAATAACGAAGAGGAGATTGGTTACAACACATGTACAGTGGGATTGAATGAACGAATATACTAACGAATCCAGAATAATGGCTGTAGATACTGGTAGAAATAAGATTTATTAATAAATGTTATTCCATGGAGTACGTTGTTTTGTTCTTATATATATATATATATATATATATATATATATATATATATATATATATAAGCTTTATTTTGGAAAAGAAAACATATTTAATAATCAGGTGTGGTTTTATTGTGATTAATAGCCGAGTTTTTCGAAATTAATTAACTATACATATCAGAATATCGCACATATCTGCTGTGGAGTTTTATCGAATTAAGTTAAGAAGAACTAGTCTGATTTTCAGTTTTAGTGATATTTTTTTCAGCAGTCATACGAGTGTTGGTGATTAATTGCGTATTTATTTTTCAATGCGTATAGGTATATATATATATATATATATATATATATATATATATATATATATATGTGTGTGTGTGTGTGTGGGTGGGAGGGGGTTTTGTTGTGATGCAAAGTTGTGTTTGAGATTTTTTATTCTTGCATGACCAGGCCTTCGATCTGTTGGCTGCTGTGTGTACAAATGCTTTTTTCAAGTATGTTGTCTTTCGTATGGCACTGGTCATGAATTTTATTTTCCTTCATGGTTAAAGTACATTGCATGTAGATTGCATAATTGTTCGGTCATCTTGTTATACACATTCTGTCACAGCTAATAATGATAATGATGCTGTTTGCGCATATGTTTTCACTTCAAGTTTTGCCCAATCCCATCGAATGTTTGCTGGTGCTGGTCAAATGGGTGGGTGAGTGTGTCTGTACACCAAAAAGTGATGCTGGTTGTGTGTTCATTTGAGTAATCTATAATTTTGGTGGATTTATTGCACGCTAAGGCTCTGTGCTTGTTGTTTAATATGGGGGGCTTCTTAATTGTATAACAATTTTTTCTAATATTTTCCTAGTGGAGTACTGAGAAATTCTTTAATTTTGACTGCGTGTTTCGTTACATTTATGGTAAGCTGCTGCATGCTTCTTGCTCACTATAGACCAAATAATTGCGTTCGCGTACCATGACCGTTCTACTTATTAAGAGAAAGGCCGCCTTTATCAAACATATGTTATTTGAAAATACCTTAGGTCGCAACATGAAAGATATTTTAAAATAAGGCGCGGGAAATAGAGTGCTCATCAGCTTTGGTTGGCAGGCCATCTAAGAGCAAGGTGAATAAATGCATGTCAGCCATCTTCAGTAGGTCAAGGCGAATTTGTGCTTTACAGCCTTCAGTTAACTATGATTGAAACTTCAAATAATATGTTGGTCAACGCGTCGTACAAAAATGGTCGTTTTCTCTGCTGAATCTTCCAGGATAGGTAAACAAAAACAAGCTACTGCAGATGATCCTGAAATTAGGGATCCCATATTGAATGCAAATTCATACGTTTTTGGTGGCGGACAACTATCGTCGCGTATTTGTCGGTAATAGTCATAAAAATACATTTTTTTGCAAAAGTTCCAAGAATGAATAAGAGGAATGTGACTGGCCTCGTTACCTCCTTTTTACTGATGTAGAACAAACGCCGAAGTAGTTACGGTTGACTTGTAGCAAACTATTCTTTAGCCTGTGGATATTTTATCCATTGGTTCTTGGCAATTGATAGTCGTTGCCTTGCGAGTTGGTCAGTTTTTTACGACTGGCGTATTGCATGTGCACGGTATTCACATTGTTTGCTGTCAAGATACCCTAATTTGCCCGAGAATCGCACATTTTGTCTGAATGGGTCTTAGTCTACGAGAAAGCTCGATTCTCTTGCATTTTCAATGCAAATGTTCCTAACATATATTAAATTTATTTATTGTATCTAGTATTTCAGTGATTTTTGTATTTATATGGTTACCTATAAACTCTCGTGTGGCCTAGGTATGGCCTAAGTAGCCGTAATCTGGAGATCGTAAACATGCACGTACTAACTGCTAAACATTTTCCGCTTAAAAAGGTATGCTGTATCTTTCAGTAACACCGATGTCATTTTTCCATCATTTTTTAGGACAATAGCGTGACTTTGTACCAGAATCGATCAAACTGGTAAGTGTATGACGACTGTCCTCTGTTCCGCAAGCAAGAGCGTTCGTGGCTGTTGTACTAGTTCAATACATGAATCGGATCAGGCTTTTAGCCGCCTGAATCCTCTTACAATTTTGTTCCCGACGTCGGTTCGTGTCGTGCGTGAATTTCCATATAATAATATTCAGAAAGACTTCAGGGCAGTATGTGCTTGTGCTGGGATCTTTGTATCCACAGAATGGAAACCATCACTAGGAATGGGCGACCTAGTGTTCTTTTACAGTCCACATATAATCATGACAAGTACAACTTACAATAATTACATACTGCATCGGCCGTCGCGCAGTATAAAAAGGGTCGCCTTATCTGCTGAGCCGTGCAGGGTGGATAAGCGAAAACAGGCTACTGCAGGCAACTCCAACTCTATATTCGATTCTGCGTCCTTTCCTTCCCCTTCCTCTTCTCAATCTTACAATAACTCTCTTTTAGATACTATAAATATGGTTGGTTTAGATCATAACACTGAGCCCAATACTAGGTTGCCAAATATCGAAAATGGTTCTTTTAGACGATCATTCATTAAACCTAAGTTAGGCTTTAACGTAGGCGCATTTAATGTGCGAACATTAAAACAACTTGGACAGCAAGAATCTCTTGCTCGTACGTTGGATAAATTAGAAATCGACATATGTTGCGTATCTGAAACCAGAATACAGGATCCTACGTGTATTACAGAACTAGTTGCACCATCCCTATCTACGCGTTATTGGCTTCGAACATCTGGTTCCACAGAGTCCTCTCAAGCCGGTAAATGGGGCGTTGGTATTGCCCTTAGCGCGCGAGCTGAAGCTTGCTTAATTGAATGGATCCCTTTGAATAGTCGATTGTGTGCGGCACGTTTAAATACATCTACTAAAATCAAAGCAAAAAACCGTTATCATCGTTGCCTCTTCGTTGTATCTGCATATGCTCCTACCGATTGCAGCACAGAAGAAAGCAAGGACGCTTTTTACTCCGAATTAAGCTCCTTACTAAGTAAAGCACGAAGTTCGGATATAGTCCTGGTTATGGGTGACATGAATGCTCAAGTTGGTCGCTTAAGCAACACAGAATTTCATTTAGGTGGAAGATACACTCTAAGCTCGACTCGCAATGATAATGTTGAACGGCTTTTGGATAGCTGCGCTGAACATAGACTATATTTAAGTAGTACCAATTTCAGACGTTGTGCTACATGGCGTCCTCCAGCACCCGGACAACGGTGGACTCAAATAGATCATGTAGCAATTAGTTATAGATGGCGTGGTTGCATCCATGATTGTCGCTCTTTTTGGAACACTTATGTCGACTCGGACCATGCACTTATCCGTTGTAAATTTGCTCTAAAAATTTCCGGGAAAATAATTAAGAATAAACCCCAAATTGATGTAGGCAAACTCGAACAACCGTCCATCCGACAAAACTAAGAAAATATTCTTAAGGCTAATCTAACTGGTCTGAATAGCGAAAATCCGAATATACTTTTGTCCAAGGTAAGTTCCACTATGCACAATGCAGGTACTACTGTATGTGGCATAGCAGGCCCCCGTAAAAATATTCACTGGCTCTCTGTAAAATCTATGGAGATACTCGAAATAAGGCGCCAAATTCCACCTGGCTCGATTCATAATAATACCCGTCGCAATATAAGACGCCAACTTAAGCGCAGTCTAAAAGCCGATCTCGAAAACGTTTGGAACAGAAAGGCTGAAGAAATGGAAGTAGCTTTCGCGTCAGGTAACAGTCGCTGTTTGTTTCAACTTATCCGCGCAACAGGCCCGGGAAAGTTAAAAGTTAGCGAAACCAAACATAGTAAACTAAACAACCATGTCGTCCGATGTACGGAACACTTATCAATTTTCTTGGCCACCCGCGTCAGTTCCGCTTCCCGAAAGCATGTCTGCATCAACAGTGTGGAATGTTAGTCCCGAAGAACAATCTGAGTTAGAAGTACGCGATGCAATCCTATCTCTTAAGCGCCGCAAAGCCGCCGGCCCAGATGATCTGCTTCCGGGATTTTTTAAGGATGGTGGCGATTTAATTTCAGGAGCGTTGACCAAACTTTTTCATACTATATGGAATGAGGAAACCGTGCCACTTGACTGGAATGAGTCGACCATCATTCCCATCTTGAAAAAAGGCAATCGTAATTCGTGCGATAACCATCGTGGTATGAGTTTGACTACGGTCGTATCAAGGTTATTTGCTTCTATTATCCTACGTCGTCTTAGCGCTTCACGTGAATCACAAACAAGAGAAGAACAGGCCGGATTCCGCGCAGGACGAAGTTGTATAGATAATATTTTTACGTTAAGGCAAGTTCTCGAACAGAGACATTTATATCACCGTCCCACAATAGTGGTCTTTCTAGACTTCAAGGGTGCATCTGATTCGGTGGATCGCAATGTTTTATTCCATATCTTATCGAAAAGCGGTGTGCCCACAAAATTTGTTAATATTATACCAGCTCTCTACACAAATACTTATGGTCGCGTTAAGGTCTACAACGAATTAACGCATAACTTTACAACCAGTAGTGGTGTTCGTCAAGGTTGTCCACTTTCCCCATTTTTGTTTAATTTTGTAATCGATGCTATTATGAACAACACTCTCTCACACATTCAGGACGCTGGAGTTGAAGTTCTCTCGGTAGATAAACTAGTCGATCTTGACTATGCGGACGATATCGTACTATTATTCGAGAATCAGCATGCTGCCCAGACCACCTTAAATAGATTAGCAAACGTTGTTCCGTCTTTCGGTATGAAATTCGCACCCTCTAAATGTAAGATACTGTTACAGGATCACACACCACTCACTCCAACGTTGCGACTGCAGAATGAAGATCTTGACATAGTCGACAGGTTTACATATCAATAACGTAGGCAATATGTCCGACGAGGTGAGAATACGGATCGCGAAAGCTAGAGTAGCTTTCTCGAACCTTCGTCATTTATGAAGAAACGCGAATATTTCACTTTGCCTTAAAGGTCGTGTTTACAATGCATCTGTACGCTCAAGTTTACTATACGCTAGTGAAACTTGGCCTCTTAGAGTTGATGATCTGAGACGCTTACAGGCATTCGATCATCGTTGTTTGATAAGTATAGCACGTGTTGGTTACCAACAACGAATAACTAACGTTGACATCCGTAGACGTATTTTTGGATCTGACAATAAGTGCTTGTCTTTAGAAAAGCAAATAAGGCTCCATCAACTTCGTTGGCTCGGTCACGTTTTGCGTTTGCCTTCAATTCGATTACCCAGTAAAACTCTGTTTTTCTCATCCAGCACCAGATTGGCGTACGAAACAAGGTGGGTAGATTTCGACATGGCAGAAACAGATATAGTCACTTACATCCAAATCGGGTAGTATAGGACCCTTTTCTGTCAGGAAAGGGGTACACGTGCGCATCATAGTTCTTGATTAGTGACTATTCGCGATATGGCATCGATATTGTTGCAGATGTCTTGTAGAATCATCTTCGTAAATTTCTTTACTTAGTAGGGCAAATTTAGCTGTGAGGTTTGGTTTGTTTATGACGTGATACGGTGAAATCCGCAAGGAAGCTGTGTTGCTGATGTCGCCTTGCCCGAATGCTAACTAGGCCATAATGGTGTTGCGGAGAGGTTTAGTTTGCCTCATTTCTGTGAGTTATTCTGATAAATTTACTCATAGTAGCAAGGTTTTCCTTCTCTCTCTACCCCTCTCCCTCTCTCGTAAATCTCAATAATAATTTATCTATCTAAATTCACTTTTTTTTCCACTCCTTATGGTTATGTGGCAGTGAAACATTAGTCACTTGACTTTTGTGTGGTTGGAAATGATGATGATGATCCACAGTAAATTGTTTGGCCAAAATCGTCTAAAAAGGTAGAAATTATAAGCTTGGGCAAATGTAGGCCTGTCGCCCGATGATCACGCTTGAGCGCCTGTTTTCAATTTCTACTAGAACCGAAGCTTCTCAGCACTGGGAAATCTCTACTAAACTAAGAAAAAAATCGCAGCCTGACTTGTAATCCTTACAAGGAGTATTCTGTTGGCCATTTATCTAAAAAGAGTTATCAAGGGTTTATGTTTTCCGTGATTTTAAAGTTGTGTCAAAGATTATAAATATCTTTTTTTTTACTTTTTACATGTGCCGTATTTGATGAGATTATTTTGCCAGGCGAATACAAGTGCTTCCAATTTTGGGAATATGACTCGTTAAACAGTTGTCTGATCGGATCAATTCGTCTCACATTGCGACCGGTGTGTTTATAGATGATACGAGATGGGTATCGCGACTTTTAGTATATTGAGTAACCGCGAATCGCCAGGACCCATGGTTTTCAAATGTAAATTTTCAAGAAATGTGAAAATGTATATGCGCGAGCTTATCGCCACAGTCTAGATCTAACAAATAAGTGTTAGATGGCAACTGTGTTGTCCAATCAAAAAAATTAATAGTTGAACTAGTGGCGACCATCGTGATATTAACTTTTTCTGTGCTACCTCAAACAGATTCCTATAACTGGAGACTGAACCTTGCTGTAGATGAACGGTGTTTTCCATTATGTCTCGTTTGGATATATTGGTGGCCCCACAGTACTATT
Organism: Eudiplozoon nipponicum; assembly: GCA_029291075.1. NCBI lineage: Eukaryota > Metazoa > Platyhelminthes > Monogenea > Mazocraeidea > Diplozoidae > Eudiplozoon > Eudiplozoon nipponicum. The sequence goes on from JAQBSW010000603.1 coordinate 109,064, forward strand.
ATAATTTGTAATATTAGATAGTTCATTGAAGAGAGTTTGCACAATTACAGACTCCATCCCTCATTAGGTACGGACGAACTAGTGGCTATTTAAAGCCAGCATAGCTATGAATTTCATGTCTATGCGCCAGTGATACTTCAACATATTGTGCTGGATTAATGCTGTTAAATATAAATAGAACGACTATTGTCTACAAAATGATTTGTGAAGAATGGCGGAAGCGAATTGAAACAACACATGCCGGGTTTTGATCGTGAGTAGGATGCTTGAACAAAAAGCATGCACTTTGTCACACTTTCGATTTGCGTTCCCAGTATCGGCGGCTTAACATCGTTGCGCTTCTTGACTTCAGGCGCTTTCGTTTCTTTGTGGTGGAGCATCATCATCATTGTGCTCATCTATACAAAAGCTAAAATTGACATGCTTCACTGGCATATAACCATAAGAAGCGATATATGTAACGACAAAAATAATCATTTAGACACAAAATATTAGTGAGATTTATGAGATAGAGTGTGTGCGTGTTACTAGTTACTACGGGTATAGTTGTCAAGATAACTCACAAAAGTGAGACAAACTAATTTTCTACAAAGCACCATTATGGCCAAGTCAGCATTAGGCCAAGGGGACATCAGCAATAGAGCTTCCTTGCGACTTTCATTGTATCACGTCATAATCAAACCAAACCTCGCAGCTAAATTTGTGCTACTAATAAAAGAAAGCTTCGAAGATAATTCTACTATAAATCTGACTCAAGATCGCCACTAAGCTCGACTCGATGCCATCCATATCTCGAAGGGTTTTTAACCAAGAGCTATGGTGCGCACGAGAACCCCATCCTGACAGACGAGTGGGTCGTATACTTCCCAATTTTGATGTAAGTCACTTCAATTGTTTCTGCCATGTCAAAATCTGACCACCTTGTTTCTTACGTCAATCTGGTGCGGGACGAGAGAATACTGACGATGCTGTTTTATTGAAAGATTAGTAGCCGATAACTGAACAACCATTAATTTACCAGTGTTCTTCCGGTACGGTCTAAAACCAAACGGTAATGCTGGCAAATTTTCATTTTGATTCTAAGATCTTGATAAATGCCGTAATCAGGCCAGTCGTCAATGAACTTGTCTAAGATCCCAGGTGCCACCAGACGAATCTTCGAACTTTAATCACTCGTCTATTCTTCTTAGCACCAAATCGAATAGTTTCTGGTCAAGTATTTTATCGGTTATCCTTTATGCTATGGTGACTTTGGCGATGAACAGTTATTGATTTCAGCGTCTGGACAGCTTTGAGAGTCGATTTAATTGCTGGATTTGTCTTTGGTCATGGGTAACAGAGTGACAGAAGTCTAATAATTAATTAACGACGAAACCGGCCTACTGGATGAATTGCACTTTCTACGCTTTACAATTCTAAGTTTAAACTGACATGTAAGTAATTAATGGGTCAGGTGCTTATATCAAGATGGCAACCTTAATTATAGCAACTTATGATGTTAATGCTGTGGAGACTGTGATGAAAATAGACTAGTATGAATACTGTGGCCATTAATAGTGACGGATACGATGATTCCGCTGTTAGGTTTTTACTTTGTTAATGCATGGAAGTCCTTTTGCGTGCCAATGTGTTGATACGAGACGACGTATCTCGACAACTAATGGCCTCCCGTAGTCATCCGATCTATATGCCACCAATGCTAATTGCGTTGCATCCCGTTGACAGCGGACTATATATGGTGGACAAATTATACACAGATAGAAATAGATTTTTCATTCAACTACCTGAAGTCGTCTGTGAAATCGCCTTAGAAAGATCGAATGAAATACGTAATGGAGGGAGGGGAAGGTGTTGTTGAAATTGAGGTATCTGAAACTGTAAACTGGGAAGCGACAAGATTAGAACAGTGTAGAAATTGATGGTTGACAATGTAGACGTATTATCCTGGTGCCCTCTCAAAGGAAATTGTTATAAATCATGTTGTTCATTGAGTGATACTTAATCGTTAGAATAATTTTGTTAATGATGACTAGCACTGAACTACTGATTAAATCATCAACACACAAGGTTCAAATATGCAGCTACTTTATCAAAAAGTTAATAGTTTTGTAAGTCAAATAAGGCCATAAGAAAGTTAATAACTGTTTTATGTTTTTTTCTGTTTGAATTTGAGTATAAATTCTGTATTAATTTTAAAATTTAAATTAATTAATGAATTGCGAAACCATATAGATAGCGCTGTAGGAAAATTGCGTTATATCTAATTGTTTGTTCTGTTTGACTTTCAATTACATGTAGATTATTTTGTACTTTTTAATTAGAAAGCGCAGAAACTAACTAGTAATATTTATGCTTCATTTTGACCACCATTATATAAACATGGTATACTATATAATTGGTTTTCTATTTGTACTACATATATATATATATATTAAAATTTTTATTGAATTGATTCTGGTCATTTGGGTCACAACTAGTCGTAAGATGAAAATCATATAAAATCTAGTCAGCTCGATTTTTTGTATACTTTCCGCTATCATGTCATCATATATGTTATCTTTTGAGTCGAACTTGGGTGGGTTTTTAAAAATTATTTACTGAGTTTTAACAATAGTGACGGACATAGCTTTCGGGTGTACTTTACAGTTATTGGGGACGATGTTACTCACAGTTTATACTCAAAAGATATTCAACATTCTGTTTTGTATAATTGACATTTTATATTCCAGAATTAAGGGATCGTACGTTTTTCCATAATGTATTCTGATCTGTTAGTGGCAGATTTGTTAGGAGAACTCTCGCAGAAGCTCATTATTAATGGAGAAGGTAGCAGAACTTGGCTCGCCTAGGAGTCGCCCAGTTGATGAAAGTATGAAATTGAGAACCGATGGAATCATTATTTCCCCGTTTACCAACAGGGAATACATAAAAATATTGCAAAACTACCATCGGTTTATTAAAATAATGATGTGACAGATTATAATTTTCTGTTTGTCTATTATGTATCTTTTAATTTAGATTTGTGTATGTAATTTTTACTCTCGCAGTGCATGCACAGCAGAAATAGCAGTTTGGCGAAGTAAACACAACGGTTATTTGCCAAATGTCCCTGTTCAATCTTTGTCGGATTTGTTGGTCTCGCCCCACCTTTCGTTGAGAGAGTAAGTTTAGAAATTATTTTTAATTTTTTTGTTATGTATATTTTCCATATTTAATGCTTTAAAACATTTCGTGATTATGATTTTTAGCGTATTTTCGATCCCTTCTAATTTTCTTTCTGAACCGTAGCTTACGCGCTCAATTAATAAGAGAAATAAGTGGAGTATGGTTAATTACAGCTTTCAAATAAAGAATACATTGATGTAGGTTTTTTTACTAACTAAGTATATATGTATACAATCAAAGTTGCGGGCGTGATATAAGCACCAGTCCCATTTTATACATATCTCAGAATTAACAAAACATTGAATAAGATAGTTCAGGCAATTCATCCAGTAGACTGATTTCGTCCTTTCGGAGAACACTTCACGTACTGCCCAGAATTTGGGTGTAGACGGAGTTTATTTGCTTGGGAATTAGGAAATCTATCTATTGCACCAACCTACCGCACACTAAATACAGTTGTCTCTTACATCTTTGGATTAGACTTCCATTCAGATTGAGCCTATGTGACATGTCTTTAAACCTAAACATTTAACTGGCCACCTCCAATCTGCAAGTATAGAAAAGACACCACGCTACCTGAAGAAGTCTTTTCTTTTCCACTGAATGTATATATATATATATATATATATATATATATATATATATATATATATATATATATATATATATATATCTTTATAATATCCATGCCGTTTTAATTAATTATATTCTTATACTAGGAAAACAACACATAAATAATAAAGTTATTTATGCTGTTTTCCTAATTATATATATATATATATAAATATATATATATATATAAAGTATTGACCAGGGAAGAAAAACATTATTAACAAAGTGATAATGGCTATTTATTTCGAAAATACTAAACTTCGCTCTACAATCTTTCATTTCAATACATTCTGGGTTTTCATTTCATTTAGTACACAGAGAATCATGATGTTGGATGCCAAAGATCAATTCCAAATTCACTCCAAATCATTCATAGTCTACAAATTCTCATGTATGTGCGGTAGCACATATATTGGATGTACGAAGAAATTTATAAACAGAATCCAGCAACATTTACCACCGAAATTGATCAACAAAAACTTGGCATCATCAGTAAAATCAGCTATTTACGGTCATATATTGGAAACGGGGCACCCAGTCAATTCGACCAATTTCTCAATTCTACATAAAGCAAAATTAGAAAAATTATTATTTATTTATGAAGCCTTTTATATAAAACAACAAGCACCTGACCTAAATATTCAAAAGTTTCATCAACATGATATTCTAATCGACTGGCCAAGAATAACAAAATTCAACAACAATTTACTAGTATCCAGGCAAGACCGAACAGGCCCTCGACTAGAATCAACAAACATTCAATCGGATGGGCAACAAACTGAAGAGGAAAAAGCAGATGCGCATACGGTGACAGAAGTTTCCAAACAATATGAGCGTTCAACAATACAATCCACACTTGCACTGTTACCATGTGAAGAATACATTCTCAAGCCACCGATACAATAGTGACTAGATCTCAGACATAACTTTTAAATACAGTGAGAAGACCTTTACATGCAAACGGGAACACTTAGCAATCAGCCAAAAGAAGAATTATAAAACCGAGTCATAATTGTTGCCACCCACATATTGAAATAAAAAACCCAGAATGTATATAGATGAAATATCCACGTTGTTATTAATGTGTTTTTTCTTCCTAATTAGAAATATACTGTGTAATATTCGAAGGCAATGGACATTATATATATATATATATATATATATATATATATATATATATATATATATATATATATATATATAATTAAATAATCATTTGATTTACAGGTGGTGATAAAAAGTATTTACATTATTTGATGGGCATATATAGATTGGAAGTTTAAAATGTGTATTTTAAGTTGGTTTATCTGCTTCTCTGGCTAGATAGAAGAATTTGTAAAAGCTACCGTCCCAGCGTATGATTTTTTTCAGTTTTGTTTCATCATTTGTGCAAATTATAACTGCTTTGATTATGTTTTGCCGATAATTCTTGGGGGCGGTTCCTTATGGTTGGTTTGTTGGTTGTTGTGCCTTTATGAAATTTCAGACCATGTTGGTGACGCTTCAGCGCTATTAGAGTTTCTTGTACCATGCAGGCCCTCAGAGAGTGGTTACACCAATTAAGTCTGCATTCCTCACTAGGAATGCGCGACCTAGTGCTCATTTACGGCCCACGCATAATTAGTAATGTTATGGTTGTTCGGAAGCGAAATATCAATTTAGGATGCTGATTTAACACTTTGTATCAGTAATAACATGATGATATTACCTTTCTTCGTTAAATTTAATGGTATTGCCCGTCTATGCTATATGATGAGCATAATATGAAACTATCAATACAAAGGATATACCAAACTCTCATCTTGGTGACGAGTCATTCTCTATTTTTAACCGTAAATTGTATCTTAGTGTATCACTTTAGTGAACGAGTAACTAAATGTTTTGGGACTTTGATCTATTTGAAGAAGCTTGCATTATGGAAGACCTAGTAAACATCTGTTATAACGATCCTTTAAACTCTTTTGATTGTCACGGCTTAATTAGACGTTCAATAATTTCTGCCTTGATAGTTTATCTCGTTATTGAACTTGGATTTGAATTTTTTAACATTGTAATTGATCCAATAGCTGTGGTAATGACGTCCTAAGAGGCAGAAACAATTGCCTTGAATTTGGCCTTGTAACGAAGGGAAAAGTTTACTCATTATGTGCATAGGTAGCCAAACACGGCTTGTGGCCAGTGAAGACTGACTAAACAGTTGCATCTGCAGCGCCATCTCAATTGGAATTAGCAACCTGTTATTCGTTTATAGCCAAGTGATAACCAAGATTAATGCAAAATGTAATTATCTCAAACTGCATCGACAACTGTGCAGTTTAAAGAGCGTTGCCCTTTTTCTGCTAAGTTTTGTAGGGTTTGATTAGCGAAGACAAACTACTGATGATGATGATGATGATGATGTTGAGAGTCAATTCTCTATTATGAAAGATTCTTTGTGCTGTTCTAATGAAGTTTCAATATCGTTGTGTACTCGATTATTAAATAATAAAACGTCAGTCAGACGTCGGTTAGTTCCTGAAACGACTACTTGCTGCACTGATAAAAGTTGTAAAAAGTCATGCTCATAGGAACACAAGTTATAGGGATAAGTATAAGAAAGTTGAATAACGACTCCGTCTCTTTTTACTGCAGTAGAAAACCCAAATTACTCGAGGCTAACTTTCCGCGGCGTTTGCTTGTCCTGCATTTTCTGCTTTCGCCTAAGGATTTTTTGTCCGTCGTCTCTTTGAACGGGACGGATCTTAACATGCAGCTATAACAACTGTCCCAGTCCAAATGTGGAAGACAAGATAAGATGACATCTTTTATTGGTATGATTCAATAAGTGAAAAATTTTAAAGTATTCTCGTATTATATAGCCTCATGATATACTTCACAAATTTACTTAATGAATACTGTGGCGAAGTCGTTTCAAATTTATTATGTAGGCTAAGGTTAGCGCAAGAATTTAGAAATAGTTTCTACGCCAATTTATGTCAGGAATAACAGATAAATCACTTATTTATTTAACAATACATACACATAGTACAAAAATCAAATACAATTTGATTAAAATTTTTGACGCTTATATCACGAAAATCATAACAAATTACAAATTTATGTTACTTCAGCAGCTGTAAAAAATTGATAAAGAAATAGTTTAAATATACAATCACTTAACAAGCACACAACATATCTACAAAAATAGAATATAATTAAACAGTGGACGTTTTAATAAAGCCGATACATTTTACGCGAAGTTAATCAACCTGTCTTTAGATTTATCAGCTAATTAAATGAACATTGGTTGCGCGGTCGGTGATTACATTTAATTAAACCAAGGTTGCCATCTTGACATAAACACCTGCCTCATTATGTACATACAATTGTCAATGCGAACTTCGCATTGCATAATGTAGACGTGCCCAGGTTCAAGCCCTATCCATGGCAGATTCTGTGCAGTATGTGATAAGTTCCCTAAAATGATAAAACCTGTCTACTGGAGGAATTGACTTTTCTACATTATGCATTGCTTAGTTTATACTGACAAATGTACGTACATAAAGGGACAGCTGTGTATATCAAGATTACAACCTTGATTAAATTAATTTTTCAGCTAGGCATCTGATCTATGTAACTTGACTGTCAAACTGTCTAGCTGTGCTGTTATAGTATTTTCATAAGTGATCTCCAGGAGACCAGAGTTGATTTTAGCATTCACTATGCGTCTCTTTCGAGCCTAGTACTGGGTAAATGCCGACCTTTCTGCCTTCCCTATATGAGAGTAATTGAGCCAAGTTTGTTCTTGTTTTCTTTCTGTCCATTGTCGCAACGAAATCCTTTGTCGACTGAAAAGTTGAACTGGCGTATGGCATTTGCTAGTATCCGTTAGTAAGCTTAATTCTGTGAGTAACTAATGTATACACGCGAACTTTTAACAATGCTCCTTATTCAAAAAGTTGTTAGATTGGGCCTTTTGACTTGAAAGGCGTTCATACATTCTAGGAAATTCTTCCGATTTGTACACAAAACTAGTTTACTACATGCGGGCAGCGTAGTTAGTTGAAAGATAAATCGTGATCGAATATAGCCGTGAGAATGTCACCAGGCTCTTAAATCTTGCCTGGTCGTAAATAATTTATTTTCCTGACACCTAGGCGAAATCTTGCTACGAGACATAGCGACGCAAGCCCTTCCCAGGAGGCGAGAACGTATTACTATAAAATCCGTCTGATGTTCTACTTCACGCGAACTCCTGTATTCTTTAAATGATCATGCAACTTAATCAATTGCAAAAAAGCAAGAAATATTCGGGATCGCCTGTGTTTCTGTTCGGCAAATTTTAACTACAATTTAAAGCGTACCAAACAGCGTTTGAGACGCTATAATGGAATAACTTATGCAAGCCTAGTCTTGTATTCCGCTGATAAAACGTAACAATGAAACGATCATTGATTGCACGTGCGTTGATAACAATATTTAAGTAAAGATTGCGAGCTTTATATAACTAACAATCCCATTATATATACATTTGTCAGTATAAACTAACCAGAAAAGGCAGTTCATCCAGTAGACCGGTTTTGTCCTTATTTGGGACTCGGGAAAGTGCTTGACAAGTTTCCAACAAGGACTAAACCTGTCTACTGAATGTCCTTTTCAAAATTATGCGGTGTTCAGTTTAAGCTGAAAAATGTGTATATAATAGGATTGGTGTTTATATCCAGCTCGCAACCTTGCTTTGAATAACTTAAGACATCGTTTCAATTTATACTACTACTTCAGTCCTTCAGCAAACAGCATATGCTAAAGACCATCCCCTCCTTAACGTGGTACGACGGTGTCAACCATGTTTCGATGGCCGATCGTACATGGGCTAACGGGGCTATGGCGGTGGTGTCACCAGGTCGTGGTGGATTTCCGACCGGCAATCGGATCTCCTATAAAATACCACATGAGCCCGACGACGGCACCATGACTCGGCGTGTGTTCCCTGCCACAAAAGGGGACAACAGCCACAGGATTACATTGACTCCTGGACAGTACCCCGTACTTCCGAATGGCGAATGAGCTCTCAACAGCCACCGGCAACCATGCAACTTACTGCTGCCTTGCAGACTGAGCTTGGATGTGCAAAGGCTAGAGGTGCGTCCTCGATCAAAAAGCCGAGTGGTGAGGAGACACCACTTGTACCAAATTCCCAAGAAACTCCATGAAATGGAGCCGGCTTATCCTCTAAAATGAGTCAGCCGCAGTAAGGTAAAGTATTTAATTGGGTGGTAATCGCACTCTGACTCGCAAGTTTCGCAATATGTTCGCTGTCAGACACGATATAAATGAAAATTAACATGCGATTAATGTTAATAATGAGTTTGAAGACATATTCGAGATGTGAAAATTTCATCAAACACTGCTTAAATCCGTTTTATAAACAGTGGTCAGTATTTTGGATTAGTACAAACGCCACTAGTATCAGAATTACAACCTTGCATACACTTTCAAATCTTCTCAATCCACTCCACATTACGTTCGTTGTGGTTAGCGATGAAGGTTTCCTCTATCTGGTTAGGAAATGGACATCCTCGTGTGGATTCTTCCGGAGCAAAAGTAGTTATCGATGTCTATCCAGAAAGTGTTTCGATTGGAAATCGAATGACTGGACCAAATGCAAGACTTCCGTTATTCTTTCGAGCTGAACTACTGGTATCACGAGCGTGGATATTAGGGCGGCTATTCCAAACAGTTGATCAGGACAGAATTGGAATCAAATAAGAAAGTGGAAATTAATTTCACTTGGTCTTGTAGCGTAGTGTTGTATGCTGGATTAGGTAACACATGCCTTTTTTATTAATTGGCACATAGCCTTAGAAACGCCTGCCCTGCCGACCGGCGGATCGTGTCTAGTCGTACCGGCATCGATAGCATAAAAATTTCCGGTCCTAAAATGAAACATTATATAATTAAACGAACATTGGTTGCGCGGGTGGTGATAACAATTATTATAATCAAGGTTGCGGTCTTGATATAAACACCTGGCCCATTAATTGCTTACATATGTCAGTATAAACTAAGAATTGCCTTTTCTACACTATACAATTCTTAGTTTATACTGACATATATAAGTAATTAATGGGTCAGGTGTTTATATCAAGACCGCAACCTTGATTATAATAATTGTTATCACCACCCGCGCAACCAATGTTCGTTTAATTATATAAATGTTCATTTCAATACCACTTCCCCATGTAATGTGGTGTCTGTTCAGTAATGACAGATTGGGCATGGTTAGTTGGAACTTTGTGTATAAATGGATGCCATATGAGCTCCACCTAAAGGAAAAATTGACTAACCAAGTTACATTAGTTAGTATATAACTGAAAATTGTGTGTAGTGTAGTGTGCGGCAGGATAGCTCAGTGGTTAGAGCACCAGATTCCGAAGCAGACGTGCCCAGGTTCGTATCCTGTCCGCGGCAAATTCTGGCCAGTACTTGATGAGTTCCCAATAAGGACGAAACCGGTCTACTGGATGAATTGCCTTTTCTACACTATACAATTCTTAGTTTATACTGACATATGTAAATAATTAATGAGTCAGGTGTTTATATCAAGACCGCAACCTTGATTATAATAATAATAATGGAGCATTCTGTTTAGAGGTTACTGGCCAATCTCCAAAACCAGGTTATAAACTTCTAAAAGACAGTAAAAGGAAGCCAATTTTCCATCGTTCTTTGATGATGAAAAGTGAGCTTCAAGCACTTCTTCACGAGTAACTGACGTTAGTTTTACTATTTTTTGCGACTAGTGGGGAAAATGAAGTCTCATATACTGTTTTACTATGCAGCTAATTCAATGTTGAATGAGTGTTGCCGGAATTGGATTAAGTGTAGCTGATGAGAAGGGCAATTTTCAGCTATTAAATAAATAGTTTATCACTGGCAACTCCAAATAAAATGCTCCAACGGACGTTGTTAGTCAGCATTTTTTGGAAAGCCACCTTAAAGGAAGACAACTAAATGAATATCATCCATCCCAACTAGATATCCGGGACATAGTTTCCTTTGACAGCCCACAAATTATAAATGTCGTTCTGCGTGAGTGAATTGTTAGATAGATACTGCCGAGGATTTGCGATGTGACATTAATTAAAGGAAAAAAATCGCTGTTTATCGCTCAACTTAAAGAAACTTAAGAGTTAAACACGTGTTTTAAACCCAATGGTGATAACCTGACCACTGTTTCACAGCATATTAATGAAACCAGGATCGCATATTCATTTTGAATATTGAAATAATTTCACTGTCTGTGAAACTTTATTGATTTTCGAATTGCAGCTGACTTATTTAAGATCCTGCATGCATGGACGTTGAACCCGAACAACCAATGTTCGTTTAAATAACCTGAATTGAGTTTAATACTACCTTGTAACTATATTTTCTTCATTTTTTCTCTCTTTGTCATAAACAATCATTTAATCAGTCGTCGAACAACATGGGAAAATATGAAATATGCTACTGCTTTGGGATTCTACGATAAAAAATTTATTGTTGATAATGAAGAATAAAAATTGAATACATATTGAAAAATTATGTTTTAACTTGAAGTCTAATCTAATTAATAAAAACTTTTTCTTAATTTCCATTTTTCTATTGTATTTTTCTGCAGAAAGGCAACGAACATGCTACTCTCGAATAAATCGGAAGAATTTGGTGGACCAGGAGTGACTCTTGCTAAGAATATGTGGATTCGAGTTCGAGAAAGAGGTTTGACATTAAACAGAGTGGCGCTGAATGCTGTGATGTTTGCATTAGCCAAAGGTTGGTCGTTGCTCCACCTGCCTATGCACTAACGTAACAATTTCTGTTGATTAAAACAATTCTCCTAGCCACATTGCGTAGGTATTGAAATGTGGGGCACGCTAAGTCTGTTTATATATATATATATATATATATATATATATATATATATATATATATATATAATATATATATATAAGTAGAAACCATCAACTAGACTGGTTTCGTATTTACTGAGTTTTTATTAAGACATTGATGGAGTTTTCGTCGTTTGGCATTCTACCAGGGTGCATTTGACTCAGACTTTCAACGCATTCACTATGCCAAAGAAGTCGCGCATTGCCTGCAGTCTTCACTTATATACCCACATGCTTTTCGGTCAGTCTTGCCTTCATGTGGATTCTATTCAATAGCACCTTCTTTACATCTTGTGCGCGAAGAATTAAGACAAATTGGGCAAAAGGAAACCGGCCTGTGCGTTTGATAAATTAGATATCAATATATTTTATCTTAGGAGCACTGCAGAACTGCGTCGAACATCCTCATATACTCGTAATTTTTTTCAAACATAATAGGTCAGGTGTTTATATCAAGATCGCAACCTTGATTAAAGTATTTTTTCCGTCTTGTGGTATAAAATTCGCACCCTGTAAAAGTAAAATATTATTGCAAATTTATTCATCACTCATTTCAGCTCAGCGACTTTAATGTGAAAATCTGGAAGTAGTCAGGTTTACATATCTTGGCAGCTGTATTAATAGCTCATGCAATTTGAGTGACGAGTTGAATTTAAGAATCGCGGAAGCTCGAATGGCTTTCTCCAATTGTAGCAATTAATAGAGGATTGCTACTATGTTACTCTTAATTGATGGGTGTGTGTAAAATGCGCATATACTTTTAGTTTATTTATACACTAGTGAAAATGTCCTTTAAAATCGTCGTTCTTGTTTCAAATCTCTGCGCAAAATTGCAACGAATCGAGTTTATAGGTAATCTTGTAGATTTCTAGTTAAATCATCTTAATTTTTTTAGTTTGACTTAGGTTAACTGTGAGGATTTGCTATTTATATGAAGCGATACTGGGAAAACGGCAAGGAAACTATTCCTGATGTTTGCCCTGGCTTAAAGCTGGCTTTTCCATAACAGTATTGCATAGCAATCTAGATTCTCCCATCTTTGTGTGATACCTACTTATGTATCTCTATATTAATCAGGTCATGACTTTCATAAAACATTCTACTTTAAAAATATTTTTTTCAAGTAATATTTTTTGTTATTATTTAATTATTTATTGGTATGGTCTTTTTTCACTTCTCAGGGTTATATAATAGTGAAGCATCATTTATTAAAGGTTGTTGTGATGTTGTCTGTAATGATGTTGACATGGAGCACACTTCGGTAATAGCCATAATTGCTGAATCCTGGGATCGCACGCGGATAAATTTAGTTAAAAGGCATAGAATTCATTCCCTATTCAACAGAAGCCGCGCTTTGTTTTTAGCTTTAAGTTTTCTACAAGCTTGTCGTTTCAGGTGAGTATCGATTGCAACCTAAAGTTTCAACTGGCTAAGATCTGTCGCTGTAAGGCATTTTTGGCGGTGTAAATGAATTGCATGAGTGAAACAAATGATCGTTGATTATATTTCGAACCGCAACATTTCTCGATACTACGGAGAAGTTGGGCTATTTCATCAGTTGAATTTGCTATCTTAAAAATGTTTATGTTTATATTCGTTTAAAATTTGTTGTTCTTAACTAGATTACCATATATTTTTTGTTGCGATTTTGTATTAGGTATTGCGCAACTTTCAACTAATTAACTCCAATAAAACCAGAACTATATAGCATGAAAGAAAGGTCTAATCTAATATACAAATGTGTCTTGTGCTTACTGGTGTCTCATCAGTGTGAGCCGGTATTGCGCCCTATACCAACTACATATTTGGTTAAAAAATGTTGAACGATTGAACGTTCTTTTAGTTTTGTACAATTATTTGCCGTTTAAATATTTCAGATTTGTTATTTAAAGCAAATTGTTTGTGCACTGCGAAATTATTTAATTCTATATGGTTTAGTCTTTAGTTGAAATAACCACCAAAATAAGAAACAAATCTGGGCAGTCTTAAATTCAATTTGTGTCAATGAGTATCCTTTATTTTTCTTCTCATTATTATTTTTTAATTATCGATTTATTCCAATATTTAAAAAATATATTTTCTCTGCGTTTTTCATTAAAGGCGGTGAGTTAAAACATTGTCTTCAAGTTTTGGACCACATGTTATGCCTCTCCAGTACGAATACATCTTCATCTTTATCGAACACTAAGAAAGGATTAAATCAACTTTCTGATTATCCTGCCGATGAACTATCACAAGTCGCTCCTTATGGTAGACGACCTCAAGCATCGCAGCTCCACCTTTTAGATGCAGAACTCACCAAAGATCGTTTCTCAGCTATTTCAGCCAAGTTGATCTCTGGTAAAGAAAACGAGCTAACTAACCTGGAACGCGAATGGCTACAAGAAAGCTCAAACACTACTCCAGTCAATAATTCTGTTGCATTAGGTAAATTCTCAATTCTAGCTAATTATGCTAAAAAGCGCTTTATACTTGTTCGCAGATGATACTACCGTACATACAGTAAGAGGTATGAAATCGATAGTTTTGCGTATTAAAATGTAGAAGACGTTACAAAAAAATTATCTCTGAACTGATAATTATTTATCTAATACACAAACTATTTTTAAATCTACTTCACACCAAACCGAAATTTTAGTTAAACTTCTATTATTCTTGAAATACATTGAGTTACTTTTTTTAATTTTGTACAACCAATTTGTTTTGGTCTGTAGATTTTTTTTTGATTATCATCAACATTTATTTTCGACATCAATAGTGAAAATTAATATGATGTATATATATATATATATATAATATATATATATATATATATATATTCATTGGACCCTTCCTGTGTGCAAAAGCAAAAAGAAATTTTATCAGATATAAGAAACATTTCTTTCGCATTGTCTACTCAAATATCTACTTATGAACATATCTTTATATATAAATTGGAAAGCAAAACAAGATAGAAATATATGAACATAAAGAGATTGTGAAAAACGGAAACCAATCAAATTGCGTGCGTCACATCCAGTTCAAGTTCAATGCTTGTACGTGCTTCTTCTGTTTGCATAAATCCGGCTGCAACTTGTTTATCCACAAGGCTTCCTATGTGGCTAGCTCCCTTTTGTTTTTGCATTCCGCAATTACTTTGAATGTGCTCAATATATACGGTACGTGGATGATATATTTGTGCTTAAGAACAGGTCGCAAACGAGAACATTGCTTCAATGTTTCAACAAAGCACATAAGAATATCGGCTTCACTTCAGAGCACGAGAAAGATGACTCTCTCTTTCCTAGATGTACTATTAAAGAAAGAAACTAATGGTAAATTAAACAGGACAATTTACCATAAACCAACATGGTCTGCACAGTATTTGCATTACAGCAGGTTTGTGTCATTTCAATATAAATTATCAACAGTTCGTGGTTGCTTTTCAAGAATTGACAGGTTGGTTAGTCAAGATTCTAAAGAAAATGAATATAATAAAGCAATTAACGATTTAATGCCTAATGGCTATCCCAGACAATTAATTGAATCAATTATTAAAAGGGGAATTAAACAGAAACGTATTATGGGCCCGAAAAGAAAACAGTCTACCTAAACATCCCATTTAAGGGGGATTCAGTTTCCCGAATGGCACAGAAGAAAATTGAAGCAGCACATTTAATGCAGCTAAACTAAGAATATTATTTAAGGTAACACACTTGCCTTTTCCTGCAATCAAAGAGAAACAGCCGTTAATGTCGATATCAAATATTATTTACCAATATACATGCGCAAGTTGTCGATCAACTTACGTAGGCCGATCGACCAGACGGTTAATTACCGAATGAGAGAACATTGCAACTTGAACGCCTGTTTTAAATCAAATGGTGAATACACGGCTGCTATTGCGCAATACGTCATCGAAACATCGCACGTATGTTCTCCAGACGTAACATTCAAAGTAATTACTAAATGCGAAAACAAAAGGGAGCTAGCCACATACGAAGCCTTATGGATAAACAAATTGCAGCCGGATTTATGTAAGCAGAAGAAGCACGTACATTGGGACGAACAAAAACTCAACCCGATCAAAGACAAAACAAAATTGGAAATTGTGATCAATCGGATCTTTGTGAAACTGTCCGTGCAAAGCTACTATCCGCCTACGTAAAACGCGGCATTGGAATATATGAAGCTAGCACTCCGACAAAATTTAAAAAATACTTGAGTATCAAATATGATGCCAATGTCCTCACGCTTATGAACCAGTACAAAAGGAAGAATATGCAGATTGTGAAGCAAGTGGAAAATACGTCGTTCCGTAAATAAATGTTTAAGATGTAATGTTATACCGAAATGTTTTATGTTTAAATTTTCATTCGTGTTTCATAAGGTAGGAAAGCCACTTAAGCATGAGCTTTTTTAAAGTTAATAAAATTATCGATTAATAAACTAAATAAAACGTAAATTTGAACTGATTAGAGATAAGATTAAAATAAGATCTATATTACTCGCGAGATTACATATGTTGGATTTCAGACACATTGAAGATTTCACAGACAAAACGAGGGATAATAATAATTTTAAAAAATAGACAAAAGCATGAAAAAAAAACTAGCAAACTTAGGAATTAAATGCCCTTTGAGAAATAAGAGAATTGATGGGGTCATGTCCAAACGTTCAGTTAATTTATCGAAATGGATCTCATGGAAGATCAAAAACAAATTCTTTATCTTGGACTTAATACTGCGATCCCTATTGATTACGAACCTAGGAATGAGATAATTACGGAAACAGTAAGGATTGCCCAGTTCCTCCCAGACAAAGATAAGACTAGGTTTGAATTGGATGTGTCCAAAGCGGTGTTAGAGCATAAAGAGGTGAGATGCAAGCAGAGTTATGATCTGAAACGCTTAGGAGCAAAATTATTATCCAATAAAGTAATATGCCTTAAGGCGGATAAAGGTGGTGCAGTGGTACTAATGAACCAGTCAGATTATGAATTGAAAGTGTATGAATAATTATATAATTTCGAGGTTTCTAATAAAATAAATAAAGATCCATCTGATAAGTTACAAGGACAAGTTAAGACTATAATTAATGGAATGATTGAGTCGAAGGAATTAGAACCAGGACTTGGGAATTCATTAATATAACGTAACACAGTCCCTCCGAGAGTTTATGGTATAGTGAAGATTCATAAACAGGGGAATCCACTTAGATTAATAGTTAATGTACAAAACTCACCAACTTATAGATTGTCTAAATTTCTATGCAACAGAATTAGAAAATATACTTATTTCTTAGATTATACTTTAAAGAATGCATATCATTTTATTGACATTACTAGTAGATATAATTTGAATGATAATGATAGAATGGCTAGCCTGGGCGTTGTATCGATGTATACTAATGTCCTGGTACAAGCAGCATTAGAAAGTGTGAAGCGTTGTGTAACAGAGTTCCCAGAGATAATAGAAGGTAGTAAAATAATGTTAAGTAGTATTATGGAAATCTTAAATATTTGTATGTCCTCCACCTACTTTAGATTCAGAAATGAATTTTATAAACAAGTTAAAGGTGTCCCTATGGGACAACCACTATCAGTCCCGGTTGCTAATATATTTATGCACTATTTTGAAAAAAGTCTGTTAAAATCTCCTCTCAAGCCAAACTTGTATGTGAGATTCCTGAATGATATGTTTATAATTTGGAATCATGGGGATAATGAGTCAAATAAATTTCTCGGATTAGCCAACCAATTGGGTGAATTAAAGTTTACATTGGAGAAAGAGAATAATGATGAATTACCCTTTATGGATGTGAAAATAAAACGGAATGGTTCCAGATTGGAAAGAGATATTTTTAGAAAAGAGACTTATTCGGGACTCCTTAATTTCTTATCAAATCACCCATATGGAATGAAAATAGGCATTCTTAAATCCATGATATTAAGGATTCTTAGAATAGTGGATATAGAAAATAGAGAAAAGGAAATGAGGAGATTAAGGGAAACATTCGAACTAAACGGCTATCCGTCAAGTATAATAGATTGATTATTAAACGAGGCGTTGCAGAGATTTAATAATAACATAATAAACAAAGTAAAGAAGGAAACAGAACCGGATAAGCACAAAATTATGGTATTACCTGATTCAAAATTGAGCAGAAAAATTAGAATAATAGCAGCTAAATACAATATTAAAACAGTTTTAAGACAATCGCTTACTATAGGCAGTAAACTACCTAACCAAAAAGAAAGAGTAGAACCCCTCGAGACAGCAGGAGTATATGCGATACCTGGCAAAGAATGTAATCTCAGGTATATAGGCGAAACCATGCGACCTATAAAGGTTCGCAGAGGTGAACAGAAGACAGCCTGCAAATATGGACACATTCAAAGATCAGACCTAGCTAGGCATTCTAAGGAAACGGGTCATGAAATAGACTGGGAGGGATGTACACGCATCGCGTTATGCAAACGCAACAGATTAACTAGACTAATTAGAGAGTCAATAGAAATAAAATCAGGAAAAGTTGTAATGAATGTGATATCGGTAGAAAAATCATTGGGCCCAATATTTAATGAAGTATTTTCTACGGTCAGAAAACGTGGGGCTGTGGAATCTGAATTAAGTGGGAACCTAAGTTAAAAACCTCACTTATAGAAAACTGATTGCGAATGACCTATACCAATATTAATTCCTATATACTTATCTTTCTCAATAAAATGTTCCAGAAGATGGTATACAGATTTAGCAAGGGTTAGTAGATAGGACATTAGATTAGAGACATTTGACTCACACTGTTGCCTATATTTTATATATTTATGTAAGGTGTGAATATCTTAATCAATGAATAAAACGTTAGTCCTGGAGAAGATATTCATGGTTAACAGCTATCACGTATCCTTTTAAGAGGAACTCAAAATGTGGTAGGTAGACGGATATATAGATAGGCCTATCGGTAGATAGATAGGTTTATTCTATATACATTATATATATATATATATACGGACATTAATCATTTTATACATTACCATTAAAATTATATATTTATTTAAGACATTTAACTCACACTGTTGCTTATATTTATATATATGTTTTTATACATATTTATATGTATTTTATATATTTACATAAGGTTTGAACAAATAAATATACAATTTGATTAATTGGTCAAAAGAGAGCAAGAAAAGAGAAAAATAATAATTTATTAGAAATATGCAAACGTATATATATATATGATTAAAGATATTGGACCCACACTGTTGCTTATACATATATATGCTTTTATACATTTTGATATGTATTTTATATATTAATATAAGGTGTGCATAACCTAATAAATATTTATTACTAATGTATGTATATATATATATATATATATATATATATATATATATATATATATATATATATATATAGGATTAGGGATGTTGGTCTCATACTGTTGCTTATATTCATATATATGTTTTTATACATATTGACATGTATTTTATATATTGATATAAGGTTTGACTAACGTAATAAATAAATAATAAGAATAAAAAATATTCATGGTTAACAATTACTAATGGTTCTTCTTCAAATATATATATATATATAAAGGTGTTACGATATTATATTTAGATATATATGTATATAGGTATAATGAATTATTTAAGTCATATGAGCATATATTCTTATGCAATTATTTCTAAGAGTTGATTAACTTCGCATTGTGCTTACGATTAGTTTTGAAAACCGTTAGTTGTCCATACTATCTCTACCTTTCTCTCTTTAATCTTTCACCTAAGCGTCGCTATGACATTCACTCTCCTTCCATCTAAGTAACTTGCTGCTCCATATTTGAACTAATTTGTTACTATGTGCACAATACCTCATACACCATTGTATACATTAGAGTTCCCGGCTTTAAATAAAATACAGTATATGACAGGTAAGGTTTTGGTTTTATCATTTTTGAATTTTGATTACCGTGACATAGTAGCAATACAGTTATAACAAATAAGAAAAGGTTCGATACTGTCTCTCTCTCCTGCAATATTCTGCATACGAGATGAGATTATGTATACCGGAATTTGAGATAGTTAGGTAAGGATTGGTCTGCTAATTACAAATAGTTATATATTGAGTTTAGTTACTGAGACAAATTCTATGATTAAAACTAGTGTTGAGTCAAAAAAATATATAAATAGAATGGTTTTGACGACCGGCGGGCTCAAGCTAGTCGACCCGGGATTGGTAACATGAACCTTGCCGGGCCTTAAAGGGACAGCCATCATCCCGTTTCATGTGAAGCCTCGAGTTTGGTCTAACTGCACTGTAACTTTTTGTTAAATGTGTAGTGACGGAATGAGAGCAGGTGTTCCAGACGTAAGGGGCAAGTTTCGGCTGCTAAAGGAAACTCTGGCCACTGGCATCTGGGCAGATAGTGCTCATCAGCCTTGGTTGGCAGACTATCTGGGAGAAGGAAAACTCCGAATAAAAACCATCACTAGGAATGGGCGACCTTGTGTTCTTTTACAGTCCACATATAACCATGACAAGTACAACTTACAATAATTACATACTGCATCGGCCGTCGCACAGTATAAAAAGGGTCGCCTTATCTGCTGAGCCGTGCGTGGTGGATAATTAAAAACAGTTTACTGCAGGCATCTCCAACTCTATATTCGATTCTGCGTCCTTTCCTTCCTCTTCCTCTTCTCAATCTTACAATAACTCTCTTTTAGATACTATAAATATGGTTGGTTTAGATCATAACACTGAGCCCAATACCAGGTTGCCAAATATCGAAAATGGTTCTTGTAGACGATCATTCATTAAACCTAAGTTAGGTTTTAACGTAGGCGCATTTAATGTGCGCACATTAAAACAACTTGGACAGCAAGAATCTCTTGCTCGTACGTTTTCACTCTTGTGTGGCTGGAAATGATGATGATGATGATGGTTTTGGAACGAGGTTACCACATTTGCTTAAATCTGCTATTGTGAGTATTGTGCTATGTATAGTGGCCTGAGGATGGTTCTGGAAATTAGGCACCGAAACGTCGCCAATAAACAAAGATGTGATAGAACCGCATTTCCATTGGGACGAATAAAAACTCAACCCGATCAAAGACAAAACAAATTGGAAATTGTGATCAATCGGATCTTTGTGAAACTGTCCGTGCAAAGCTACTACCCGCGTACGCAAAACGCGGCATTGTAATATATGAAGCTAGCACTCCGACAAAATTTAAAAAATACTTGACATCGCACGTATGTTCTCCAGACGTAGCATTCAAAGTAATTACTAAATGCAAAAACAAAAGGGAGCTAGCCACTTACGAAGCCTTATGGATAAACAAATTGCAGCCGGATTTATGCAAACAGAAGAAGCTTTCCAATTTATGTATAAAGATATGTTTATTAGTAGATATTTGAGAAGACAATGCGAAAGAAATATTTCTTATATCTGATAAAATTTTGTTCTTGCACACAGGAAGGGTACAATGAATTTTATTAAAGCTCGCATTTCAAAAGAATATATATATATATATATATATATGTATATATATATATAATATATATATATAATATATACTGCTATATATATATATATATATGTATATATATATAATATATATATATATATATATATATATATATATATCTTTATTATGTGCATTGATTCGAATATTACACATTATATTTCTTTTTAGAAGAAATAACATTAATAATTTATTAATTAATGGATAATGGCATTTATTTCAAGATGACTAAACTTACTTTACAATCTTTCATTTAAATAAATCTTGGGTTTTCATTTGATTATGTGTGTGGAAAAAAGTCTGACTCGATTTTACTTCTATTTATTATTTAGGCTGACCAGTAAGTATTTATGCGTTCGCGTGTAAAGATCTTTATCTCTGTATTGCAAAGTGATGTCTGATATCTGGTCATTCTTGTATGGATTGATTGAGAGTTAACCAACTTTTCTTATTTTTGGCTGATACGTGTACGACTGTTATATTCCCGAGTTTGTCTTTCGTTTCGCTATGTTCCTCAATTTGTTCTGTTCACTTGGTAACAGCGCAGGGTGTGCGGATTGCAGTGTTGAACGCTCATATTGTTTAGAAATTTTTGTTGCATATGTTTTTTCCCTTTCAGTTTGTTGCCAAACCGATTGAATGTTTGTTGAGTCTGGTCGAGGGCGTGTTCGGTCTTGTCTGGTAACTAGTAAATTTTTGAATTTTTGTATTCGTGGCCAGTCGATTAGAATATCACGTTGATGAAAATTTTGAATATTTAGGCCAGGTGCTTGTTGTTTTATATAAAGGGCTTCATAAATAAATAATACTTTTTCTGGTTTTGCTTTATGTAGAATTGCGAAATTGGTCGAATTGACTGGGTGCCCCGTTTCCAATATATGACCGGAAATAGCTAATTTTCCTGACGTGGCCAAGCCTTTGTTGATCAATTTCTGTGGTAAATGTTGCTGGATTCTGTTTATCAGCTTCTTCGTTCGTCCAATATATGCGCTACCGCACATACATGAGAATTTGTTGACTATGAATGATTTGGAGAGAATTGGCAATTGATCTTTGGCATCCAACCTCATAATTCTCTGTGTGCTAAATGTTATATAAATTTTACATTGGGAAAATTCTCCTTAGTTATTCTATTTATGGCCTTTAAATGGTAAGCTTAGGAAAACATGTTTGACGGTATCTTCGTGCAAATCTGCCGTGGTTGTCATCAATGAAATGCCCTGGGTGGTTGTTTCCTTAGGTAGCCCAGTTCTTCCTCGATCTTTTGTCCAGAGCAGACCTTCCTGATTCCATTTGCTAGGATGTTAACTAAGTTTCTTTTGTGAGATTTTGGCACACTGCTGTTGTAGTGAATGTATTGTTCGATGAAATTGGATTTTCTATGTATGGCCAGTGTCAAATCACCATTTTCTTCTCGAGTGAGTTGGATGTCCAGGAAGGTAATATTATTGTCTTTCTCTACCTACCATGCTACATTTCTATCAGTATTTTTTAATTCCACATAATTATGTGAAAATGGAGCATCTGCTATATAATACTACTATATGTAAATTTTTGATGTTGTTGATGATGATTTCTGTTTATGATCGCTTCTTATTTTGAACACTATATGGAAGATATGAAGGTGACCTTCTGTTCTTTACTCCAAAAAAACAATCCTAGACAGATCTTGGAACATACCAAAATACAGGCCAGAAATGAAGTTATAATGAAAGTATAAATGCTTCTGATTTTAGACGTTTAACCACTACAGAGAAACGGCGCTAGCTTGACAAGATTGATACATTGGAACTTCACGGTCGTGTGAAGCCGATTTATTGCAGAAGTAGAATATCAAAATATCAAAAAAGGAACCGGATAAACAACCTAGGTAACAAAGTTTCGAAGATAAGTTTTCGCACTCATCCGCACTGCATGAAGCTTTGCCTTATATACTAATTTATTTTTATTCAGTCTTTCTTTTAGGTGGGTCCTATTTGATGTCGCTTTCCATCTTAAGGTCCAACCGTACATCTACAATCTGTCATTTTGGAGGAAACATCGCGGCATTATTTTGTAATGTAAATATGTTGTCAATATCAACAACACATTGCCAAAGATAGCAAATGCATTTCATAAACTAAAACAGTCCCATTCTTAATGGGATCTCGTCAGTCTTTATCTGAGTTTCAGAGCACGGTATTTAAATCGTGCCACCGACATCCAGCATATGTTATAAAGTCTTGCCCACCTAAACTGACACATTGACTCGATTGGAAGAAGTTTGGAGCCATCTTTCGCATTTCGCTTAATTGATTCTACAAATTTAAATTTCGCTTATTTGTTTTCATTCACCAATTTTTAGATGCCTGTTCGTCAAATCAATCGGATTTCTCTCACACTTCAACTACCTCATTAGTAACGCCAAATAGCACTATTACTGGCGAGGAGTCTGTAAAATCGACGCTTGGTTTATCAACAAATATATCCACACTGCTTCCTCAAGATCACCAGGCATATCCTATTACTCGCAAGCATATTTTAGAGATGAGACGTAGACTTTATTCCATTGATAGTAATGAAAGTCGGGTTGAGCTGAGCCCTGCAGCCATTCGTCCTGACAAGTTCACACTGGTAGCGATTCTACATGCTCTGGAGACACATGTCTGGCTTGAGAATCGACGTAACCAGGCATCGTTGTTAACTAGAATGCAAAGGTAATTTGCTCCTTTTCGTTTATGCATAGTTTTTAGTGCATTTCTTGTTTATCCAACGTCGATCCGTTCTATTATATAGCATCTCAATTTTCGGTCAGATTTTTTGTGAGGTGCGGATTGCAGTATTGAATGCTCATATTGTTTCTAAGTTTCTGTCTCCGTATGTGCAGCTACTTTTTCCTGGCGGTGCCAAGCCTTTTTTACTCAATTTCTGCGGTAAATGTTGCTGAATTCTGTTAATCAATTACTTCTTCGTACGTCCAATATATGTGTTACAGCACATACACGAGAATTTATAGACTGAATACATTCATTACAGCAGCGGTGTGCCAAAATCCCAAAAAAGAAACTTAGTTAACAACCTAGAAAGCAGAATCAGGAAGATCTGCTCTGAATATGAGATCGAGGATGTATTGGGCTACCTGAGGAAAAAATATACATATACCTTCTTTATACCTTTCACTGGAAATATATATATATATATTTATGTGTGTGTGTGTGTGTGTGTATATATATATTTATTCCAAGCCGGTAAAGAGTACCAACACTATGTGTGTCACTCCCTGATACCAACACTTTGTATGGATTTGCTGGAGCAACAGGTAAATACTGTTTGTTGCTACGAGAGGACTTAATGTAGTATGTAGTAGGTGTTGCGAACCTAGTTACAAATTAGTTCAGTTGTGACCAGAAGGATAAACCAAAGGCAGTATGAACGGAAAGTATAATCTCATGCACATCGCCAGTAAGCACGAAACGAATGTGCATGAGATTAAACTTTCCGTTCATGCTGCCTTTGCTTTATCTTTTTGGTCACAACTGAATTAATTTGTTACTAGGAGTAACAGGTGTTCAGATATAATTCTAATTCTCAATGTTGGTGAACTTTAACGAACATTAAAATCTATTTTGTTGGTACTATGCACCGACTAGGCAACCATATTGTTGGTATCATGTACCATTTTGGCAACTATTATGTTGGTATCTAGTACTGGAACGATAGCCCTGGTGTTGGTACACTTTAAAAATTCGGTATATATATTGTATATAGTAAATTGACTTTGAATTCGCATTTTAGAAAACTTTATATGAAGTTAGCTCCACTACTGCAGGTTTACACATTCGTCTAGGAGATTGTATCGTCCAAATTTTCTGCCATTCCTCACTAAAATATATAGTGGGTAAAGAGCGTAATGCCGGCTCCCACCGATGAGTCGCCAGTAAGCACGAAATGAATGTGCACATGAGATTATACCGTTCGTTCATGTTGTGTTGTATTTATCCTTCCGGTCATATTTGAACTAATTCGTTATTAGGTGCCCAACACATAATAAACAATTACCTAGCAGCATGTTGGTTTCAATACGACGATAATAATAAGCCAGTCTTCATGGAATAAAGTATAATTTTATATACAAGTGTTTACGCATGTCTACATGAGATAATACGTTTCTTTCCTCTAGCATGGCTAAATAATTTATATGAACTTGATTATAGTACAGCCTCCAAACACGTGCGCACATTTAATTCAGCTAAACTACAAATATTAATTAATGTAGCGCATTTGTCTTTCCCGGTATATAAATAACAGCATACGTTTATATCGGCCTCAAATATTATCAATCAAATATCTGTGTGAATTGTCGATTAGCTTACATACGCTGACCGACCAGATGGTTAACGATCCGTATGTAACGACGTTGATATCCACATGCCTTTGTCAAATCGTCGCGGAATACATGTTTATAATTACGCAACTTATTTCTGTAAAGTAATACGTATTTTCATCAGGTTTTTCTTTTGAGATACATACCAAACGTTGTGGATCAGAACATTTTGTCTCAATTCAGGCAAGCATAAACAAAAAGTTCGGGCCATCAGCCAGAGCTGAAGGTGATATACACTAATTATTGTGCGTTCTTCTATTGCACATAATTACTTCATTTTAATTTCATGTTTGTTTTGCTTATAGAAAAAAACTATATATATATATTATATATATATAGTCTTAACCCATTTTATAATGAAATCACGCCCAAATACGGTTGTTTGAGTATTCGCTTCAACATAGTACATATCTTCATTTATTAACAAGTTGGAGTCACATTAGCTCACGGCCACCATCGGCGAGTTCAATGTCTAATACAAATTTTCTTTCGTAGGTTTTACGCTGTTTAACGACCAAGTCACTGGTAATAACGTATACAATTTAACAATGATTGATTGCGCGGGTGGTGGTAACAATTCTTTAAATCAAGTTTGCGAGCTTGAAGTAAACACCAATCCCATTGTATTTAACCAGTCGTCGAACAACATAACAAAACTACCGCCAGCCGCAACGCACTGACGCGTTTCGACCTTCCTTGATCATCATCAGAGTACGACGGCAAACTGACTATCGAGGATCAAACCGCATTGAATATATATGGAAATCAAATTTAGATATGCGGCTCTCACCTCTAGCAGTCTCGCATACATTGAACTTGACTGGAAATGTCGGCTGCACAATTTCTATGCAGTCACGAACATTAACTGTTTGCAGCTTTCGCCACATATACATATATAGGAAATACAATTTAAACAATAATTGATTGCGCGGGTGGTGGTAACAATTCTTTAAATCAAGTTTGCGAGCTTGAAGTAAACACCAATCCCATTGTATTTAACCAGTCGTCGAACAACATAACAAAACTACCGCCAGCCGCAACGCACTGACGCGTTTCGACCTTCCTTGATCATCATCAGAGTACGACGGCAAACTGACTATCGAGGATCAAACCGCATTGAATATATATGGAAATCAAATTTAGATATGCGGCTCTCACCTCTAGCAGTCTCGCATACATTGAACTTGACTGGAAATGTCGGCTGCACAATTTCTATGCAGTCACGAACATTAACTGTTTGCAGCTTTCGCCACATATACATATATAGGAAATACAATTTAAACAATAATTGATTGCGCGGGTGGGGGTAACAATTCTTTAAATCAAGTTTGCGTGCTTGAAGTAAACACCAATCCCATTGTATTTAACCAGTCATCGAACAACATAACAAAACTACCGCCAGCTGCAACGCACTGACGCGTTTCGACCTTCCATGATCATCATCAGGGTACGACGGTAAACTGACTATCGAGGATCAAACCGCATTGAATATATATGGAAATCAAATTTAGATATAAGGCTCTCACCTCTAGCAGTCTCGCATACATTGAACTTGACTGGAAATGTCGGCTGCACAATTTCTATGCAGTCACGAACATTAACTGTTTGTAGCTTTCGCCACACTCATATATATAGTCAATACAATTAAACAATAATTGTTACCACCACCCGCTCAATCAATTATATTTTAACACCACCCGCGCAATAAATTATAGTTTAATCTTATTGTCTATATATAAGAGGTTTAAAATTTTTTGAACCACGACTATGGCGTTTCCACATCCAGGGGTGCAAGCATAGGCTAAAATTCTGATAACGGTCGGAAAAAACTCAATTTGGATGAAAACACCTTCATAGGCCGTCTGCTGCCTCTGGGCACGGTCGCCTTTATTAACTTAGCCTATATTGTTTGGGTCGTTTGTGCTGTTTCCCTCAGAATTTTTATCTTCGACGCTACTTCTGGCTCATTGACGACATAACATCAGTTTTGTTTATCATTCTTTTTGTGACTAACAGCAAACTCATTGCGAAGATTACAAGCCTGGATGTTATTTCCTCTTAGATTCGCATAGTTCTAATAGAAGTTATATACAATTGCTATTGCATGACAGCCAGATTTTTACTCAGGTATATCCATAACATCGTTCCGGATGTTGTTGGGTGCGCTGGTTGCGCTAGCTATCGTTGGCTTCACCGTAGTCTTGCTTCAAACTTATCTCTTTTTTAAATACTAAAATTTGTGCGTAATATAGGCAAATGAATGGGTTATTCCGATAACCAATAGACTTATCTTACCAATTTATTGAAACATTGCGTCGGCCTTTTGATGCTCTTGCGTTCATAGCAGAGAAACATCATCGCCTGTCTATTTGAATGTCGTTGTTTTTTTTTTTTTTTTTTTTTTTTTTTTTTTTTTTTTTTTTTTTTTTTTTTTTTTTTTTTTTTTTTTTTTTTTTTTTTTTTTTTTTTTTTTTTTTTTTTTTTTTAGGAGTTTGCTCGAATTAAGCGCGTCCATTTAGTAAAGCCCAGTACAAATATTTATTACTTATTTTATTTTAATATTAATCTATTTTATATTTACTTCTGCGGTTTGAAGGCTGCTTCCTCTTAACTCGTGCACTTCTGCGAGCACTTTCTGTTGTATTCGCTTCAGCCTTAAGACAATTGGAGTGTTCTCGACCTCAAATATAGCTATTGCTACGTGAGGCATCATTACTTCAAAAAGGTGAATGAAGCTTGACAATACATAAGATGTATCCAAAAATGCTGAAATGATTTTTATCTTCGACGCTACTTCTGGCTCATTGACGACATAACATCAGTTTTGTTTATCATTCTTTTTGTGACTAAAAGCAAACTCATTGCGAAGATTACAAGCCTGGATGTTATTTCCTCTTAGATTCGCATAGTTCTAATAGAAGTTATATACAATTGCTATTGCATGACAGCCAGATTTTTACTCAGGTATATCCATAACATCGTTCCGGATGTTGTTGGGTGCGCTGGTTGCGCTAGCTATCGTTGGCTTCACCGTAGTCTTGCTTCAAACTTATCTCTTTTTTAAATACTAAAATTTGTGCGTAATATAGGCAAATGAATGGGTTATTCCGATAACCAATAGACTTATCTTACCAATTTATTGAAACATTGCGTCGGCCTTTTGATGCTCTTGCGTTCATAGCAGAGAAACATCATCGCCTGTCTATTTGAATGTCGTTGGATCTGTCTCGATGACATGTAATTATCTCATTGTCATTATTAATGTCGCTGCGCTCAGTGGCTAAGTGCCGTCGGTGTTGCTTAAACGAAGACTTCGCCACAATTATATTAAGGCTAAGAGAACTATTTTTTAGCCCGGTGCCTTTGCTACAGCTATTTTTGACTATTGTCCATTTGCCTACACGATTACACATTGAGTCTTTGTTTAGTTCGATGTTTTAATCAAACGCAGATAATAGGATGTATGAATGCCGCTTAAGATCAGATGTTACAACTAATAAATTTTCAAATAAATAATCTCTACCGTAAACAGGGGGATTAAAAGGTAGTCCACACGCTCATGACGCCCAGAACAAGGTTTTCTATGCGTAGTTTAAGAATGTGTTTAAATCTCACGTCGAATAGGGATTTCGATGAAAACCGGTTCGTAGGAAAGTCAAATTTTACCTGACAGCATTACTCTTTCATTGCGAAGTAAGGAGGGTCGCCTCTTTGCGTGCTGGACTCAAATAAGACACATTGGAGTTTTTAAAGCAACTCTGTTCTCCGGGAAAAAAAGAAGTGGGAGAAATGGACGGACTAAGTGTGTTTACGGATTAAACTTTACTATGAATTTCACGGTTATTTGTCAGTAATAGGTCAGTTTTCAAACACTGATATAATTCTGTGCTTTTTAAATAAAAATTTGCGAGTGTGAAGTAAGCACCAAACTTATTGTGTTTGACTAGCCGTCGAACAACATAGCATAACCACTGTTAGTCACACATAGATTAACGCATTTTGATCTTCCATGATGATCATAATCAGAGTACGACGGCAAACTGGACTCAGCGAAGATCACATCAAATATATATATATATATATATATATATATATATATATATATATATATATATATATATATATATATATATATATATAGGTGTGTGAGTGACGTAGTTTTGCTATGTTGTTCGACAACTGGTTGAATACAAAGGGGCTTGTTGTTTACTTCAAGCTCGCAAACTTCATTTACGGAATTGTTACCTCCACCCTCGCAATCATTGATTGCTTAGTTGTATCACCTGTATTTCTGTGTTGTCTTTCTGTCATATATCGAATAAAATTATTTTTACATTCACCTACTGCAATGACTTTAGGCAGATTAAAGTTCACACCTCTCAAATTTGTCAAACTCTCTTTGTTACCAAACAAGTTTTTATGCATATGCTGGCCTTTTACGATAAATATCTGCACAAAATTTGTTTACTTAAATTTTCACTTTTTGGCATTTAAAAATTGTTTTCAAGCTCAGCAGCCACTCCTGATCGTGTAGATATTTTTGAGATAACAATGACAATGTGGCACTGCCTTGAGCCAATTTTAGTCGACTCTAGACGGCCTTCCGTTTTCGTTATGAGTCAACTTCTGCAGACAATAGCAAACGGTTTGGAATTGGATCCGCTGCAGATCTCTGGAAATCGTAAGAACAGGTGAAAATTGAAATATATATTACATTGATAGTAAGCGTAACTACTTGCATTCGCTTTAGTTTCTTTACACTTATCCGTATTAGACAGGTAATTATTTGTTTTTATCACTCCCTTATTGTGTCTTAAATCCCTAAGTCTTGTTATAATATAGTACAATCAGTTTAAGTATAATGGTAAATTTACACCGGATAAATAGGCTAATTTGTCTCAATTCAACTAATCGTCACAACTGTATTGTTTTGGTTTCCAATACTCATGTTTTTTCCTATGCAGAAGGGGATAAATGCTGGTTTCTTTCAACCGTGTTTGTGAGCTTGAAGTAAACACCAATGTAATTAACTAGTCGTCCAACAACATAGAAAAAAAATTAAAAAATAATTGATTGCGCGGGTGGTGGTAACAATTCTTTAAATCAAGTTTGCGACCTTGAAGTAAACACCAATCCCATTGTATTTAACCAGTCGTCGCACAACAGCGGTTTGATCCTCGCTAGTCAGTTTGCCGTCATACTCTGATGATGATCATGGAAGGTCGAAACGCGTCAGTGCGTTGCAGCTGGCGGTAGTTTTGTTATTTTGTTCGTAGACTGGTTAAATACAATGGGGTTGGTGTTTACTTCAAGCTCGCAAACTTGATTTAAAGAACATAAAAAACTACTGTTAGTCCAACAGTACGTGCAACTGACAGTAGTTTTTCTTTGTTGCTTGTCTGGTTAAATACAATGGGATTGGTGTTTATTTCAAACTCACAAATTTGATTTAAAGAATGGTTTTCACCACCCGTGAAATCAATGATTGTCTAATTGTAAATGCTAGTTTGTTTCTGGTGTTACAAATATTTCTCGGTTTTACACATTGATGGTTACAATTCTTTGTGGCTTTACCACTGTGTGTTTGGGCACCCACGTGGTTCATTATGGTTAAAGTTATAACTACAACCTCGTTTTATCTATGGAGACTGGATCATATAGTAGGTTCGATGATTGGTCTTCCTTTAAATCTCATTTATTTATATAGTCGAGATTTCAGCGCTCTTCGTTTCGTGTACAAAACAGAACGATGTCGAAAAGTCAGACTACCATGATCCACAGCTCTAAAGTAGAAATAAGAAACCAATAATTATGAAACTAATAGTTATGTGATGATGATGATGATGATGATGATGATGATGATGATGATGATGATGATGATGATGATGATGACTACCGTTAGTCCAACAGTACGTGCAACTGACAGTAGTTTTTCTTTGTTGCTTGTCTGGTTAAATACAATGGGATTGGTGTTTATTTCAAACTCACAAATTTTATTTAAAGAATGGTTTTCATGATGATGAATACATGCAAAAATACTCACGGCGGACTTCCAGCAGCGTTTTCTGGCTCTTGTCTACAACTTAAGTCCGTAAATCGTTGATTAATGATCTGTTGGAATGTAAAGGCTGTTATCTCGCGAGCTAGTACATCTTTCACGGATATAAAACTTCACAAGCTTTGCGTTCATATTGTTTTTCTCTAGGAAACAAAAATGACTGAGTTGTCAACAATGTCTTCATTGAGCCTAGCACGCGAGAAAAAGCGAGTCTTCAATCCAAATACGAGAGGAATACAGTAGAGTATGGTGCTGACTTTCTGGTATATTATGCTGCACCGAAAGCCTTATGTGAATTGGAAGCAATGAACTCTTGTTTCGTAAACCTGATTCTCTGTTGTAAAAGTGTACACACCAACTCATCTAATTTGCTAATGAAAGACATGAATTCTCTGAGATACTATCAAATAGGCCTCTGTCCTTTAGAGACCTTCAGACATTACAGTGGCTGCCAATGGTTTGAACATTATTCGATTAAAACTTATTGGAAAATGAAGCTTTTGGAAGGTGGACCCTAGCTGAAAGCATCTGTGGTGGTGGCATCCAGCCATCCAATCATGCCTTTAGTATTAACCTGGTCGTGATATACTCACCTTTCCAGCATCACTGTGATCTATTATCTTTGCTAAAACTGTCTGAAAAGTTGTGTAAACCTCTGGAACCACTTATATATTTCACTAAGCGTCAAATACAACGTGTTTAAGTTAATCTTGCTGTTGGTTTTTATGTGGTTGTGACTTGAGGGATGACCAATTGTTGCTGCCATTGCCTAGTAAGCTCATTGCCAGCTTAGCTTCTGGAGGCATTACTCAGGATCAAAACATATGAAATGATCAGTTCTCTGCGGCTGCTGTTTGATGTACCATCATCATCATCATCATCATCATCATCATCATCATCATCATCATCATCATCAAACCTTGTTTTGAGTCCGCAAATGTCTTCCAGTTCATAGAAAGTAAGAGTTTCTAGGCCTATCTTGTAACAGTGTTGACTGGCCACTTCATCACTAACCACGATATTTGCAATATGTGGTGTATTGAGGATGCTTTGATAGTGGTTGGCAACTATCACTTCAAAGACTGGTGGAGCCCATAGACCCTTGGCAGAATGCTCACTGTTAATATTATGGGATCTGAGCGTAAAATTCAAACAAATTCTAAAGCTTTGATGCTGCTTCCAATTAATTATTAGCATTAGGCCAGTGGTTTTCTCCATCCACCACGCCTAGCAGATGCTATTTGTACACTATCGGCTGTAGATACAAAAGGCTTCCATTAAGACATTCTGCAGTATTGTATTCGTTTACATTACACCTGTGTTAAGTCGGAATACGAGACCTCGTGAAATGGAATTTAAATCGGATTCTGGCCTCTAGAGAATTCTGTTCACAGCAACCAGACAGGCTAATTGCAAAATTGGAGAGCGTGATTCCAGTGTCGAAGAAGCTTCCACCCAGGATCTATCTTCATAAATTTCTGTTTTCTGCGCAGTCTTGACGTAGTTTGGCGTTGAAATCACTAGCAATAACTATGGTGTCGGAACGGCGTACAAAGGCAAAAACCAAATCTATTATCTATTTTACTGACGTCTTTTTCATTAGCAGACTGATTGAGTTTTCGCGTACACATTTCCGACTCCGAGAATCAGTTTGCCTACACAGAACATAGCATAAATCAAATGTTAAATTATAGCTCCAGCCGTGTAAAGCTTCTGCTACAGCATTGGATTGCAGAAAAACAACAATATGCCTAGCTAGATCGTTCTCCTATTGGCGTGGCAGAAGAATCGCCTTTTCCCGTGAACTAGGCCCAAATAAGACACATTTCGAAGGGCTTAAAGAAATTCTGGTATCCAGGAGACAATCAATATTGATACCACGCCGTTCACTAGTCGTGAAAGATCGACTCATCATGCAGAGCAATGCATAGTTTATTAGTAACTAATATTTTACTGGCCTATAACCGCAATAAAGATAACGCAAAAAAACAAGAAAATGATTTCAAAAATTAATAATTTAGGCAAACAAATTATTAAAGGAAAATGATCTATGACGGGTAGCATATAGGTAACACACTGAATAAAGGCAATCTAAACCTCTACACAAAACCATTATGGCTAAGTCAGCTCTAAGGCAAGGCCACATCAGCAGTACAGTTTTCACTGTATCATGTATTGCTCCCACGTAATCCATTTAGTGTTTAAACACTTCTTTTTGTTATCGCGTGCTGCATTGTCCAACACTTCGACAGTGAAATACTCAAGGACTGCAGCCAAGAAAACCGGAGCACCTACACCAACACGCTCAGTGTAGTTGCCTTTGTGCAGACGGTGAACACGACTGACTTGGAGCTGAAGACCAGTCGAGCAGATCGGATCTTGGCCTTAGTGCGAGACTTCACCACGATGAAACTAAATGCAAATATATTTCGCGAGCTAGGAGATGTTTCTAGGTAGTGTTCTCGATTTTATGTGCGCATAAATTGCCAAGAAGTGGCGCTATACGGTTTCCCATAGCAACACCATTGACTTGGCACAACATTGGTCTCCAAACGTGCATTAAACATTTGACTTGCAGGCTAATATAAACTTTTTGTGCCATTTACTCAGATAATAATATCCGAATAATTAATTTTGCTAAGGTGGGATGAAATCGCCATTGTCTTTTCTAATAGAATTTTGATGAACATCAGTGTAACGTCTGTTGCGGACATTGTTTAATCGGAAAAATTCTTGTTCTTCTTTCGTTACGCGATGAGTAATTCTACTTTTTTACGTGTTAATAACGCTTTTAATTGTGAAATTCGCCGCCTTTTTCTTGTGCGGGACTATTGGTAGCGCTTGAAGATGGATCAAATCTTGACTCCTTTACATTTCCAGGTGCACCGATTATTGGCCCTGATTAGTGGTCTCTCACTTGTCACATCATTTTGAAGCCCTCCATCAGCTTCTTGTCTGAAAATGACGTTGGAAAAAGATTTCACCTATTTCGAAGTTTTGAGACTACTTTTCCAGTCCCATCGTTAGAGTTGACACCATATGCGCATAAAAAACTACTTGTTGTATTTCAACTCAATATTTAAATGCCTTTAATTGTCTGCATTTTGGTGCGGATCATTGACATTATTTGACTTATTAGCGAGTTTCCTGTACTTGTTTGAGCCATCCTTAGGTAAGTTCGGAAGCAGATCATCGTGGTCTGCAGCTTTTCGGTCTTTTGGAAATAAAATTTAATTCTGATGGTCTTACAAGATTAGCGCTCTACATTTGTGATAAGTAACTCCTTCAGGGATCAATACTGCTGCAGTGAACTTATAAAATTTATTTCTAAAGTTTTCGACCAAGCTGTCAAAACGATGCTTCAGCGGTTAGCAGATTGTTGCTACAATCATTTATTGCTGTGCTAACTTTTTATGTTCTAGGTCTTTTGCGGGAACAATTTGTAACAAATTGGTGTTTGTTTGATGCAAACACTTTTTCCATCTCTTCAGCCTGTCTGGTCCAAAAGGATTCAAGATCAACTTCCAGACTGTTCGTAAATTGGCTTGGAATTTCTTTGTGTGTATTGTTATAGGCCGAGCTAGCAGGAACTTTTGCCTAGTTTCGAGAATTTCCAGACTTTCCAGAGTGTGGCCCATTTTACGGTATGTATCGGTATATTTATCGTAGTCCGCCTGGAACTAGTATACTCTGTTCTACCACTTAGGTTTGGATACAACAGTTACATGTTCTATCTCACATCGAAACTGAATTTTGCTGTCTACCAATTCAATTATCTGTATCCGATAGGACAGATATTGCTAAAGTTCTTAATAAATTTCTTTCATGCGTTAGTATTGTGAACAGTGACTTTCACTCTTTATTTGATATTTAAAGTCCGATTATCTAAGAAAATGGGGATAGTTTCACCTACCGGTTTCGGTCTTTAGCATAACTTTCATTACATTTCTCTTACTGGGAAGTGCACACCGTTACAGATTACCGTTAATTGCAACTCTACAACCTAAGATGCAAGAATGGGTGGTAGATCAACGAACAGTATTAAAAGTGGTATGAATAAGCCTGGTTGACCTTTAGTTAAGAATAATTATATGAAATGGTGAGTATTAATAATAAATTAGGCGGCAAATCAATGCTTCTTTTCGCCTTAAGAGAATGCTAAATAAACGAATTATTCTCATTGGCACAATGCTGCTTAAAGAGTAAGATCGATGATTGCATAGATGGATGGATAGCGAGTTAATGGAGGCGTTCGTATACAAGTACTAACTTGACAGGAATAGCTTATTAGAATCATTCCTAAGAGAAACCATCATTCGGTAAAGGCTTTGGGTAGATAAACTCGTAATAGAAGTAAAATAATACGAAATGAATTAAGAGAAAAAATCTTTTAATTGCTACGACTGAAGAGCGAAAAATAGGTAAAAATGTTACCATTTTAGCATAGCTGAGACAGAGTTATAAAACCTGTTTTAGGCGTACTCTCTCAATTTACGTTATTCTATTTAGAGTCATAGTTTTTTTACTGGGTTTGATTATCACTTCTGATTCATCCAACGCACGTTCCTATCAAAATGTAAGGCTTCATTAAATATTGGGCCAAAACATTTTTCTTCAGCTGTTATATTCCTATCATCGCTTTTGTATTTTATTTCAATTAATTCTCTTATTATCCTGTGATTGCCCATCATAATTTTTTTACAACCTTCCCGGTCTATCTTATGGCCCATACCTTGTTGGTGTGTAGCTAGATCTTCTCTTGAACTGTGCCACAATTCCAGGTAATGGACACGTGACTTTTCTACATACATATGATTACAATGTTTGCTGGGTGTTGCATATACTTCAGATGTAAAAAGGGTTTCCATTTTGCGCTTTCTCGTTCGGCAGTTTACTGCTTGATGTGAGTGGATATTTTGTCACCGTTAGTTGCTAATGTTATTACTTTTCTACTTCATTGGAAATCTTGTTCATTTGCTCAACGTTAGAAAGCAATCTGTGTTGTGCTGTATGATTTTATGTTCTTGACTGCATGGCAATTGTACGGTCGACATTTCCAATTAAATATAATGTATTTAAGACGAGAGCCGTATATGTGATTTTCCCTATTTAGTTGTTGCATTGCGGTTTTATCCTCGTTAGTTGGTTTTCCTTGGAGCTCTGATGACGATCATGGAAGATCGAAACGCGTCAGTGCGTGCGACTGGTGCTGATTTCACCGATATTGGTTTGGTCGTTTATGCAGACTCCCTCATAATTAACTAAAATTTTGTAGTCCAGCCGATACTTAATTATCCCTAACTTCACAGTCAGAGTATTCATTTGTGCAGACAATATTTCTACTAAGTCTTCTAGTCCTTCAGAAATCATTTTGCTCAACACAACTAATTTATATTTAATTAATTATTTATAGAAGTTTGCTCGTATGAAGCGCGTCCATTTAGTAAAACAAAATAGAAATATTTATTATTTCATATTCACTTCTGCGAGGACATTCTGTTGTCTTAGACCGCTGGCGCGTTCTAGGCCTCAAAAATGGCTACTGCTACAACTGGCGATGGTTTTTGTCTGTTGTGCGACTGGTTCGATATAACGAGATTGGTGTTTATACCAAACTTGCAACCTTAATTTGAAGATTTTCGGATGAGAGTATTGTGTCTGCTGGATTAGTTAACAAGTTTTGTAAGTTATTGTCTTTAGCTATGTAAACGGAGACGTTTTTGCCTTTCTCTAAATCCACGTAAAACAATAACTGGCTTTATATATTTAAACGAACATTGGTTGCGCGGGCGGTGATAACATTTGCTATAATCAAGGTTGCGAACTAGATATAAACACCGTACCCAGTAATTATTTACTTATTTTAGTATAAACGTGGTACGACGGTGTCAACCATGTCTCGATGGCCGATCGTACATGGGCTAACGGGGCTATGGCGGTGGTGTCACCAGGGCGTGGTGGATTTCCGACCGGCAATCGGATCTCCTATAAAATACCACATGAGCCCGACGACGGCACCATGACTCGGCGTGTGTTCCCCGCCACAAAAGGGTTCAACAGCCACAGGATTACATGGACTCCTGGACAGTACCCCGTACTTCCGAATGGCGAATGAGCTCTCAACAGCTACCGGCAACCATGCAACTTACTGCTGCCTTGCAGACTGCGCTTGGATGTGCAAAGGCTAGAGGTGCGTCCTCGATCAAAAAGCCGAGTGGTGAGGGGACACCACTTGTACCAAATTCCCAAGAAACTCCATGAAATATCACCGTCGTAAAGGCCATCCCCTCCTCAACGTGGTACGACGGTGTCAACCATGTCTCGATGGCCGATCGTACATGGGCTACGGGCTATGGCGGTGGTGTCACCAGGGCGTGGTGGATTTCCGACCGGCAATCGGATCTTCTATAAAATACCACATGAGCCCGAAGGCGGCACCATGACTCGGCGTGTGTTCCCCGCCACAAAAGGGTTCAACAGCCACAGGATTACATGGACTCCTGGACAGTACCCCGTACTTCCGAATGGCGAATGAGCTCTCAACAGCCACCGGCAACCATGCAACTTACTGCTGCCTTGCAGACTGCGCTTGGATGTGCAAAGGCTAGAGGTGCGTCCTCGATTAAAAAGCCGAGTGGTGAGGGGACACCACTTGTACCAAATTCCCAAGAAACTCCATGAAATGTCACAAATACCGTTCATGCTACGGCGTCCCCGGCAAGCGACGCGCTCTGTATCAGTGCGAAAACACCTATTTATTTCGGGTGTTGGAATGTTCGATGTTCCGAAATGGCTGCCAACCGCCCGGCATGGAGAGGTATAATCCGGGATTTCTATGGAGCCGGCTTATCCTCCAAAAGGAGTCAGCCGCAGTAAAGTAAAAAAGTACTGGAGCCGGCTTATCATCCAAAAGGAGTCAGCTGCAGTAAAGTAAAGTAAAATTTTATAGTGTGGAAAATGCAATTCTACTGGATTAATTGCCTTTTCTTCACTATAAAATTCTTAGTTGATACTGACATATATAAGTACTTAATGGGTTAGGTGTTTATATCAAGCTCGCAACCTTGATTATACTGAATAACTGGATTATCTTGAATTAATCGTGGAAAACGGGGAATCTTCGTAATGCGCTAAATTAGACTAGCTACACCCAATTGAAGGAATTTAACCAACACTATATATGTCAAACTAAAATGACGATTCAGCTAAAGGGTAATGGAGTGAGAACTACTTGTCTTACAGAATATGTTAGTCATTGCGTTTACCCTATTTATGAAGCTTGCAAATTTGTTGATAACAACTCCTTGGACTTCAGACTTGAGAATCCTTTTCTTATTTTAACTTGCATCGGAAGAAGTGTGAATGAATTTGACTGATAGCATTGCTTCTTAATATCGCATATGTTTTGCTACATCCATATATACAGTAAATTCAACCTTGTTGCAAGTAATCCAAGATTGCAGTAGAGAGATTTGTTTAATTCGTTGATATTTTGGATTTTATTCGCTGATGTACTCCATCTCTTTTTTATGCTTGCATCTATGCATATGCTATTGAATGACTGTTAAATTTATTATTGAATAATGCGCAACAACACACGTATATTGGAATTTGCGATAATAGTATGTTTATTTTTGTTTTCCGAATCAATTTCACTAGGCTGCTAAATAAAATCATCAAATATCATAAGATATCGCCACCGGTAATTGAGATTCAACCTACAATATTTCCTCACGAACAGCTCACTCTTTTGCCAGAAGTTACTAACAATAGTTTGACTGGAAAATTGTTTTCGCAGCCCTCTCTGTCGGCGGTGGATTTATCTCGTGCAAAAATGGATCTGTCTCTATCGTCTTCTCACTTTACTTTAGACTCCAATGCTTGTACAACTCGGAAGATGTGCACATCTGTACTGGAAGAAGAGAGTGAGTTTTCATCCCCTTGTAATACTGCCGATTTGCTAAAATCTGATTCGCTATCTTCCACGAGTAGCCGAGCTACTAAGGGTTCAACTTATGCCGAAATGAAAGTTGGATTTTTACGCAGTTCAATGTCAGTTGAAAGGATGGTCAACAAGCTATTGCATCAGGTCGCAGACTTAAGCTCATCGGCAATGCTGTTAAATGCAGATGATCCCGCAAAACAAAGGTCTAATCAGTTAAAAAAGACGAGGCGATCGCATGACATGCAGAAAGAAAAGAAAGATACTGAATTGAAACACACGGCAGGTTTTGATTTTGACTCTATGGTGGTGAGTCTCGATTGGTCGAATCCGGCACTGGCGTTCAGTAGTCCAGTTAACATTCTTTCACCATCGGCTCATGCCATTAAGGTATGTTTTTGTTCTGTATTCTGAAAAAATTGAAATTCTACCTCCATTTGCCATAATATTGACGCTGAAAAACTTACAACTTGCTTACTTATTCCTAAAGTAAACGCATTTAATACAAATGACATTATGTACATTAATTTCTTAATCTTCATTCAGCTACTCAATTTTAAGCCAAACCAATTTTAACGGATTTCTTTGATTACTTTGTAAATTCTTTGTACGCAGGCCTCATTCCGAATCTCTCGGCAAATGTGAACTCTTGTTGCAGTGGTGGATCATATGACTTACGTAACGTGCTTTATCGCTCTTAATAAAATAGTTTTAGGCTCGTCTTCTACCATCAGCAGTCATGACTAAAAACGCTGAGCTTATTTTAACGTTCGTTACTAGGACCACCGCTAGCACCATATTCTTAGAAAACTTCATATTTATAATGTAAAGCCTCCACGACTGTCAGCTGCAGCAAATAGCCAAAAAGAATAATACTGATGTCGCAAAGACTTCTTTGCTTTGTATTTTATTGTTGTTAGCTAATAGTGTTTAATAAAATTGAAATTTTCTCGCGGTACGGCTTGGTTGGTAAAGTGCATGAAGCAAACCTGCTGCAGTTCGAGCCCTGGCCTTAGCAATTCTGTCCTAGTTCAAAACCAGTATACTGGATGAATTGCGTCAGCTATGTTATGTAATTTTGAGCTTAAACTCAAAGCATATAAATAATAGTATCCTGTCGTAATACTTAAAATCTATGTATGTTTATATTGAATCTATGTTTTATGGCAAGATTTTATTATTTTAATGTTCTCAAAAATTGCATACGCTAGCAAAAGCAGTTCATCAGGTGGACGTGTTTCGTCTTTTATGGGCAGACACGAAGCACTTGCCCGAATTACTTCAGCTGATGCTCAAATCGGAGTGCATTGACTTTCGAGTGTTGCTCTTCTTCCAACGCACCACTTAAAGCCTCGCAACCTTTTTGCACACGTTTTCAATCAAAGCAATGATGCATAATATGCTTTAAGAAAAAGAAAATATGTGTATTGTGACATGGTATTAAGGTTACTTTATTTGCTCCCTGCCTATGTATTATGCTTTACTAGAATAGCGACAAAATCTATGACTAAAATTGGTTAAAACGCGTAGGTGAATCCAAAATATATTTCCTATAGATTGTGGTATAGATATATACTCCTAGTGAATAAATAATGGTTTGAATAAATAAATGTTTGAAAAGTAAAACAAAAAACTCATCGTCTTAATTGTTTTGTTTGTTCCTTTTTCAATTTGTATGTATGCGTGTGTTCATTTGTAGATACTTGAGGGTAAAATAAGAAAGTAACGGTTCTTGCATAGGACGCAATTTTGTTTATCCTTGCAAATGTTAAGAGTACTATGAATATATATATATATATATATATATATATATATATATATATATATATATATATATATATATATATAAATATAATGAAACTTAATTTAATAAGAATATTGTTTTGTTTTGCCCTTGGAATAATAGCTGTTTGTTAATTTGGTGCCAGAATTGCCTCGTGGTAATGCCAGTATACTAACGAATTGCTTCTGCTTACACAGTTATATACTATGTTTGTATATATAAATAGCCTCCGAATGGGGATGCATAAACACGTACA
Organism: Eudiplozoon nipponicum; assembly: GCA_029291075.1. NCBI lineage: Eukaryota > Metazoa > Platyhelminthes > Monogenea > Mazocraeidea > Diplozoidae > Eudiplozoon > Eudiplozoon nipponicum. The sequence continues at coordinate 150,667 of JAQBSW010000603.1, forward strand.
TTGCTTAATTTAAGTTGACAGTGTTGTTGGCTGTTTCTTTCTTCGCTTGACTACCTCGGTATCAAGATTGTTTTAATTGACATTAAAAAGGATAAGGTAAGGTCTAATCTTTTTTAGTATGCTTTTAATGCCAATCAACAAAGCTTAGATCGTACCTCATTTCCAGTGATTAGTATGAACGATGTTGAAGCCTTTGGAGGAAAGGGACAAATCAGCACCCAGCCGCCGCGAAGACGAACTTGAAGCGTATTTATAAATGCGGATCTTTGCGAAACTAATAGTGCAAAGCAACTGCCCACGAATGAAAATCGTGTTGAATCAAAATGTGACTCGCGCACAGCGTAATCATTCAAGAAATTAACGCGGATACAACGTAAAAAGCCGAGGCTATTTCGACTTGGTTAGTCTTCTTTGTACAATAAAAAAATTTCAAATATGCCGGCGAACAAAATATATTGAAGCCTGCTTGGGAAACAAACAGCTAGAATTACCTGATTTTTCCTCGGTTCACCCATCATCACAAGTTTAACAAACAAACTAATGAAGCCGGCTTTGTTTTTTAAAACATGTGATGAGAGATGAACTGAAGAAGGCGGCTGCCGAAATATTTTAAACAAATAAAACAACTGAAATTCAGCCTGCGTTAGTCAAAACACAGATCAGGTAATTTTGATAGATCCAGTTTCGCAATTGTTTCATTCTTTTAAGCAGCTAGAATATTTAAAACAATAATTGATTGCGCGGGTGGTGGTAACAATTCTTTAAATCAAGTTTGCGAGCTTGAAGCGGCTGGCGGTAGTTTTGTTATGTTGTTCGACGACTGGTTAAAAACAATGGGATTGGTGTTTACTTCAAGCTCGCAAACTTGATTTAAAGAAGCTAGAATATTTGCCTTGTCAAAGACGCACATATATGGCATTCTTTCGGTATATGCTATGTCAATGGTGAGTACGACAATTCATGAATAACCAACTAAGTGTCCAATATTTTAAAGCCCGTAAGGAACCATTCATTCAGATATATTTTTAAAGATTATTTTTATATTTTGACATTGCCATCGTGCTCTGAAGATGATCATAGAAGGCCGAAAGTCATTATTACTTGTGATTGACAGTAGTTTTACTATGTAGTTCGACGACTGGTGAAATACAATAGGATTGGTGTTTATGTAAAGAATTTTTATCACGAACCGCGCAATCATTGATTGTTTAAATATTTAAGCTTGTTTATTAGTGTGTCCGGGAGAATTCCAAATATTTTAAACATGTTGATACGGAATTAAAAATATGGCTTGTGATATTCGGACATTTAATTAGTTTTAATGACAAAATACAAGCGAAGAGATAGTGTAGAAACGTGGCTCCTATGGTTATCCATTGTTGTGCACATTTGAACGGAACTACTCAAAGCTATTCAGCGCATTGAAACTTCTCAACCATTATATTAACTATATATTTCCTGTCTGTGAAAACCGTATTCTTGTTAATGTACTGTCTGATGATGGCACCAGAATAGTCGTTTTACAATTTAAAATAAATAAAGCTAAACTAGCATTTCTTGATGTACAGCTGACAGGAAATTTCTCTGATAATTTTCCATCAGAAAACATGAGCAGCGGTTTGTTTACACTTCAAAGTTGCGGCTCCTTGGAAATTTCCCACCAAATTTTATGGATGCCCACGCATCTTATGATGGAATAATATTTATTACACAACCGATAGGAAATAGGTTTACTTTCAATTACAAAATAAAGTGGACGACACGATGAAATGTGTAAAAAAGGATTTCGGTCTGCGTTAACCCCTCTTGGCGTGGACGCCAAAGTTCCATTGACATCTTCATCCGAGGTTATCTATTTTAGGCAAATGCAGTAGCGGATCGCGTTGACGACGGTGTGTGAAAAATAAGATCGAAGTTGCACATACATTTATACCCATGTGAACCCTGTCATTTGGGCAATTCGGCAGACCAACGCAACGCTTTTCAATACTAATTAAAGCAATATGTGCAACTATTATTTCCTATTGGGAGGCTGTTGTCATGCTCAAGAACTTTGTAAACAGACACCATTTTCTCGTGCTCTTGGACAACCAGCGAGCTTTCCTAGCGTCATGCGAAGTTATGTGTAATGATTTTCTGCTTCGAAATTTCTTGACCACTCGTTTTTTAAATCAACTTTGCGAGCCTGAAATAAACACCAATCTCATTGTATTTAACCAGTCGCGCAATAATGCAAAACTAACGTCAGTCACACGTACTATATTGTGAGACTAATTAAATACATTTGGAATGGTGTTTATTTCAAGCTCGCGAACTTGATTTAAAGGATTGATGTCATTCCCAGCGCAACCAATGATTGTGTTATTGTATATTTGTGGGCTACTATATCGCACTTTTTTCTAAAACCAATAACTGCTTCTTAAAAAGTATATGTTTAAAAGGCGCTATAATTGGATCTTTAAGTGTTTATTTAAATGTTCAATCTATTTAACCTTCATATACGTCTTGTAATAGGTTTTGCCACCCACCCTGGACACTGGTAGTACGAGCTGGCAACCGTGGCATCGCCTGGCACTATTGGGTGGCATTCAGGGTGTACTTTTTAAATTATTGAGTCCCTCTGATGCGCAGAATACGGAAAAAGACTTGATTAAAGCAAGAACTGGAAAACTGGAGTCTGGCCTGAATCAAAATCATCTTCTGGAGTTCAAGCAATTGCTGAAACAGGAAGCAAGCAATGAAAAACGTTCGAATAAGAATAATGCGTCGCGTTTAAAAAATGAGCGGGCTGCCTCTCATAAGCCCAATGCTGTGCTTTTTATGAACTTCATTCGCTTGCTACCACCGTGGTGGTCGAAGCCATTTGGCGGAAGTAATTGGGATAATTCTACAGGTAAATTTTAGCATTTTTACTGTATCTGTTAATTATGATATCCTATCAATAATTTCTTCACTGTCCAGTTTTTTTGCAAGATTGACTGAAACAGGTTACTAATTAATCATTGTGTAACTATTTACATTAATTGTTTAATAATCAGGTCTCGACAGGTTCAGAATTTATTCTCAAGTGTATTTTATTCGTAGTTGCATTGATTTTTAGCTTTCTTGTTCTAACGTATGATTTACGGATTTAGTTTGCGTTCAAGTTCAATAAGGGACCGAGATCCGATGGATCGTGTGACGAGGAACAGGGACCATATGTACAGTGTGATGGCAGGCTGTGATTCTTCATGCGATGTTTCTGGATTATTTCTGGGAGTCTATTTATTATGCTGGATAACTGAGATCTTAAAGTTTCGTGTACTGTGTCAAGTGCATTAGAAACGCTTACTGCAATGGTCTAACCATAGGGCAACTCTGATTTAAATTTTTATACATGAAAGACAATTTAAACATAACTTTAGAAACACTTATAATAGAATGTGCATTTAGTGTCAGTTGGAGGTTCTGGCCCGTAGCCATAGAAATTTCCACCCTGACGATAGGCGGGCACAAGCTAATCAGCCCGGGAAGGGTAGCATGAACCTTGCTGGATCTAATAGAATACAGCCATAATCCTATCTCATGCGAAGCCTTGAGTTTTATCTAACTGCGCAACAACACTTATTGGTAAGTGGGTAGTGACAGAAAGAGAGCAAACGTGCCAAAAGAGAAGGGCAGGTTTCGGCTGCTAAAGTAAATTTTTGCCACTAGCATCCGAGCAGATAGTGTTCATCAGCCTTGGTTGGCAGACTAAGATGAGGTGAGAATACGGATCGCGAAAGCTAGAGTAGCTTTCTCGAACCTTCGTCATTTATGGAGAAACGCGAATATTTCACTTTGCATTAAAGGTCGTGTTTACAATGCATCTGTACGCGCAGTCTTACTATACGCTAGTGAAACTTGGCATCTTAGAGTTGATGATCTGAGACGCTTACAGGCATTCGATCATCGTTGTTTGATAAGTATAGCACATGTTGGTTACCAACAACGAATAACTAACGTTGACATCCGTAGACGTATTTTGGATCTGACAATAAGTGCTCGTCTTTAGAAAAGCAAATAAGGCTCCATCAACGTCGTTGGCTCGGTCACGTTTTGCGTATGCCCTCATTTCGATTGCCCAATAGAGCTCTGTTCTCTCATCAGGCACCAAATTGGTGTAAGAAACAAGGTGGGCAGATTTTGACATGGCAGAAACAATTAAAGTCACTTACATCCAAATTGGGTAGTATAGGATCCACTCGTCTGTCGGGATAGGGTCCCCGTGCACATCACAGTTCTTGGTTAGAAACCCTTAGCGATATGGCAGCGAATCGAGCTCAGTAGCGATCTTGTTGCAAATGTATAGTAGAATCATCTTCGTAACTTTTTTTTCTTAGTGGGGCAAAGTTAGCTGCGAGGTTCGGTTTGTTTATGACGTGATACGGTGAAATCCGCGAGGAAGCTGTGTTGCTGATTTCGCCTTGCCCGAATGCTAACTTGGCCATAATGGTGTTGTGGAGAGGCTTAGTTTGCCTCATTTCTGTGAGTTATCCTGATAAATTTACTCATAGTAGCAAGGTTTTCCTTCGCTCTCTACCCCTCTCCCTCTCTCGTAAATCTCAATAATAATTTATCTAAATTCACTTATATACTTTTTTTTCACTCCTTATGGTTATATGGCAGTGAAACAGTCACTTGACCTTTGTGTGGCTGGAAATGATGATGATGATGATGTCAGACTATCTAAGAGAAAACTCTGAATACCAACCGTCCCAACTAGGAATGGGTGGTCCTGTATTCTTTTACGTCCCACATATAACCATGAAAGATTCATGGGCATTATATTGCCGATGTTGCTTTGCCTCAAAGCTGATTTTGACTATAATGGTGTTGTGCAGATATTTAGTTTGCCTCACTTATCTGTGTGCTATCGAAGTAAATATACTTATAGTAACTAGATCATTCCATTAAGAAATCTATCTCCTTTAATAGACCGTGTGCCTATATTATTATATTTGTCTTTATTCGCATGTTTAATTTTTTTTCGTGTTATTTTTATTTTTATTCGGCATTGGAACATGAGTTACTAATGGCTTTTGGATTTATGTGAATGATGATGATAACGATAGGAGGATCTTGCTATATATTTGCTATCAGATTAAACTAATCTTTGTATAAGATATTAAATGCAAATCATCAATTTATTGTCCTTTGAGTATTTGACATGAAATTCGTATATCAAATTTATCCGCTTTAGTTTTTTTTTAAAAATATTTCAAGTTATATGTGCATTTGTTGCTTTGTTTCTCATTTCTTCTATATATATATATATATATATATATATATATATATATATATATATATATATATATATAATTTGAGACCTTTTACATAAACGCGTTAATTTATTTCTGTCATACTTTTAATTTGCTCTCGGTGAAGTCATGAACAGGGAGTCATCGTTCGATTGTCAAACTAACTCGAGCGTGGCACTTAAAACACTGGAAGATTATTTAGCCTCACCGGACCAGGTTAATCTGGACACATACCAGTGCGATGTTTGGGAACGAGTTATATTTCAACTTATGCGGGATTGCGGAGTTGCTTTTGATCTGCCCATTCTTAACGCCCTGTTAGAGCGACGTTGCACATATGAACAGCCAACTGAAGGTTTAATGACTTATATGGCGGAAAATGGACTTTCGCCTGATCCTGTATGTCTCTCTGTTTACATTTCTATATTTAGTAGTCATTTCATTAAATTAATATGTAACGAACAATAAGCTATTGTGTCCTTTATCCTTTGGATACTTGCATGTTGGCAAACTATGGCTACCAACACCTGGACAGCTTCATTAATCGGTGTTTTTGCTGGATTGTGTTTGTGTTTGCCAGCTGAGCGTCAAAAACCAAATTACCAACTGACCAGTTCTAGCATAAGCTTAATGCGTATCAAATCATCTATTTTCTAAAGTATTTTTAGTTACCTCAATTGTTAAAATGACTTATTGATGCTAGATTTGTTTTTATTGATTTCCTCTGTTTAAGAGTTTGTGCAAGTTAGATTGATTAAACTAGTAGGTCTTAACTCATCAGTATCATTAGATATTGGAAATTATTACATTATCATTGAAGCATCATATTTAGAATATAACATGTTCATTTAGCTTTGTCAGGGCTTATATATATATATATATATATATATATATATATTATAATGTCCATCGCCTTTGAGTATTCCACATTATGTTTTTAGGAACAGAGCATTGACTAATCTGGAGTCTGTTTATTTTGTGTATAAACCACCGATTTATTGTCTGAATAATTAACAATACGGTTGCAATATTTCAAGCTTAGATGTCCTGGGTTTCCATTTGGTTAAGTGAATGATAAATGGTCTGATTTTCAGTTTTATATTTATTTATTTTCATCAGTCGTCCGATTGTTTGAAGCTAATAACGTGAAGACTTCTGTGTGTGTGTGTGTGTGTGTGTGTATGCAGGTATGAGCCAATCACATTGTGCAGCTAAGCGAAACTTACGATCTTTCTCTTCTGTTGATGGGTTTATATTTAAACATACTTACTTTTTGGCTATTGCATGTACGACATTGTTTCCTAGCAAGTTGCCTGGATTTTCACGTTTCTTAATTTTATTCATGCCTCCTGTTAGCAACATAGGGTGTGTAGATTGCAATGTTAGTCGCTCATCTAGTTGGGCATGTTCAAGTGCTGTTACCGAGGATAATAATGGCAATAGTCATTTCCCCCAAATTTCTTGATTTTATATTTAATGGGTTTGATGCGCAGTGTCGAATTCTACTGAAGAGTAGCCAGTAAGCACGAAACGCATGCATACAAAGAATTTCTTATTTTTCATCTGACGTTGGTTTATCCTCCAACTTCTGGACGTACTATCTTCTTACTTGGTACGTCAATTATAATACATAAAAATTAATGAGAACGTTCTTCGGTTGTTTTGGTTTTAACTACATAAAACTTTTAGTTATTTCCATTATTGAAATGTAAAAAAACGAATAAATTGTACAGGAGCGCTTTCGTTCCTATTTTTCAACTAATTTGTTCATGCTGACTTTAGCACACATTCCTGATTCTATGTTAACTAACTTGTTGCTGGGGCCGTCAAACCCAATGCATTCATGCATCTACGTTGTTTTGTTGTCGTCAAGACTAATTTCATTAGTCGTACGATTGTTTGAAGTTGAATACGCGAGGACTTGTGCATTCGACGACATATCCTATCCCTTATTTTGATCGCTAAAATTAAGCGAGAGATTAATTTAGTATTAAATATGTTAATGCTCTTTTTAAATGAGAAAGTTGATCTGCTGAATTAGAATTCTGTATACTTATTGCTGATGGCACTTTGCCTTAAAATTGACTTCGTTAAGATTGTGCTTTGTGGAGATCTAGATGGCTTCACTTTTGTGTGTTTTGTAGATTTCTCCAACTAAGCTAGATCCACCTCTTCCTATATCACTTTTCTCTTACAATTAAACGAACATTGTTTGCGTGGGTGGTGTAACAATTAATATAATCAAGGTTGCGATCTTGATGTAAACACCTGGCCCATTAAGTACATTCATTTGCCAGTATAAACTAAGAATTGCATATTGTAGAAAAGGGTATCTATTTAGTAGACCGTTTTTGTCCTTATTGGGAACTCATCATGTACTGCTCAGAATTTGTCGCGGACAGGGCTCGAACCTGGACACGTCTGCTTTGGAATCTGGTACTCTAACCACTGAGCCACCCTGTCGTACACAACAACCAATTTTTAGTTATAAACTAACTAATTTAACTCGGTTACAATGTTCTATTCTAAATTATTGGTTTTTGCATTCTTATAACAATTTGTATAATTGTTATGACTATATCATTTATTCAATTGCCTCATAGTTATGCGGCAGTGTAGCATCTTTTATTAAATGCTGTAATGCTTTTGTCTGTGATGACAACGATGGTAGTGGTGATTATTAGGAGGATGTAAACACTCCAGCTTCAAGTAAATGCCGCACGACGTTAAAAACAAGTTGGGTGCCGTGGTGGCTGAGAATAAAAAACTTATTAGGTCCGGAATTGCGTTCTCTGGCAAATGCCGAAAAAGTTAGGTAATGTAACAATGTCTAGAAGAACTCCTAGACACTTGAGACCGGCTCTGGTTGACTGGCTGATGTTCCTTCTCTTGTTGCGTCGAAATCAGAGGGCGAGAGTCTGTGTGAAGGGTCAGAATTGCTATGTTGAAGATCTGCGGCAACACTGTGGTGACTGGTACACGTAGAGGTCCAATAAATAGATGTTACTCCGTCTCATTAGTTGTGCAGCAACAAGATTGGTGTGACTAGGTGACTCTGATTTTGAAGCAAGTCCAGAAGTCTGTGTAGATTAACAATCAGTATGACACGGGACAGCCCGTACACGTAACGTGCAGCAGAAATCAAACGTGACTCTGACAAGCATGGTAAATTCACCGTGCTTATATAGCGTGGAAAACGAAAGCTCGCATGCCATTGGTTAACGGCAAATTTCGCTCGTTTTAATTGCTTTACTTTACTTTACTGCGGCTGACTCCTTTTGGAGGATAAGCCGGCTCCATAGAAATCCCGGATTATACCTCTCCATGCCGGGTGGTTGGCAGCCATTTCGGAACATCGAACATTCCAACACCCGAAATAAATAGGTGTTTTCGCGCTGATTCAGAGCGCGTCGCTTGCCGAGGACGCCGTAGCATGAACGAGGGGACACCACTTGTACCAAATTCCAAGAAACTCATGAGAATATCACAAAACCGTTCGTTTTAATTGGTGCCACGTAAATAAAATTTAATTTAATTTAGGCAATATATTTGTAGTGTTCTTGAGCCGTTATAAGGATTATTCAATTATAAACAGTTAAATATTATTATGAGTAACACTTTTCTTGTTCCATATTAAAATTATATATATATATATATATATATATATATATATATATATATATATATATATATATTGGTGCCATCCAGTCAGTCAATTAGCTTTTCGATAAAGCACATTAAAAACTACTGATGGATTCACAATCAATTATGTACTGAACACCAGTTGTTATATATACATTCATTTACTTATAATAGTTTGCAATCAAAATAGCTCTTTTGAGTGTTAATTGCATTTTACAGTGACATAATCTCCGCACCAGAGTTCACTCAAGTCAAATATTAAGATAAGTAAGATTACGAGTAATAATTTGATTTGCGATAATGATGATTATTCGTAATCTAACATTACTAATAATAAAGATGACTGGTTAACTGAAAATAGTGTTCTGTATATGCAAGAATAGAATTACCCTTAACATAGCCATTACTATATATATATATATATATATATATATATATATATATATACATATATATATAATGTCATTAAATATCACTTGAAGAAAAGGTTCGAACCCCGGTTTCAGCAAGTTATAAACAATTTTTGACAAATGTCCAATAATGACGTATCCAGTCTACCTGATGAATTGCCTTTACTAACTTGTATTGCTTGGTGTACACTGAAAACAGCTGTATGTATCGCTGTTTTTATCTAAATAAAGCGTTCTACAGCTAAGTGTATGGATGTACCATATCATGATTACGCTTTTTTGAAACCGCTGTAGTCCAGATTTTTTCAAGCTGGGTTCAAATCCTAAAGAATTTTGTTCATTCCTGCTACCCATCCTTCCTACACGACAAGCAACGTCAATATAGTATTAAAGCAGTAGTACAAGTTTTAATTATATGCCAATATTTTTGTTCAATGTCAACTTTGCGTACGGTAGCAAATTTAATTCGTCTCCAAGACCATATTTTGTCTTGTTTACCTTATCTCTTTTCGTGTTTACATTTTTACTTTTCTTTTGTGCAACTGACTTACATGATGTGAAAACCTGGCATCATGTACGTGACCATGCCGTTTCTTTAGAATATGCGAGTTGCTTACTTATAAAGTTTGTCTATATAAACCGAACATCGCATAAGATTTCAATACTGTTTGTTGCGGGAACCTATATATATGCAAGTATGTATTAGGTGTTGCGAATCTAGGAACAAATTAGTTCACTTGTGACTAGAAGGATAAACAAAAGACAGCATGAACGGAAAGTATAATCTCATGCACATTCGTTTCGTGCTTAGTGACGACTCATCAGTAGGAGCCGGTATTACGCCATTTAACCACTATATATTTGAGTGAGGAATATGAGATAATAGGACGGTTTGCAACACCTAATTCATACTTGCATCGCATAAGATGGCAGATGGAATTCATTTACTTGAATGGTTCATTCATTATTTGACATCCGGCGTGTTTGCCAGAATTGTGGTGACCGAGATTTCACCCCGGAAGCATTTAGTTCTGAGTCATGCATTTCAACATTAATTGATACTAGTTTAAACGTTAAGTTGATGACTTTTTCCGTCTTAAAATTAATGATGAAAATTTCTTCAAATTTTCAACAAATCCCACGAGAATATTAGTTTCTCTTAATAAAATTGAAAAGTAGCCTGTCTAACATTTTGGATATCCTATTCTTAGGAGTTCTTTATATCAATTTGTAATTTAAAAATTTTCATATACTTCTCTAGTCTGCATGGTGCTATATCAGTTCAGTATAAATTACCGATTGTCTACGGTTTTTCATGTGTTGAAAATCTGGATATTCCGAATTAAAAATTTGACGAATATAATAAGGCACAGAACGACTAGATCTCTAATGGTTATCCTGAGCAATTGAAGTTCAAAACAAGGAGACCAGTATAAGATCAGATAATTGGACAATCAACATTAGCATTTGATTTATAGTAGACGCTGATTCTCGTATTAGAAAAAAGTAGTTTTAATAAGCGCATTTTATGTAGAGAAATTATGCGTGCTATATGAGCTATTTTATTTTTTATCAGCATTTGAAATGACACACCTGTTAATGCCGACATGAAGTATTAATCATCAATATATATACCTAAGTTTCAGACGAACTTGCGTAGGCCGATCGATAAGACTCGAAGTGTTGAGTGAAAGAAAATCGCAATTGAAACGCCTGCCACATCGAATGGTGACTACATTCCGCAATTGTGCAGCATGTTATTATTACTCTGCACGTATACTCACAAGTTATTGATTTTATTAAATGCAATGACAGAAATGAGCGAGCAATTTATGAGGTGTTCCGGTTAAAAAAATTGCCACAAAATCTATACAAGCATAAAAAGCATGTATGGCTATTGAGCATAAACTTTAAGTTATGCATGCAAAGGCTTGTTTTTCAAATTCTCCCAGTTTCCATTTCCTGGTTTGTTTTTAGGAAATTGTAGATAACTGATGATAAAATAATAAAGTAAAAATTTCTCTTGTCTGACAAAACAATTTTTATCTTTGCCCACAATGGCAGTAACGTAAATATTATAAGAACTCATCTAAAATAATATATAGTTGACGTCTAATTGCTGGATTTTAGTGCATCTTTGTTATCAGCGTAAACATTAAATTGTATAACATAACAAATGCAATTCACCAAGTAGACCGGTTTCGTTTTTATTTGGCACTCATTGAGTAATTGTCAAATTTTGTGCGACCGCAACTTGAACCGGGGTTACTCTGTTGCTGGGTCTTGCAACATGTCCACTACGCCATTCTAGATGTGCACTGCTTTCAATCGGCAATTATATACCAACATGGCCACTCTATCCTTCCGGTGGATCGTATACATCTTTTTTATTTAAAGTTCTAACTAACAGGTACGCATAAATGCAGTTTGAGGTTGTTTCTGTTGAGTGTAAGGAAGTAATCGCAGTTCCTTCTTCAGTTTCTGCAAGAATTATTTACTTTCTATGGTTTTGTCCTATTGCGAATTCTTTGTTGCCCATATTATTTTGTTGACTCTACGTAGGCCAACTCCCGGACCGGAATTATTCTTCCTACATAACAAATACAACAACATTGAAAATTTTGGTACTCATTCAACTGCACCATTTAATGTGGATATTATGGCCTGGTCATGTAATTTGACTAAGCTTACCGACACAGCTCAGAGTTGCTGTATTGTTGTATTCATAGTGACAGCAGATCCCTTTGTGCCCAGTTGATGGCTCACGTTGGTTTGAGGCGAAATTTCGGCAACAGAAAATACGGTTAATATTGAAAATAAATAGGTAGACAAATCCATTACTATAACAGTTAAACATGCAAGTATGTATTAGTTGTTGCGAACCTAGTAACAAATTAGTTCAGGTGTGACCAGTTAGATATGCCTGATCAGAAAAATTAAATTTCAAAATTTCACTTCCCAAGTCTTCATTCTAGCTTACATTGTGAAGAAAACAAATCTGTTTGTGAAAACGAGTACTTAATTATGTTGGGTTTTGTTAATACTATCTCTCAGATTGTATATCTCAGTTTATATAATACTACACGGAACGTCTGAACCTAAATTTATTCATAAAATACATATATATTTCTTGTGTTTTTGTTCTCCTAATGTGTAGTACACTTGGGGAATTCTGGCAAGGGCGTGCCATTCGCCAGATGCCGTTGTCTCTTTTCTTTGTTCTTTCGCAAAGTGGCGTGAAGGTTGTATTACCATCAGACGTCAAACAAATAATATTGAACGTGAAACCACCGGCAAGATTTCTGATCGTCCGACGATCTCAGAATCAGGAATGTTGACTAAACGTGTGACTAGTTCTTCACCTCTGCTAAAAACTAATATACAGCCATCAACATCATCATCATTATCAGTGCCATCATCAGAGAAAGGACTAGTGAAAGAAGATAATGACCAGATGGCATATGAAATCGAGGCGAAGTCTAACAACAAAACAAATTTGAACGTTACAAGTCGCCCGGGTAGTTTAGTTACGCAAGAAGATCGACAATGTATGAACATTGTTTATATGAATTTGATACGAGCGTGCAGCGGAAATTTTGTGGCTCTTCGAGTAATTGTCAAAGCTATGTTGGGTGAAATAGACAACAGTTGGGCACAGGACGAACGGACAAACTCGAAAGAACGTACGTTTGGAGCCTGTTGTAGATTTTCATTGATAGCAAGATCTTTTTTCTTTTCAGAAGTGCAGCGTGAAATTAAGTTGGCTATGTTTGATGTTATCGACGACTGACAACGTTGACTTTGCTATACCAATGATGATGGTTTGACATGGTGCGCACATTACATTCCAACTTGATTTTACTATATCTCATGAGATCTAGGAAATTTGATAATCTTTCCATTTCATGTGAGGCTTCGTGTTCGGTTATACTGCGTAGTAAAATTTCATTATTATCATCATCACCATCATGTCCAGCCACGCAAAAGTCAAGTGACTAATGTTTCACTGCCATATAACCATAAGGAGTGAAAAAAAGTATATAAGTGAATTTAGACAAATTATTAGTGAGAGTTACGGGGGAGAAAGTTGGGGGTAAAGAGAAAAGGAATACCTTGCTACTATGAGTAAATTTATCAGGATAACCCACAGAAATGAGGCAAACTCAGCCTCTCCACAACACCATTATGGCCAAGTTAGCATTCGGGCAAGGCGACATCAGCAACACAGCTTCCTTACGGATTCCACTGTATCACGTCATAAACAAACCGAACCTCTCAGCTAACTTTGCCCGACTAAGAAAAGAAAGTTACGAAGATGATTCTACTAGACATCTGCAACAAGATCGCCACTGAGCTCGATTCGCTAACATATCGGTAAGGGTTTCTAACTAAGAATTGTGATGCGAACGAGGACCCCATCCCGGCAGACGAGTGGGTCCTATACTACCCAATTTGGATGTAAGTGACTTCAATTGTTTCTACCATGTCGAAATCTGCCCACCTTGTTTCTTACGCCAATTTGGTGCTGGATGAGAGAACATAGCTCTATTGGGCAATCGAAATGAGGGCATACGCAAAACGTGACCGAGCCAACGAAGTTGATGCAGCCTTATTTGTTTTTCTAACGACCAGCACTTATTGTCAGATCCAAAAATACGTCTACGGATGTCAACGTTAGTTATTCGTTGTTGGTAACCAACATGTGCTATACTTCTCAAACAACGATGATCGAATGCCTGTAAGCGTCTCAAATCATCAACTCTAAGAGGCCAAGTTTCACTAGCGTATAGTAAGACTGCGCGTACAGATGCATTGTAAACACGACCTTTAAGGCAAAGTGAAATATTGGCGTTTCTCCATAAATGCCAAAGGTTCGAGAAAGCTACTCTAGCTTTCGCGATCCGTATTCTCACCTCGTCGGACATATTGCCTACGTTATTGATAGAGCTCTCAATATATGTTAACCTGTCGACTATGTCAAGATCTGCATTCCGCAGTCGCAACGTTGGAGTTAGTGATGGGTGATCCTGTAACAGTATCTTACATTCAGATGGTGCGAATTTCATACCGAAAGACGGAACAACGTCTTTTAATCTATTTAAGGTGGTCTGGGCAGCATGCTGATTGTCGAATAATAGTACGATATCGTCCGCATAGTCAAGATCGACTAGTTTATCTCCAGGGAGAACTTCAACTCCAGCGTCCTGAATGTGTGAGAGAGTGTTGTTCATAATAGCATCGATTACAAAATTAAACAAAATGGGGAAAGTGGACAACCTTGACGAACACCACTGCTGGTTGTAAAGTTATGCGTTAATTCGTCGTAAACCTTAACGCGACCAGAAGTATTTGTGTAGAGAGCTCGTATAATATTAAAAAATTTAGTGGGCACACCGCTTTTCGACAAGATATGGAATAAAACATTGCGATCCACCGAATCAAATGCACTTTTGAAGTCTAGAAAGACGACTATTGTGGAACGGTGATATAAATGTCTCTGTTCGAGAACTTGCCTTAACGTAAAAATATTATCTATACAACCTCGTCCTGCGCGGAATCCGGCCTGTTCTTCTCTTGTATGTGATTCACGTGAGGCGCTAAAACGACGTAGGATAATCGAAGCAAATAACCTTGATACGACCGGAGTCAAACTTATACCACGATGGTTATCGCACAATTTACGATTGCCTTTTTTGAAGATGGGAATTATGGTCGACTCATTCCAGTCAAGTGGTACGGTTTCCTCATTCTATATAGTATGAAAAAGTTTGGTCAACGCTCCTGAAATTATATCGCCACCATCCTTAAACAATCCCGGAAGCAAACCATCGGGGCCTGCGGCTTTGCGGCGTTTAAGATATAGGATTGCATCGCGTACTTCTAACTCGGATGGTTCTTCGGGACTAGCATTCCACACTGTTGATGCAGACATGCTTTCGGGAATCGGAACTGACGCCGGTAGCCAAAAAAATTGATCTCTAAAGTTTTCAGCCCACCTGTCAAGACGAATTATTTTATCGGTTATTAATTCGTTGTTACTATCATTTATAGTTTCGCTAACTTTTAACTTTCTCGGACCTGTTGCGCGGATAAGTTGGAACAAACAGCGGCTATTACCTGACGCGAAAGCTACTTCCATTTCTTCAGCCTTTCTGTTCCAAAAGTTTTCGAGATCGCCTTTTAGACTGCGCTTAAGTTGGCGTCTTATATTGCGACGAGTATTATTATGAGTCGAGCCAAGTGGAATTTGGCGCCTTATTTCGAGTATCTCCATTGATTTTACAGAGAGCCAGTGATTATTTCTACTGGGGCCTGTAATGCCACATATAGTATTACCTGCATTGTGCATAGTGGAACTTATCTTGGACCAAAGTATATTCGGATTTTCGCTATTCTAAAGTAGCCTTTAGAATATTTTAATAGTTTTGTCGGAAGGACGGTTGTTCGAATTTGCCTACATCAATTTTTGGCTTATTCTTAATTATTTTCCCGGAAAATTTTAGAGCAAATCTACAACGGATAAGTGCATGGTCCGAGTCGACATAAGTGTTCCAAAAAGAACGACAATCCTGGAGGCAACCACGCCATCTATAACTAATTGCTACATGATCTATTTGAGTCCCGTTGTCCGGGTGCCGGAGGACGCCATGTATCACAACGTCTAACACTACGTCTGAAATTTGTACTAAAATATAGTGTATGTTCAGCGCAGCTATCCAAAAGCCGTTCACCATTATCATTGCGAGTAGAGCTTAGAGTGTATCTTCCACCTAAATGAAATTCTTTGTTACTTAAGCGCCCAACTTGAGCATTCATGTCACCCATAACCCGGACCATATCCGAACTTCGTGCTTTGCTTAGTAAGGAGCTGCAATCGGTAGGAGAATATGCAGATACAACGAAGAGGCAACGATGATAACGGTTTTTTGCTTTGATTTTAGTAGATGTATTTAAACGTGCTGCACACAATCGACTATTTAAAGGGATCCATTCAATTAAGCAAGCTTCAGCTCGCGCGCTAAGGGCAATACCAACGCCCCATTTACCGGCTTGAGAGGACTCTGTGGAACCAGATGTTCGAAGCCAATAACGCGTAGATAGGGATGGTGCAACTAGTTCTGTAATACACGTAGGATCCTGTATTCTGGTTTTAGATACACAACATATGTCGATTTCTAATTTATCCAACGTACGAGCAAGAGATTCTTGCTGTCCAAGTTGTTTTAATGTTTGCACATTAAATGCGCCTACGTTAAAACCTAACTTAGGTTTAATGAATGATCGTCTACAAGAACCATTTTCGATATTTGGCAACCTGGTATTGGGCTCAGTGCTATGATCTAAACCAACCATATTTATAATATTAAAAAGAGTGTTATTGTTAGATTGAGAAGAGGAAGGGGAAGGAAGAGAGGCAGAACCGGAGATAGAGTTGCCTGCAGTAGCTCGTTTTCTCTTATCCACCATGCACGGCTCAGCATATAAGGCGACCCTTTTTATACTGCGCGACGGCTGATGCAGTATGTAATTATTGTAAGTTGTACTTGTGTGTAGTAACATTAAGTGTTAAATGAATTGTAACGAAGTGAAAGCAAGCTTACTAAACGAGAAACTAAAATTTTAGCTACTGATGTAATCGTTGGCCACTAGTGCTTGTGAACCAGAGTCACTGAGCAGACTGTGGATAGTAGAATATCTCAGAGAAGGAGAATTCTGACTCAAAATCATTCATTCACTAGAATACATGATAAGTTTTTTTGCGAAACTGGATTAATTAAAATTACCTGATCTGCGTTTTGACCAGCGTAGTTTTTTTGTTCCAGTAGTTTTCTTTCTTTAACAAAATATTTCGGCTGCCTTTATCAGTTTGATCTTTAAAACTCGTGAGGATGGACCAACTGAAGAAGGCTGCCGATAAAGGCAGCAGAAATATTTTTTTAAAGAAAGAAAACTACTGGAACAAAAAAACTACGTTAGTCAAAATACAGATCAGGTAATTCACTCAAGCAATTGGTGAGCCAATTCTTCTTTACAAATCGCACATGAACATTGATTTTCTTTGTAGTTATGCGGAAGGAGCACTTCGGTTTTAAATTTGGATTTATTTCCATCTATGGTTTGTATTGTGCAATTTCGGCGTATTTCACCATGAAGTGCTTGGTGAATGGGAGTAAACAGTGCCATTATTATTTTTATGTACATACTTTTTAATGTGGCTCAATTAATTCCGTTTATCAACTTTGTTATATCATGCAAATCAGGAAATTTTATTGGATCCTACATGGAGCGACTAGTTCTTCGCCTTCGGCCTTCGGCTTCAGTGCTCACTGCATTGGAGGATGAGGTGAAAGACTTCAGATATTTGCTGTCAAAGGGTTTGCTGCACAAAGGTATGTAAGATAGTAGGTGTGCGCTATGAAGCCATAAATGCGTGCTATTAAAATAACGTTTTCCTGCACACGATTGACCAAATTGTCATGCTGTTCTGTTAGCGTAACATCAAATCTGGCGTTCGTTTGCATGTTGATGCATGTTTACTCTTGTAAACCTACATGTAATTAAGGTTATTTGTGAATGCCTGCATACGTGCATAATTTTGTGACTGTATCTCCAGTACTCTGGGTTGCCATAGTGCCTTCATCGATTAGGCAAAGTTGCGCAGGCCTCTCCATTCGGTCCTGGCTGCAACTAGATTACAGCAGCTTTGCACCTATTCACGCGTGTCTGGTCTGAAGTTTATTGATCAACCTGTTCTTTAGTTCCAGCTATCCGTCAGAGTTGTCTCGGTTGCATGACGCGCAGGATGTGCAATCGGCCTTTGGTAATGCCACTGTCCACGCAGTTGGCATCTCTCAAGTTGATGCAGCGGGGATTGATCATCCAATAAGAACCAGGTAAAACTGGTTAGTTAGTAGATATTGCACCTGATTGATGCCTCCTGACGCCTAAGGAATGCATTTGTTCATACTGTCCATTTTTGGCGGCAGATATAATCGATCATTTTCCATTTTTCAGCATTTAGTCCTCTTATACATAGACGGTCGAGCCCAATGTGTGGTGCAAATTTGCCAAAAGCTGTTGCAGCTGCACCAATAGGATTAAAATTAAACTTGTTGACTACATGTTGCAATTTGCCATTTAGCTCAATCCTAGGTTTATGATCAAAATAGTCAGTATTGATTGTTTTCTGTGTATTTAGCCTTTAAACCATATCGAGTGAACACTTTCTGAGCACTATTAAAGACTATCTGAATTTCATCTTAATTTTGCCGCAAAGTCAATAGCATCGTGGGCGCATTCGCGGTCTGCAAGCCGGCCACCATTACTGAACTTCAATTCTGGGAGCGTAGTAGGATCATAAAAAAACCGTATCACCGACAATGTTGAATGAGGTATAAACAATAAACAATTCCTCTTCAGTGTCGATCAAATCGCGAAACGTTGGAAAGACCGCTACCTATGTTGACAAAAGCCGGTGAATTAGTATGAAAATCAGCAAGTGAATGAATAATGTTGGCCGGAACAGCCTCATTAAGCATGGCTCGTCATAAAATCCTTCGCCACTACCGATTCAAAAGTGGCCGAATTGTCCAAAGAGTGAGCAAAACGGGCCCTTAGTACCGGTGGTGTAACTCAGGGTTGCGACGTAATGCATGAATTCGGTCCACGCGTACTATTACCGGTCATAACTCTGCATGAGTTGGGCTAATATTCTCTTCCTGCTCTTCACGAATTCATCGGAGTGTATAAGCAATACCCACATTTTAGACTACACAAAGCAGACCGATGCTATGTTAGTTGGTTGGACGGGTAGTGCCACTTATTTTCTATTAACACCTTAATGGCACTCTCTTGAAATCACAGCAATAAATTCTTACACATAACTTTACCCCTTCATTTCATTAACCTGTAATTGTTCCAAAAGCGGCTGTCGATTTCAGCAGATTTTCGGTTCTTTTGAAGATTGCAAGGCAAAGCCTCGATGTTAATTTCGAGGCCAAACTGAATGGTCACATTGTCTAAAGCATCACTGTTTGAGGAGATTTTGGAAGTACCAGATAAACTTCAGTACCTGTATGCCCCTTTGGCCGAATGACCACGGCTAATGTGTCAAATCAGGTTCAAATTTATACCTCGTCACGGCTTTCAACTCATTACCTGCCTTCAGTCAGAGTTTATCTTAATTCGCCGAATCGATGGTAGCAAAATATTTGTGAAATTTCGAGCCCGAGTGTGATTCGCTCATTTTGCTGTGGCTGCTGAGTGTAATTTAATGTTGTAGTTGTGCGTTTCAACCGGATTGTCGGAGCTAGACTGACGTTTGCTCAAGCTAAAACTTCCTAGCATCCCAGATGCCGTTGTGAATGCAATCGGCTGTCGTCCAGAAGAAGCATAGGCTTCCTTGAGGGCTTATTGCAATTGCTATCCGTTTTAGTTATACGGAAGTCCACACGTGATATAAAATTACTATCGTCAGATTTTGATGGCAAAAAGACGTCAGATCCATTTATTGATTCAGTTCAGCACCTGTAGTACGCTTTCGCGTCTAGGTCGCGGAACTATCGTCTAATTTATAGAATTTGATTGATCCGAATACGGTAGCATTCCACTATTCCAGCTGCATTATTAACGTCGCTAAGCTTTTTGGTAATATAGAACTAACATGCACAGCATTACATTAGTATACTATATTGGTATTTCATGGTTGCATATCCATAAAATCTATAGATTTGTGTTGGCCGTAAATGAAATTTAAGTCGTTCACTCCTTGTGAAGGATTAAGACTGTTAGTCTGGTCTTTCCACATTGACCTGGTTAGTATGAGAAACTCAAACACAACTGAAACACCACGTATAGTCCATCGGGCTATAAAAATACACAAACCATCACACCAACGGTAAGGTCCAGTTCCTAATACTGGTCTTACAACAAGATGCATTCGGCGGTACTGGTGGATAGTTTACATCAGCCAGAATATGACTAGGAGCAGTACTGGAGAGCTATTGTCATGCCCTCTTTATGTTCCGAAATGGCTGCCAACCGCCCGGCATGGAGAGGTTTAATCCGGGATATCAATGGAGCCGGCTTATCCTCTAAAAGGAGCCAGCCGCAGTAAAGTAGTAAGTAAGTATTGTCATGCATGGTCTACATGTTTGTCGCTATCTGCACATTCTTGGCATAGCCTAAAATTGAAATCATCGGCGCTCCGTGAGATATTTACACGCCGCTTGGGGCCAAAGGCTACATTTCATAACATTTCAAAAATGTATTCTGAAACGTTCACGAGACCATGGATTGTGTTATCTACAAGGAATCTATCAAAGACCAGCCGGAAATTTATAGAACTCCAGTCAAGTACAGCTTGCCTCATAACATTTGATGGTCGAATGACCGCACGTTACATGGCTGGTTCACTGTAGAATTGAAAGGAAAAAGTATTTCCTTCTCCAACGTGTTGGGTTGACGCGACATATTGTGGAATACTCCAATTAATTCCGATCTAATGCAGAAAATTATCGTAATCACCGCGTTGTGTAAGCATACAACGTACCGTCAAGCATGTGTATGTATACACATATATGTAAAGGCATAAATGCGCAATTAAAAGCATTGTTATTATGAGTATTATCTCCCATTCTTATGGTTGAAGTTAAGAAATTTCCGTTTCTTAAATTATCTCATCCACAAAATAATAGTATAGAGCAGATTAGAACGAAAAAGAATTGAGTAAAATAGGTTAAGGTAGGACATAGCTGTCAGGACTGCATCAGCATTCAAAGACAGATGCTTCAATTAAGCCTCTGGCAAATATTCATACTTATGTGTCTGATGGAAGTTAGCACTAGGTCGCCCATTCCTTTTGCGCGATGGATATCTTTATAATTTAGTTTGACCTCTCTTAAAGGGTCTGCCATCCAAAGCTAATACGCACAATCTACTCGGATTTGAAGGAAATACGAAGAGCTACCCTGTCTAAAGATTACAATCTCATAGGTGTCTTTATTTCTTGTTTACTGACTGTACATCAGTATAAAGCAGCCGTTCTATACTTGGTCAATTGATGTATGATTCAGTGATCCTATTTTTCAACATAGACTCCTAACTTTTTTTAACTTTGCCATTAACAATGTTATCGCAGACGACTTTTATCAGCTATATAAGACCCTTACCTGTTCTAAAACCACACCGCCAATATACCAGTGTTTTAAATATGAGGATAACTTTATCATGGATTGCGAGATGTGTTTTAAATATGTTAATGAGAAATAAAAAGAATTTTTTTAATAATCGCAGAAATAACACAAATTGTTAAAGTTGGTACCGTTTGTTGATAGGACAATGAAAAGTTTTATTCAACAAATCATTTTCTGTTCCCTAAATCAAGTTTGCGAGCATAATATAAGCATCAAATCCATCGCAAAACATAGCAAAGACTACCGTCAATCGCGTGTACTAACATGTTTCCACCTTCCATGATTATCACCAGAGCACAATGGAAAACTGATTAGCAAGTGTCAAACCTTAATGCATAGGCAAAGAGAGCAAAATTAGATATGCGGCTCTCACCTCTAGTTGTCTCGCATACATTGGACATGACTGAAATGTTGGCTGCACAATTTCTATGCAGTCACGAACCTTTCTGCAGATTTAGCCACATGTATATAAGTTATTCAGTTAAACAATCATTGGTTGACTTGTGACGATAACAGTTTTTTAAATCGAATTTACGAATTTTATATAGGTACCAGCACCATTGCATCTAACCAATCGCATAGCAACAAAAACTACAGTAAAGTTCAATATATGCTAGTTTACTAGATGTGAAATCTGCACATTTAATTTTTCTGTCCTCATGCATTGCGATTTGTTTTTACTAAGCAGTTTGCTGTCGTGTTCTAATGATGATTATAGTCGTCAACGCCTGTTGAACCACCTCAAGTTGCTCCATCATTATATTGCCGAACCGTCCACACAGTCTGTCTTTTATATCGCAGGCCCATTCCCGTCTGCAAAATCCGATTAGAACAACTGTCTCAGTCACAATGACGAATGCAAGACGCGTTAACTGTTTCAATAATAGAATTTAGAGATTGGCACTAGCAAATCATTCCCTGCTTGTATAGCCTTCTTCTCTCAATTAATTCAATAATCGGTGTAGTAAAATTAATTCTAATTGAACAAATTTCACACAATAAATTTACAAATAGTGTCTATGGCACTCTCTTTCTGTGCCAATCTAGGTTGATAAATAATAGATGAATCACTTAATAAAAGTTTAATACACTATACGCCTATAGTAAAAAAATTACATAGTAATATCTACTTAACAGGTATACCGCTTATGACTTGAGTTGTCAAAATAAAGCACAAATCTGTATTGACTCAGTAGCTCACAGAAAATATAATAGATTCTATTTAAATCCAGCCAATAGGCACACAAAATATACTTATAGCAAAAGCTAAATTGGAAAACACTTAAACGGTGGGTGTTTAAATAGAGCCGATAAAATATACATGGAAATAATCACCCAGTCTGTCACTCGCTTAGCTATGCATCAGACAGTTACTATGTCTAGCTGCCCTACTAAAATGGTCGTGGAAGGTCGGAAGGTGTCAGTTCTTGCGATAGACAATAGTTTGTGTTATGACAGTCGATCGGTTACATACAGTAAGTTTTGAATTTATATCCAGCACGCAATCTGGATTTAATAAATTGTTACTAATATCCGCGTGATCAATGATTGTTTAGTTGTTAACCATTTGCCGTTTGAGTTTCCAAAAACGATTAACACGCTTTCCAAGTAAAATAATGGTATTTTAGTAAAATCAATCTGTTCTTTAAATCAAGTTTGCGAGCTTGAAGTAAACACCAATCCCATTTTATTTAACCAGTCGTCGAACAACGGCAAAACTACCGTCAGTCACACGTACTGACGCGTTTCGACCTTCCATGATCATCATCAGAGTACGACAGCAAACTGACTAGCGAGGATCAAACCGCATTGCATATAGAAAGCAAAATTAGATATGCGGCTCTCACCTCCAGTAGTCTTGCATACATTGTATGTGACTGGAAATGTCGGCTGCACAATTTTTATGCAGTCACGAACATTAACGTATTGTAGCTTTCGCCACAAATATACAGGTAATACAATTAAACAATCAGTGATAGCGGACGAAAACTGCAAACACTTAATGTTCGGATCGCAACCCGATAATCAGGTAAATATTATATTCCGTGTCGCGCAACATGTTTCTCTTAAATCTTAATGTTCATGACTGCATAGAAATTGTACACCCGACATTTACTGTCAAGTAAAATGTATACGAGACCACTAGATGTGATGGCCTCATATCTCATTTATCTATAAACGTGTGAATGCATTTATGTACGTGCATATATATGTTTATAATCATGCATGAATATATGTATATTTGTATGTTTTTATGCATATATATATATATGTGTGTGTGTATGTATGTATGTATGTATGAATGCATATATTTATGTATCTATTTACGTACGCATGCGTGTATGGATGAGTTTGTTTATACCTATATATGTGCGTGATTATATTAGTATGCATTCCTGTGTGCAAGTGCAGTCGATTTGATCAGAAAGTTATATTCAAATAATTACATGTATTAAAAACACTTTGCGCGGAGATCTGTTCAGGTAGGATACATTTAGGATATTGTGATATAGTGGAACAAAATACCTTATTTTATCATGTTAAGAGCGTTATTGGATTTTGTTAGGTGTACAAAGCTTTCAATTTTGCTCAAATTATAGCAGCAATGCTACCAATGACGCCTAAATTAATCAAATTTCAATACACTGTACGTTTCCCAAATGTGAGAAATCTATCTACTAATCCTGCTCGCCTGGTTACTAGGGTAAGTCCAGTGGATTGTTTGAGCTGATGGAGAGGTTGAATCGCATTCTCAGTAGGCAATATTAGTCACTGTATCGATCACTCAGTCACGCCACACATTTTGACTACGATTTACTTTGTTTGGCGAAAAACTGTTGAACTCGAAAGTCGAATATTTTCTGGAAAAGAGGCCTGTTTAATACTACAATTTAAGATGGGCTATTTTGGAGATTATTGTTAATTTGACCTACCCTTGTCTATGGCAGTGCAGAATATGCGCAAAAGATAGCTTCCTTCCTTGTGAATAAAGCCAGTAGTCATTTGACGCTCACTAGTGCGCTGAACGATTTTCGTTTTTATTTTTAGAGCAAGGTGATACTAAAGACACAATCAATTCAAAGACCGATGTGTGTAGTAAACAAAACTCTGCAGAGCTGAACTTCAATCGTTTCATGTCCTCCTATCGTGTACTTCTGCGTAATGCTTCCATTGGTTTGTCAAGTACGGATAAAAAACCTGACTCAAGTCGACCGGCCAAGACTGTTGGGAAGAGTTCGAAAGTGCACAACTCGAAACGAAAGTGATGCCATTAATTTTGTAGCCCATGCCATCGAAATTTGCAGTTTTCTAACAGACAAAAAGCATCAGTAATGCATCTTTTTTCTGTATAGCAAATGCTGTTCAACATATTAAGATTTTATTTTCTAGATTTTTAAATGAATTTCGTGTATCTGACATTGTCATTAACTCCATTATTAGAGTCTCAGTACTGAATTCTGTAGTTCTAATTGGTATGGAAATGCACAAGTTCAATGATTTTACTTAGCCTCGCATCCAAAGTGTTTAAAATTATGTGAATCTGCATTATTTTCTGACACCAGGCGGGTTGTTTTGCCAAAGACTTCTTCACAAATTCTCACTCAGTGGTCTCATTTGAGTAATGTTCAACGAATTAAGCTATGCCTTACTTCATTAAGGTCCTGCTTGTGTCTTTTAATTGTCAAACTGGCTGTTACCTTCAGTGCTCGCAAAGTGCACGAAGTTGTTCTTTTTACATTCTTCGTAAGCAGTATTTCAGTTGTGGTGAACGTAATACAATTTTGAATAGTATTCATTCATTTTTTTAATAGACAAACGTGAAAAGCCGTTTTTTTCCTGCACTTCACAGCTTTTTAACTTGCTCTTGGATGACATTTCTAGCACAGTTTGATGAAAAACTGAGTCGCCATTGCTGTAAGTAATGAGCAATATGGGATTCAGTGTGTATTATATTTTAAAGACTATCGTTGCATTTTGTTCATCTTCTGTCTTTCACACCAAATGAATATTATCTAACGCCGTCAAAACCTTCCCGTCGCCTTACTTTTGATTTTTCATTTCTCTAACCGTGATCAAGACCAATTCAGCAACTTCTATCGACTGGATATTGTAGTTAGAATATTTTAAATATTTTGCTTTATAAAGATGCTTGATAGATATTTTCTGCAGCTGTATCGCGCTTTGTTTGCAGTTTGTGCCAATCCTTGGAGCCATAACTTTTGCACTGTATGTTCATAAACATTTTTCCTGTGCAAATCTTAGTAAAGACTGTGTGTGTGTAGATTTCAAACTCATGACTATTGGTTGGATAGATTCGGAAGCGCATATAATACCTAATGCTCTGGCAACACTAACCATCGACTAAATTCGCTTCGGTAGCCATAATTTGTCTAAATAATTGGCACGATATATCTTATCATGTTGTTAGTGGTGATACTTTGAAACTCGCAAGGATACTGTATTTCAGCTGTTGCGTTTCCGTAAAGCTAATTTGGCCATAACTGTGCTTTGTGGAGATTTAGGTTGCTCAATTTCTGTGTTGCATAGGTATCTATCCATCCTCATTAGATCTTCCACTTCATAAACCTTCCTCCTTTAATTATCTTTCATTTGATTTATTTTTCTTTCATTATAAACTTCTATTATTTATTAGATTTCTTTTTCTCATCTCATGGTCATCAGACATTGAACAATCAATTATTAACGGCTCTTTTATTGTTGTCTGTGATGGTGATGATGATGGCAACGATGAAGATGCTGATGCTTATGATAATGCGCAAATCCACAGTGGATGCCAGGACGGATATGGTCAGTAACTGAACCTATGGCCAGTTGGTTCAATGCCATATTTCGTTTAATTTATTTTTCTTTCATTATAACCTTCTATTATTTATTAGATTTCTTTTTCTCATCTCATGGTCACCATACATTGAAGAATCAATTATTAACGGCTCTTTTATTGCTGTCTGTGATGGTGATGATGATGGCAACGATGAAGATGCTGATGCTTATGATAATGCGCAGATCCACAGTGGATGCCAGGACGGATATGGTCAGTAATTGAACCTATGACCAGTTGGTTCAATGCCATATATTTCCTCTCATACACCGCGAAACTCGCACGCTTTATTTATATCTAAGTTTTATACCAACTTTGTTTGTTTTATTTTTTCTTCATTTGATCAATCGTTTGTGTTGAAAATCACTAAATGAAGCAAAACATTTAATTCTTTTATTCTGAAATAAATTATTTTATTTCATATACTTATATGCTCGTGTGTGTGTGTGTGTATCTAAGATTTATGACAGGATATTTATTACATTTATATTGCCGGTATAAATTAAACATAGCGTACGATAGCAATTGCAATTCAACAAGTAGGCTGGTTTCGTCCTAATTGTGCTGTGATCAAGTATTTGCCGGAATTGCAGCAATCGGGGCTTATTTGCTTAAGAGTCTTGCAGTGATCCACAGGTCCAGCAAAACAGCGCTATTTGTGCAGTATTCAGTTATATACCAACTTATGTTTTTTGTTCAGTCCTTCCTTAAGGTGGAGACTATTCGACATCGTTTTCAATTCATGTGAGACTCTGAAGAAAATATGCTCCAGTCGCAGCAATTCTGACAAGTAAATGTTAATTGCCCAATTAGAATGAAACTAATCTACTTGATGAATTGCATTTCCTGTCATGTGCGATATTTATTTTATACTGAAAAAATGTATGATTTACTTTTCAATGAGTGCAAAACCTTTTTCGTTAATCGAAAGCCTCGCCGTTTAATGAAAATATTTATATCTTTGATACATTGATGACAAACGTTTTTGGATGTGGCAATTTATTATGATGTGAATGTTTCTGCCTTTCAGTAGTTCGATATCTAGTTTTAAGAATCACTTGTTCAGGCATTATTTAGACAGATGCAGTAGATGATTTAATATACGCTTGTTGTAGCACACCATTCCGATGTGTGTAATGTAGGATGAGTTTTGCACGAACTTCTCTAACTAGACATGTTTTGTCCTATGGAAACGCGCGAAATGCCAACAATACGCTCTTTAATTTTAATTAAATCTAGGCATGTTAGTATGGTAACTTACTTAGAGGAAGCCGATTGAGAAAATTTGTAAATATTTCCTCTTGCTGATTTTTTTTATTTATTAATTTATGTGTACTATATATATGGGTCGTTTTTATATTTATAAAAAATTTCCGTATTTTATTTCTTCAGTAAATCAGTTGATAAGACGGGAGAAAGCGCTGATGTACGATATGAAACTTATTTTGGGAATAAATGATTTTCCCTATTTGCAAAATAAATATCTTACAAGCATTGCCACTAATTGTGGTAAAGTTTTTAAACGTGTACAAATTACCTACGAAATCGGAATCCGGTGTTTTTTACAGACGGTGCTCGGGAATGAACATTTCTTGCGTTATTTTGTGAAGTTGGAAAGGAAAAGTCTGCCTTATAAAAGAAAAAACCTTCATCGCTTTTTACTTTCCTTTGATAAAGTGTACGATGTGTAAATAAATCATATTTGTGCAAATCTGTGTGATCTATCTGTCCTTTGGATTGAACTCCGTTTGTTTTCGAAAAATAATGTTTCTAACTGTTATTATATTTTAATTCTTAAAACTGGACACGCCACTAATGTAGAGCCCAAGCATAAACCCCTCGATTAAAACAAGTTTGCAATCAATTTATTAATGAAGAAACTGACTTCTTTAAAATTTTGTAACATGTTCTGCATTCTAGATGCATAGTTTGATTCAATATTCAATAAATTATCTGATATAGAAGCGAATATATACATATATATATATATATATATATATATATATATATATATGTGTGTGTGTGTGTGTGTGTGTGTGTAAAGATAGAGAGGAAATACAATTAATATACGTTATATCTGTCATTAATTTTCGCTTATCTCTCAATTACTATCATCGATTTTTTTCGTCATTCTTCTAAAGCATCGAGGAGAGTAATCTATCCCGTCACTTGTTTGTAAGCTTCGTCTGGAGAGTTTGGACCTATAGAAACAGTTAAAGCAATATAAGTATCTGCATAGCGCTGTAGGGTCTCGAAGTTTACCTCGTTAAATTGATTGAATATTTTTGGTTTTTAATCACATTGATGTGAATTTTAATGTTGCAGTGGTTTTTGTAGGCTTCTTTTCTTGAAACGTAAATTTTTATTCTTGGAATTTGTGATGGATGTATTTGTTTGGGCCATTGTGTTAACTTTTCGGTTCTCTTAATAGTCATAGTATTATGCATATTTTTCTGAGGTTTGTTTCACATAATTAACCATCTGTAAACGACGATTGCACACTAATGAGTGAAAAAAGTTAATCATTGACTGCTCATTTCATCATGTTCCTAAAAATTTGGACAAAGGATGTCAATTTTGGATTTTCTATTCGCTCGCGACATTAAAAATAATCTACGAGTGGACGCAATAAAGAATTAGAGAATAAGAACGGCTCAGTATTGGAACACGTCAAGATTCTACCAAAAATTCACCAGTTTATTTTTATATGAATAAAATCTAACATTGAAAGACAAGTTGATCATGGCGAATAATGAATTGATGGAAATGAAGCAATCAAAATATGTAGATGAGTACATTTAGTTAACATATATTCTGTTTTACGCAAATTTTGTAAAGAGTAATAACTTTGACATGACGGCTTTTGTTGTCATATTTGCGTGAAGAGGGGAAATTTTAATTTTCTAACCAGTACAGAAACGCTTGCTAGGAAAGAATGACCAGTGGAAATGAGAGAGTTGAGTTGTTCAAAAAATATGAATCTTATTTTGTCCATAAAAGTTTTTTTAAATGCTTTAATTTTATTTATAATAATACTTATTTATTTGGCAAAAGAAGCCATCTAACTCGACACTTAAAAAAATCATGGTACTAATCAAAATTAGGATTATGCATGGGTGAGTGTAACTAAGACTAACAAGTGTACCTCGATAATAACTGATACAAAATGCGTAAAAAAATATTTTCGGGAACGTTAATGTCGTGCTTCGTGTAGTTACAAAGTAAGCAGTGAAGAGGCTAAAATCAACTAAAATATCATTTTTTGAAAGATATCTGAATGCCAATTAACGCCGCGGTAAATAAAGGCCGTATTTGGGAGCAGCGAGAGAGAATTCGTTCGATGATGATTTCGAGTGGGGTAGGCATGATTGACTTGAAATCATAAAAAGAAGATCAAGATGCCAAAAACAGTGAAGGGCAAGATGCTAAGCTTTGCATTCTTGAGAAAGCCCGCTGGAGAAGCTGAAATGGAATAACAAACAGTTAGTAAGAGAGTTGGGGAGAATGACACGGCTATTATGTGAAGGGGGAATTGGGAGGACTGTTAACGTTCCACAATTGCTAGCTTAGCACCTAGGCTGGAAAACGTCTATCACAGATTTCACTTCCCGAAGTGCTGGTTGCCGAAGATATCCAAAATAGCTGCAACAAGTTACGCTTCCAGTTCGTTGGAACTTATTAGATAAATTGAAGTTGCCCGCCTTTTTGAGCTTATAGTCAATCAAGAGTTTTATCTCCGATATTGGTGCGTTTATAACACCTGTGTTCTTGGAAAAAAGAGTAGGCTTTTGTCAAGATATTGGGAGGCGGGGGCGTGTAGTCGGAATGAATTCAGGACTTCAAATTGTGCGTGACGTATGATTGACGAGGGTGATAGAAATTCGGTATCGAAAGGCAAGTTAACACCTTGCGAACAATGGCGCTAACTCTTATCTGGCGACTGAACCTTAAGTATAAGTAATCGGCAAGGAGAGGGAAAAAAAGTTTGTAAATCAAAGCCATTTTAAGAGAAATAACTGATCAAGGTGAATAATAAATCAAAATATTGATAAGCGTTCTACCTTAAAATTATTAATTCAATATTTTATGTGAATATTCACAGCTAGTTTAATAAGGTGTCTGCCATAACTTACATGACTGTGTGCTGATTGCTTGAGAAACGCGAGGATTTTGAACATTCTACTAACCAAAAAAAAGATTATTTAACAAAATAAAAAAAATATCGATAGTGCCTGGGTTGCCGATTTGTAAATTAAAGGGTAATTTGCATTAAAGTCTATCGATAACTGTTTCGCACTACTTTAACTTAAACAATCAGTGATTGCACGGATGGTGGTAACAATTCTTTAAATGAAGTTTGCGAGCTTGAAGTAAACACAAATCTAGAATTGTATTTAACCGGTCGCCGAACTACATAGCAAAACTACAGTCCGTCACACGAACTGACGCGTTTCGACCTTCCATGATCATCATCAGAGTATGAAGGCAAGCTGACTAGCGAGGATCAAATCGCAATGCATATATATGGAAAGCAAAATTGAATATGCGGCTCTCACCTCTAGTAGTCTCGCATACATTGTACTTGACTGGAAATTTTGACTGCAATTTGTTTAACGCTTTATTACACTTATGTTTCATTTGAATAGTTTTCGATAGTAAACGCTTCACGTTGGTTTGGATGATGATGTGTGATTTGATACGCGATAGATAGTCGGGTGCCATTATTGTTTTTCCCTTTATAAAAATAACACTGAAGATAGCTCTCAGAAACGAATAATTTGCCGAATTACTCTTTGAATGAGCTTTGATAACCATTTTTAGTGCTTCTACCAATGCTGTATTATTGGTTTTCTTTTAGCAAGATTGGCATAATCAATATCTTTGTAAGTGCACGCCTAAATCGGTAACGGCAATTAGAACTATTTTGATCGCCTAATACCGCTTCCTTATTAGTTTTCAATTTCATTGTGTAAACTCCTACAGTTTGTCGTTCGCTGTCAACTTCTTGTGCCATTTTAGCACCTCTAGCTAGGTTGGGTGTACCCGTGAAGAATATCAGTAGTGCATTAACTTAGGTGGTATACATTTTGGTATTTTGCCCGAGAAGCTGCACATTGAAGCTTTTAGATCTTAGAAATTTCTAGTATGATTAGCTTTTGGTTGCTCTATCATCGATATAAACTATTTATGCTAAATGCACATACTAAGTAAACGGTAAAATTCTTTTGTGGTTCTCAGTTTTGACAGTATTTTAAATAACGTCTTCCTTATCCATCATCACGCTCATTATTTTGTGACTTATAGAGTATCGAGGAGATTTCATCTGCTGTTGAGCCAACACACATTATGTTTAACGCGTGACCAAGTTTGCTCATTTGACGTAAGGTCTCCTTGATATCTTGTAAATGTTAATTACAATCATCAGTGGCGTTTGTGACGTCATCGATGTTAGAATGTGTGAACGAAAAAATTTGAAGGCTTTAAATCATGAATCGTTGGCACGTTTGTAATTTGTTGCATGGGCCAAAGAGCATTCTGGTGTATTCTAAGAGATCAAATGTTGTTATGATTGTTGTTTTGGCCATACTTTCATTGTCTAACGATATTTGATGATAGACCGAACTGGGGTTCGATTTCTTAAACTACTTATACTGAATTGTATCGCTTAGTATATATTTCAAGTATCGATCATGAATTGTCAAACGATTAAGATCACGATCCTTGCAACATAGTTTACAGATGTAGATTTCAGGTTTGGCTTGCTTATGAATAAGCGATGTTCTCGAACTTCAGCCAGGGTAAATTTTGTCATCTTTTAGCATCTGCTTAAATGCAATGTTTGGCTGCACGTAACTCTTCTTTGTCTCACTATATTTATCGTTTTTCTGCTCAACAAAGGATATATAACTTATTTTTAAATGCTTGTGTGGATAAGGTGTGAAGACGAACATGTCTTATCTGGGCGTTAATTTAGAACAAAACAATGTTGATTAACCAACTATCGTCACTACATTGGTGATTTAACTTTCTTAATGTCAAAATGCAGTACAACTTATTAATTTATAATTGATCAAATACTGTACATTGATTTGTGAAACACGAATGGCTTGATTTAAGTTGAGTAGCTCCATCCCACCCCTCGATACTCAACTCACGTAAGTTAATAACGCAATTACTGATCTAAACAAGAAGTATATTTCGGATAAAATTTTTTAATATATATAAAATCCAAATTTAAAAAAATCAACTATGTATATACGAATAATGTAATTATAGCATCGTTTATATAGAATGTAATTATTTATCATAAACATAAAAGTTCGTTTTCTTGAAATCGACACGCCCGATGACTAACACAAATTTGCTGTCGTAAATTTTACGTTGTTTAGCGGCCAAGTACCGACACATCAGCTCCAGTATCCAATTGCATTATTACTGGCTGTCCGTTAAAGAGTTCCAAAAATGTAACTTTAATAAAAGTCCTTATATGTGGCAAAGTTACCCGTACTTCTTGCTTTTCGAAGGCCATCTGAAGGCCATGAACACTGGTTTCTCTGCTGGTCTTCTCTTGATCTACAAATCTGAGTCTCAAAAGAATTTATATTTTTGGCATGATCTCGACTATCCTTATTGTTAAGACGGTGGTCCCTGTTTTCACATTGCACTTGCCATTCTCTAGGAGTATTATACTGGTTTTGCTGCCCTTTAGACGGTGTATTCGTTGAAGCTGGTGTCATTATATATTGACCTTGCTCCCAGTCCACTGGCTGTCGTCGTCTGTCGCGGACTTCTTGACTACGCGCCGAAGAATTCCAGTAAGGTATGTAGCTCCTGACGGATTTTATAACGGAACCCATGCGTGGAGTCGCAGCTGCCCCTTTGTTTGGCATCGTGGCCAAACTTTGAAAAGCCTGAATACTTTTTTCGGTGCCTCACTGTGCGCTGGATATTGTGTCGTTTCTGATTGGTTCTAGCAGCATAAACATGATGGCCTCATGCGGTTGCAACCCTGGCGAAGACTCAGCTTGGACAACCACCGATTGATGCGTGCTATGATATCAAGAGGCATCTCACACAGTAATAGTTTCAGTTTGTAAAATTCTGAAAACACCTCATGAGACCTGGCTCGGAATTGATCAAACGCTAGTCTTTCGTAATCTTCATACGTCAGGTCGACAGGAAATTCTAACTGTAATGCAATTTTCCGGTCAACAAATTCCTGGACACAATGAGCACAAGAAGTGCTAATGTAAATTCTTGTGCTCGAACTGAGGTTTCAAATTTCTCGAACCTCAACTGTGGCCTTTCCACATACAAAAGTTCAAGCATTGGCTTAAATTCTGATAACAGTCGGAAGAAACTCGTCGATTCGGATGAAAACACCGGCTTATTTCAGTCTGATTCCTATTGGGCGCGGTCACTATTGTTGGCTTCACCAATATTGGTTGTGTCGTTTATGCGTATTCCCTCACAATTTATTACTAGTACGTCATCCAGCTGAACATAATTATCCCTATCTCCACAGTCAAGGTATTCAAATGTGCAATCAATCGTCTTACTAAGTTTTCCAACCCGTCAGAAGTCATTTTTTATCTTTACGTACATGCTTTGATTTTAATCGATTATATATAGGATTGTTCTGGTATTAACCGCATCGATTTAGTAAAACAAAAATAAATTATTTATTAATTTATGTTCACCTCTGCGGCTCGAAGGCTGCTTCCATTATTGTGCTGACTGTTTCATCATAATACGTGCGCTACCGCAATGACTTTCTTTTGAACTAATGCCAACCCTGGACACGACCCGTGGTGCGTTCTCGGTCACAAAGCTTCCTATTGCTACACGGACCTATAATAAATATGACCAAAAAATTTTGAATATATTAGTGAAAGAAGTCTTGGCAAGAAATGGGAAACAGGACCAATTAATATGATTTAATCTTTATGACAAAGCTGATGCAAGGGATGTAGAGAAATTAAATTATTTACTCAAAAATAAGACTGAAGCTGATATACTAAAATGTTACAGGGTGGGCAAGCGGTCTGATCGTCCAAGACCTGTCGTGGTTAAATTATCAAAAAGACCAACAAATATGCAAATCGAAGCCATTGACAAAAAAAGGTTAACACCATAATTTTCACAAGATTTGTGTAAAATAAACAATATTTTTTCTAATCATGATCTAAAACAGGTTATAAAGGATTCAACTAGAGGTTCAGAATGCTTAGATCATATATATTTAGAAATTGAATCGGTTAACTGACAAAGTTATAACGTTGTGAACTACTTTAAAGAATTTGATCACAAACAAATTAACTTGCAATGGAACAAATTGAGTAACAAAAGACAGAAACTTAATTTTGAGAAATTGCACGTGCAATGTTCCAGAAATAACTGGAACCGTTTCAGAGAGTTAAGCGTAATTATGTATTAAGTGTTGCGAACCTAGTACAAAGTTAGTTCAGTTGTTACCAGAAGGATAAACTAAAGTAAGCATGAACAGAGAGTATAATCTCATGCAAATTCGTTTCGTGCTTACTGGCGACTCATCAGTGGT
>JAQBSW010000604.1:0-185341 GCA_029291075.1 Eudiplozoon nipponicum
GTTTAGTTTGCCTCACTTCTGTGGGTTATCTTGATCAATATGCTCATAGTAACCATGTATCCTTTCTCTTTTTCTCTTTCTCTCATAAATCGCACTAATAATAACAACGGCCTCCGAAATATCTTCAATAATCGAAACAACTTGAATTCGGTTTTTTAAGTCAAAACGCAGATCAAGTCAATTTTATAAATGCAGTTTCAAATTTTTTCAATATTTTTGACAAATACATTTATCACGAAGCTAAACAACACTGACGGCTTTCTAAAACAACAGAAGCAGTACGATTGTCAACAAATATGCCCACTAAAACAAAGTAGCACAAGAATGGTAAAAATCAAGTTCGCGGCCTTAATATAAATACCAATCCCATTGTATTTAATAAGTCGCACAAAATAGAAAAAATACCGTCATTCACATGTACTGACGCCTTTCGGACTCCATCATGATCATCAAAGCACGACGGCAAACTGACTATGGAAGACCTATCACACAATCTTATTTATTAAACAGTCAGTAACGATTAAGTAATCCAGCAGTAAGTATAAAAAAACAATTTAAACTAAATTTACCACTTGACCTAAGAATTGTCTCGTTCTTGGTGGAATAAGCTTGCCGTTGAAAAATGCTTTCACAAATGGAACCTGATATATTTTAAGTAAAAATGAAAACAGTGGATGCAAAAAACACTGTTTCATACTTCACAGGCCAACCATTGACGAATTCAAACTATTTGGATGAGATAGTCGATACATGACAATTTAATGAAAACGGTAGGTTTGCGAGCTTCAATGTGCACCAACATACCAGTACTCAAAGCGCTGTAATATTATCATCGTTTCCTAGTTGACCACCCGGTAACATTTGAGGGAAGCTAATGACGATGGGGCATATTATGGAGATGATGAACACATGCATGTCTTCTTCTTATTTTCTATTTAGGAATGAATTTTATAAGCAAATTAGAGGTGTCCTAATAAAACAGCTATTGTCAGTTGTAAAAGCACATATATTCATGGATTACATGTGACAAACTTCCCAGATATGCCACCCCTAAATCCCAAATCTTATGTATGATTCTTGGATAACATATTTGTTATTTGGAACCATGGGGAGGGTGAAAACATAAATTTCTTAAACATAATCAATCAAGTGGGTGAACTCAAGATTACTATTGCATTCACGTGGTGAATTACTCTTACTTAATGTCAAACTAATTTAAAATGCCTTTAAATTGGAAATTTTAAAACACTCAAAGCAGGCAGTAAGGAATTTCACCTCGTGTACTTTTTTATGGAGTGAATAATTTTACGTTTCTTTAAATCATCATCGTAGCACGACGACAAGTTGATTTCCGAGTGTAGAGGTTAAATTAATTATTGGACACCAATTAACCTCTCATATAAAAATAAATCAATTTTTATTTTTGGACATTTGATGTTATCGCTGGTTTCGTAAAACAATATTGTAATTTTTTTTGGAAGTTCTTTTGTTCATATTGTCGAAGATTTGGACTTGTCTTGTCGGAGGAAAATGAGGGAGTTTTTGAACTGAGTTGCTGAATTGCACAAGCGGGACACTGCGTGGTTCCATCTCCGACTCTTTGTGAATAAAATATTATAATCTTCTTGTCGATTTGATCTTTTTAATTATCAGCGAAAAGAACCACAAATTTGCTTTGGGTATTTAAAGGATATATTAGTTTTAAGGTCTCAATCATTCCGATTCAGTATCCTGTGGATATCAGCGTATCCGGGTAAGCTCACTTATTTAATATAATATATAAATTGCAAATAAATTAACAATATTATGCCTGGTTTATTAAAAACTGAGGATACAGAGCAGTTGGTTAGTGGACTTAAGGATTGTAGCTTAAGAGATAGTTCAGAGGAACTTAAGTGTTCCAAGATAGATGATCATTCCGCATATATGGATTTTCCGGGCCTGGCATCCAAGAGACCCCCTTATGGTAGTGACCTAAGGGCCTCTACACGAGGACAATATTGCGAAATACGTAAGGCAAGGAAAACAACATGTGTGATTTATACCCTTAGTAGATTTGCATATAATTTTCTCGATGGAAAATATATAGCACGCGTTTGCTATAAAGCAACTCTTTGTATCAAGTTTGCTAACATGAAATAATAACGAATAAAATTGTATCTAACCAGTTGCACCATAATACTAGCATATATAAGTATTTAAAAACTGCACATGTTATTCTCATCATCATCATCATCATGTTCAGCCACACAAAAGTCAAGTGACTAATGTTTCACTGTCATATAACCATAAGGAGTGAAAAAAGTATATAAGTGAATTTCGACAAATTATTAGTGAGATTGACGCGAGAGAGTGGGGGGTAGAGAGAGAAGAAATACCTTGCTACTATGAGTAAACTTATCAGGATAACTCACAGAAATGAGGCAAACTAAACTCTCCACAACACCATTATGGCCAAGTTAGCATTCGGGCAAGGCGACATCAGCAATACAGCTTCCTTGCAGACTGCGCTTGGATGTGCAAAGGCTAGAGGTGCGTCCTCGATCAAGTGCCGAGTGGTGAGGGGACACCACTTGTACCAAATTCCAAAGAAACTCCATGAAATCAATGGAGCCGGCTTATCCTCCAAAAGGAGTCAGCCGCAGTAAAGTAAGTAAAGTAAGCTTCCTTGCGGATTTCACTGTATCACGTCATAAACAAACCAAAACCTCGCAGCTAACTTTGCACTACTACGAAAAGAAAGTTACGAAGATGATTCTACTAGACATCTGCAACAAGATCACCACTGAGCTCGATTCTATGACATATCGCTAAGGGTTTCTAACCAAGAACTGTGATGCGCACGAGGACCCCATACCGGGAGACGAGTGGGTCCTATACTACCCAATGTTTTTCTAAGTGACTGCATAGAAATTTTGCAGGCGGCATTTCCAATCAAGATTACTAGAGGTGAGTGTCATGTACACGATTTCACACGCCTGGCACATGCTTTGTGGCTGCATTCTCGTTAGTCAATTTCCTGTTGTTCTCTGATGAGGACGATGAAAGATCGAAATACGTCAGAACGCGCGACTCAAAGCTGTTTCGTTATGTTATTCAACGATTCAAATAAAATTTGATTGGCATTTACCTTAGGATATAAAACAAATTAAATAAATACTATCAACACTCACGCAATCAATGGTTGTTTAATTAAATAACTGCATATACGTGTTTAAATGTAAACATTCGCAATCAGACATACTTGAATAAGGTAGATGGTCACGTCGATGACCGTCTGCTGTCAAATGTAGTGATTCGTTTCTTAGTAGACCACGATAAAATCCGACATTCTGCTTGGAAATTGTAGACACAGGTGAAGTTTCATAAAAAACCAGACCATCACCTATGTCAGTTACCTTTGAGCCGTGGAAACGCTTTTGGCTCAGCCGCAAAATGGCATTCAATTTACTGCGACTTTCATCAAAGCAGAAGCTATTCACAATTGAGGGAAAGCCAATTTCGTTAGCGATCAGTCGATTTGAACTCCAAACTAGAACATGAGGTGCGTCAAGCGCACTAAATAAGAGATTTTTTTAAATTAGGCTTTGGTAAAACACTTCGAATAAAATCAGCATAATATTCAGTAGAAAAAGAACACTTATAGTAAAACGCAAAATTTATGTTCAGCTATGCACAACTTTCATTGGCTGTCAAAGTGCCAATAATGAATCGCGCAATCTAACCCAATTATACAGCCTAGATAACAACGACTCATTTGCTGCGCAATTTTCCGTCAGTTTATTGTCTCACACTAACACTTGCTCTTGCGTTGACCGGTTAAAATTCGGAAATTTATTAAACACATCCTTTAGATTGTCAGGTGCCGAACATTACATCAGCAAAAATAATTTTGGGCCTCAAAATAACTATTGTGACATTCTGCATTTCCTGACAATTAACTCGTTGGTGTCAATTTGAACAACGAAGATCATTTGACAAGGCTTCCATTAACCGCCACCGTCAGACACAAGACAACAGGACATATGATGGTCTTCAGGATTTCAAGACAACCATCTTTTCTCTGGGAATCTCTTGATTTACGGATTTATGCCAATGCAAGTTCCAATGGTTACTTGGACGGCCCACCCACATTATTACTTTCTTGGACTCTCGTAGTGTAACGACTCACAACCCGCGTGTGAGCGATACCGTTGTATAGCGGCTTCTAAAATTGCTGACGATGAAATAAACGAGGAAATGATAAAATTTTGAAATGAAATTGGTTAAGAGATAAGTAGTTTCGTTACATCAAAACAAGCTCAATTTAATTGCACAGTTATTGATAACTCTCCGACCAAACAACAACCCAAATCCTTTACCAAACTAAATGTGTTGTCAATATGGACTAGATAAATGGGTTTTATAATCGATTGGAAAGCAACACAATGGATAATATTTTAATTAATTTTTCGTAAAAAAAATTAAATAGTAGCTGCCAGTGAACCAAAGTAAAGTTATGTAACAACAGCATATATAAAGACGGAAATGAATTACTGTAAGAAAACCTATTAACGAGTTGTAAATACTTAGAAAAGTATTCATCATAATGAAGATCCAGCCTTTGAAAATTATAAAGGAAAACAATT
Organism: Eudiplozoon nipponicum; assembly: GCA_029291075.1. Lineage (NCBI taxonomy): Eukaryota > Metazoa > Platyhelminthes > Monogenea > Mazocraeidea > Diplozoidae > Eudiplozoon > Eudiplozoon nipponicum. The sequence continues at coordinate 4,629 of JAQBSW010000604.1, forward strand.
GTTTCGACTGCTAAAATAAGAGCATGGGATGAGAGAAATTGAACACTATATGAGATTGGCACATAGTGAGCATGTTAAAAAAGAAATAATGGATTAAAATTTAGCACACTCACAAATTATAACACGTCATTTAATGAAATTTAAACTAGCAGCATTGTAAAATTAGTGATATATTGAATTCGAATCTAATTGGTTGTCGGAGCATTAAAGTAAACGGACATTAGCAACTATTAGTCAAAGATGAATCCACCGTCCTAGTCCGAGCCACATAAATTTTTCGCCTCTTAGTCATTCAAACGGACAACAGAACAGTTACAACAGGGTTCTAGATGACAGTGTGCCCACCAGCAACCTCATAGAGAATGTACATTGGTTCTATTTAGGGTTATCATTAAGTGACTGATTTTATAAAATATAGGTAGAGTGACTATATAACTGAAAAATATACAATAATAGCTTATACCTATCTCGTCGTACATAGTTTACATAAATTTACACAGTGTGGAAAATTGGCAGACTTGGTAGATGTCAAACTTTACAATCAATTTTCAGTCAAAGTAAAATTGATTTAAAGCTAAACTTAATTGAAAAAAGATTCGTTTATCACCTTTCAGAAAATTTGTGAGGTTGTAAAGCTTCTACCAAAAATCAGAATTAATATAGCCACAATAAAATGGTTCAGTCAGTTAAGCATGCACTTTGGCAATGGTAGAAACGAAAAGTGCACAGAAACTTTGAAACATAAATGCGTATATTTTCCGAATCAGAACGTTTTTTAAACGTACAAAAATCACTTTGATATCAGCCTCATGTAAACGTGTTATTAATAGGAATTATCAGTAAAACAAAAGTTCTCTAAATATTATGCGATATATACGAAAAGATTGTCAAATATGAGACACTTTCTGCCACTAATCTTATTTAAATGCGGACTTACTAGACTAGTATTAACTTCGATTATTCCATCGTCAGGCTTCCTTTTACTTTACGAAACCAGTCTACTGGATTATTGCTCTCAATAGTAAAAGTAGTAAAGACATTATTACTAATGTTATTAGCATAAGTGGCAGTATTAGTAGTAGTGTTAGTAGCATGATGCGTTGTAATATCATTAGTAAAAGTAGTGGTTATATGGTAGTAATATTGATCATAATAGCTGTGGTAGTTTTACTATTAGTATTAATAGTAGGTAGCAAAGTAGTATTAGTGGCAGTATTAAAGGAAATAGTAGCAGTAATTATGGTAGTGGTGTTGATATTAATATTATTAGCATAAGAGGTATAAGTAATATTAGTGATGGTGGGAGATATATAGTAATATAAACTGGAGTGATAGCGGTAGAATTAGTACCATTATAAAAATGCGAATATGGGTATAAGGAAATAGTGAACTAGTATCAATAACAGTAGTATAATTTAGATAGAAATTTATAAACAGTGATAATGAATAATTAACGCAACTTACAAAACAGAAGCTGCCACCCTATTATACTTGCTAATCATCCAGTTTTTTATAATGGAATTCTCTTGCGACAATAAAGTCTCAGCAACGGGATCTAAACAAATAAAGTGTGCATGTTTAATCAAAATTCAATTATAAATATATAAATTTAGCAATAAATTAAGTCAAGAAACACAACTTAGTTTGAATTTAAATTAAGATAATTCATAATTTTTATACTAGACGTCCGTAAACTTATAACGCTAATCAGTAGATATTATACGTATCATAGAGGCTTGCTATAAATCATTTTTCTTTTTTATTTAATGTTTCAATATTTACTAGGTATCGGCATCATCCTCACAGCCAGTAGTAGCTAGATGATGCTTCAATGCGACATAACGATGTAATTTTTTTAACAGAATAAAACATAAAAATAAAACTAATGCCAAAACTTACCACTTAAAAAATATATTATTAAAGAAGAGTGATTTATGAATGAAGGACCCAGTTTAGACGGAGATACTTACATCGATAATACAAAGAAATGAGGCAACCTAAGTCTCTACAAAACATAGTTCAGGACACGTCAGTTTTATGAAAAGGCGACATCGTTAACACAGCTACCTTGCGGTTTTCGTCACATCGTTTCATAAAGAAAGACCGAATCTTTCATTGAACTCTGATCAACTAAAATATAGTTATAAAGGCAATTCTACTACAAATCTGTAACAAAATCGCCAATGAACTACATTCTACACCGTATCATGCACGGTTTTTTTAGTTAAGAAATTTGATACGTATGTCGAAGAACGCATCCTATTCCATTATTTAAATCCAGGTTTTGAACTTCATTTAAACACCTGTCCTATTATGTAAATACATTTTTCACTATAAACTAAGCGTCGCATAGTGTTGAAAAAGCAACCCATCCAGTAGACCGGTTTCGTCCTTATTGGGAATTCATCAAGTACTGTCCAGAATTTGCCGCGGACAGGGTTGGAACCTGGGTACGTCTGCTTCGGAGTCTGGTGTTTGTACGACCGTAAACTTTGATTATAATAATTTTTATCCTCACCTGCAACCAATGTTCGTTTAATTATAAATTTTCTTCATTTCACACCACTTCCCCATGTAGTGTGGTGTCTGTTCAGTAACATAGATTGGCATACATTGGAACTTTGGCCCAAATTGATGCTGTATGAGCTCCACCTAAAGGAAAATTGACTAACCGAGTTATATTAGTTAGTATATAACTGAAAATTGTGTAGTGTAGTGTGCGGCAGGATGCCTCAGTGGTTAGAGCACCAGATTCCGAAGCAGACGTGCCCAGATTCGAGTCCTGTCCGCGGCAAATTTTGGCCAGTACATGATGAGTTCCCAATAAGGACGAAACCGGTCGACTGGATGAATTGCCTTTTCTACACTATAAAATTCTTAGTTTATACTGACAGATGTGATTAATTTATGGGTCAGGTGTTTATATCAAGACCTCAACCTTGATTATAATAATTGTTATAACCACCCGCGCAACCAATGTTCGTTTAATTTTATAAATATTTCTTTATTGTTTGCCTTTATATAGTAATAAACATTGAATAAAGTTATCTGTAAAGTGATATAAAAGCTGATAAAGATTATCGCTTTAAGTGTGAGATAACGAAAATTACGCAAAACGCGGTAATATGTAATTTCGCAATTCGACTTTAGTGGCCATCCTCAGAGTGCGAAGGAAAATTGACTAATACTTCATTAATACTTTGCGGACTGGTTTGAGTCTAATTGCCAACACTGAAGAAAAAGCCAAAATATATTAAATGCATTGTACACTAACTTTAAAATCCACCCCTCGATCGGCGTCCGAATAGAATCGGTCAGTTTGGCCTCGCCCTATACCCAATCTATAAGGCGATCAATACTTAGGAAGTGCTTACTTTGCCACAAAAATAGCAATGAATGTTAAGACAATTTAAAGCTCTACATATAATCACTATTTTGGTCTACTGGATTACTCAAGCAACTGTTCTAAATTGAATAAGCTGCATTAGCTTTATATATATCAGAAAATAGTAATTAACTCAATCTAGGTGAAACCAAAGTAAACACACATCCAACAGTTGCTAATGCTAATAATTATTGCAAGCAACAAAAGTTCACCAGGTAAACTCGATTTCAATTGCGATGCGAATAACCACACTTCCTTGTATTATTTCGGTAAACTTCTGAGGTCATTTGCAACAAAATGAATTGTTCTTCTAAGGACAATCACTGACAGCATCAAAATGTCTACATAAAACGCTACTTATTAGACAATCCAGCATCAAATTTCATAATAAATAAGCAATAACTTGGTTCCAGTGTCCAGTTCACGACATAACACCACCTACGTACACACATAAACGTAGACGTTGGGGCTCCAGCGAGGCTAACGCTAACAAGTCAGAACAAAAAAGCCTTTCCATTGAACCCTGTTTGCTACCACAAAATCTTATTTGGCTAAACATTCAGCGCCAGCTTAGACGAATTGGTTTCTACGCATACACAAATTAGCGTCTATATAACTACATTTGAGTTCAGTTACCGTGCATATCATATATTGCATTATGACAACCGGTAGTTTTATTTATTCTAAAGCATAAAAGTCATCTCAGCAGTTCAAGCGAGAATAATTCTTTTTTAAATTGGAATTAACGTTTTCGTTACCATATTGGTCTAAAAAATTGGCGAAAACTACTAAAAAACTATGAGCTGGTAAACGAAGGTTACATAATACTAGTGAACTGTAAATAAAGTTGTCTAAATAAAATTTCTTTACTAAATATATATATATATAATTGTATTAAAACAATATTGCACGACTCATTGTACATTGTCTAATTAAGTGGCACTTTAAAGGCCCACAATCTGTGAGAATCTAGAGTCAGATATGGTCCGGAAGAGTGTTATGATTAATAATGCAGTATCGGCATACGCTCTTCTGACACCAAATGTGGGAGAGATCTAGACCTACGATAATGTATGTATTTACCTTAGTTTGTTTGCGTACGTGTTTGTTAATGTTTTAGGTAGGTATTTATATATATATATATATATATATATATATATATATATATATATATATATATATATATATATATATATATATACATATTTATAATGTCCATGCCTTTTAATATTACACAGTAAATTTATAATTAGGAAGAAAAAACATTAATAACAAAGTGGATAAAGGACATTTATTTCGTGAATACTAATCATCGCTATACAATCATACATTTATATACATTCTGGGTTTTCAATTGATTATGCTAGTTGTAACAAATCTGACTCGCTTTTACTTCTGTTTTTTGTTTTGGCTGGTTGGTAAGTGTGTATGCGTTTGTGTTTGTGTGTGTGCGCGCGTTTGCATGTAAAGGTCATTCTCGCAGTATTGCAAAGTGATGTCTGAGATCTGGTCATTATTGTTTTGATGGCTTGAGAATGAACCACTTTTGCGCATTGTTCGCTGTTACATGTACGAGTGCAATTTTCCCAGTGTAGTTGATCGTTTCACCTTGTTGCGTAAATTTGTATTTTGCACATGGTAACAGCGCCAGTGTGGATTGCAGTGCTGAACGCTCATGTTGTTTGGAAACTTCTGTCACCATATGCGCTTCTGTTATTTCCACTTCAGTTTGTTGCCAATCCAATTGTATGTTTGTTGATTCTAGTCGATGGCCTGTTTGGTCTTGACTGGATACTAGTAGATTGTTGTTGAATTTCGTTATTCTAGGCCAGTCGATTAGAATATCATGTTGATGAAACTTTTGAATATAAGGGTCAGGTGCTTGTTGTTTATATAAGCAAACATACAATCGGATTGGCAACAAACTGAAGTAGAAATAACAGAGGCGCACACTTTTGCAAAAGGAAATACATCTCGACTGAAGTATTTATAAACACATGGATATTCATGTTTAATCAAGTGTGCGATCTTGATATAAAACCTGGCCCATTATGAACATACATTTGTCAGTAAAAACTAAGCATTTTATAATGTGAAAAAGGAAATTCATCCAGTAGGCCGGTTTCGTCCTCATTGGGAAACCATCACATACTCAAACCACTGACTCACCCTGGCTCAGTGGTTAGAGAACCAGATTCCGTGGGCGACGTGCCCAGGTTCGAGCCGTGTCCGCGGCAAATTCTGGACAGTACGTGATGCGTTCCCAATAAGGACGAAACCGGTCTACTGGATGAATTGCGTTTTACGCACTGTACAATACTTTGTTTATACTGTCAAATGTATGAACATAATGAGTCAGGAGTTTATATCAATATCGCAACAACGAATAAAGTAATTGTTATCATCACTCGCGCAATCAGTGTTTATTTAAATATGGACATGTTGATAAACTAATTAATCTAATATCGATTCGGTGCAACAATGTGAAGCTCAGTTTTCTGTGAACTAAAATGTGCACGACTCTTAAGAGGACAGCGTTCAGGGACTGTCAAAATGTCGACCAACACGTGCGTGATAAGGAAAACCAACTTCACGAATTGCAACAAAATATTATAGGCAGACGTCTTCTAAAAACGACTAAAATCGGAATATCTGGACGTGCATTATTCTCCCAGGGAAATTTAATTAGATGTCCCAACAAGCGTTCATTGCGCGCGTAGTGATAAAAATTCTTTCAATCAAATTCGAAAACTTGATTTAATGAATGGTTATCACAGCACACGCAAACACTGATTGCTCCATTATGTAACTTATATATATATATATATATATATATATATATATATATGGCTTCACAAAAAATAAAATTCATGACAGCATAAAAATTGTGCGACTCAAATTTTCAATTATTTAAAATATATGTGGGAATACGGTTAATGTTTTAATGCGCGGCTGATGTATATACCAAGCTTACAAACATGATCTAGAGAGTTTTTATCGCTATTTGAGAAATCAATGATTGATTCGATGTGCATTAAACTTTCTCTGAGAGAAATTGATTAATAATTGAAGGATTTCAGGCCAAGAGGAAGAGTCATTAAGATAATCCAGTAAACAATAAATGAAGGAACAGAAAAAACTCCCCTGCGATGAGCATTCTCATCAATATTATTAGTAGGCAAGCCATTTGTTGTTTGAGATTTGTCACAAAATATCTCTTCGGTATTTCAAGATCATTTTTTGCATACCCTCATCAAGAATGTACTCCGCTAGCTAAAATCAAATATTCCAATATATAAAGCAATTAAATAAACGAACATTGGTTGCGCGGGCGGTGATAAACGTTTACCAATTAATGTAACTCGGTTAGTCTTTTTTTAGGTGGAGCTCATATGGCATCAATTTACACCCCAGGTTCCAACTAACCATCCCCAATATTTTATTACTGCTAGAGCACCAGTTTCCGAATCAGAAGTGCCCATGTTCGAGCCCTGAACGCGGCAAATTCTGGCCAGTACGTGACGCGTTTCCAATAAGGACCAATCCGGTCTACTGGATGAATTGCCTTATCTACACTAAACAAGTATTAGTTTACACCGACTGATGTATGTCCTTAATGGGTCAGGTGTTTATATAAAGTTCGTAACCTTCATTATAGAAAATTTAAAGTAGCTCCAATTTTATTTGTTAAATACATGTATATGTCAATTATGCATATTACCACAAGTGCTCCAGATATATTGTTTACGTACATGACCCCTGCTATGCGTAAACGTTAAGTAAAATGTGAAAAAAACACACGCATATATATATATATATATATATATATATGCAATTGTAAGTTGCGAACCTAGTAACAAATTAGTTCAGTTGTGACCAGAAGGATAAACCAAAGGCAGCATGAACGGAAAGTATAATCTCATGCACATTCGTTTCGTGCTTACTGTCGACTCATCAGTAGGAGCCGGTATTACGTCCTTTAACCACTATATATTTGGTGAGGAATGTAGGATAATAGGACGATACAATCTCCTAGACGAATGTGTAAACCTATAGTAGTAAAGCTAACATCATATAAAGTCTCGACAATGCGACTTCCTGCTAACTCACTCTATATAATATATGTACCGAGTCTGTAAAGGATACTAACACTTTGGCTATTGTGTTAGTAACCGATACCAACATTGTAGTACCGAAAAGGTACATGGTACTAACAATATGGTTGCCGAGTCGGTACATGGTACCAACATGATGGATATCAATTTATGCTATTGTTCACCGAAATTAAAAATTACAACTATTTCTGAACACCTTTTACTCCAGTAAATCCATATCAGTAAATCGATATCAGTTATCACATTTCGCGGTAAGCATGACATCATTGAATTCAATATATAACAGTTAAATAACCGTATTTAACCAGTCGTCGAACAACTTAACAAAACTACCGCCAGTCGCAACGTACTGACGCGTTTCGACCTTCCATGATCATCATCAGAATACGACGGAAAACTGACTAGCGAGGATCAAACCCCATTGCATATATATATGGAAAGCAAACTTAGATATACGTCTCTCACCTCAAGTAGTCTTGCATACATTGTACATTTTCTTTTCCATATATATATATATATATATATATATATATATATATATATAGATCGAGTTTGCCGTCAAACTCTGATGATTATGGAAGGTCGAAACGCGTCAGTGCGTTGCGACTGGCGGTAGTTTTGTTAATTTAAACGAACATTGGTTGCGCGGGTGGTGATAACAATTATTATAATCAAGGTTGCGGTCTTGATATAAACACCTGACCCATTAATTACTTACATATGTCAGTATAAACTAAGAATTGCCTTTTCTACACTACACAATTCTTAGTTTATACTGACATATGTAAGTAATTAATGGGTCAGGTGTTTTGTTATTTTGTTTGACGACTGGTTAAATACAATGACATTGGTGTTTACTTCAAGCTCGCAAACTTAATTTAAAGAATTGTTACCACCACCCGCGCAATCAATTATTGTTTCATCCGTATGTAAGCTAATGAAATTCATAAACAAAATTGGTTTCGTCCTCAATTAACACTCAATAAGTAATTTCCAGTATAGCGACGGCCAGGATTTAAAACAGGGAATGTTCCGTTCAGTCGTGCTGCTAGTTCCTTAGAGCACAAAACTCGCGCATAGTTTGCAGGTCTGAGTTCTACACCAAATTAGGTATTATAGTCAGTTTTATGTTCGGGTGAATCCTAATCAGTATTGCTTTCAGCATAAACTTCAATTTATACATAATGCATAAATAATTTAATGGAAAAGAAAATACCAATTTGTATAAAATGTTAAAATCATAGAAATGAAATCGAGTTAGATCTTTAATCAAGATTCGAATAACTAATTAGTAGAATTTTTAAATTAACTAATCAAATATGTATATACGATTTAAAAGTTGAATATGAATGGTAGCAGCACAAAACATTTAAAATACTTCTAAACTGACCTTGTTGCATCCATATAATTTTCTTTGAAAGCGCTGTTGTAAGGTGTTGTGCCAAACGGGTCAAATTGGCTTTAAAATATGAAGAATTTATAAATTACGTTTTTTTTCATTTGAAACATAAAATCATCTATGCGCTTTAAAATATTTGTATGAAATACTAACATGTCAAACAGTATATATATATATATATATCTTTTCCTTCGAATATTACACAGTATATTTCTAATTAGGAAGAAAAACACATTAATAACAAAGTGGATAAAGGCCATTTATTTTGAGATTACTAAACATCGCTCTACAATCTTTCATTTATATACATTCTGGGTTTTCATTTGATTATGTGGGTGGCAACAAATCTGACTCGGTTTTACTTCTATTTCTTGTTTACAATTATTAGTAAGTGTGTATGCGTATGTGGCTGTGTGTGTTCCTGTTTTCATGTAAAGGTCTTTCTCGCTGTATTGCAAAGTGATGTCTGAGATCTGGTCATTCATGTATTGATGGCTTGTTACGTGAACGAATGTTATTTTCCCGAGTGTTGTCTTTCGTTTCTCCTTGTTCCTCAATTTTGTTTTCTCCACTTGGTAACAACGCAGGTGCGACTTTCAGTGTTGAATGCTCACATTGTTTCAAAATTTCTATCTCTGTATGTGCAACTGTTTGACCATTTTAGTTCGTTGCCAATCCGATCGAATGGTTGTTGAGTTTCGTCGAGGGTATATTTTGTCTTGCCTGGATGCTAGTAAATTGTTGTTGGGTTGTGCGATTCGTGGCCAGTCGATTAGAATTTCATGTTGATGAAACTTTTGAATATTTATGACAGGTGATTGTTGTTTTATATAAAGGGCTTCATAAATAAAGTCCATCCCCTCCACAACGTGGTACGACGGTGTCAACCATGTCTCGATGGCCGATCGTACATGGGCTAACGGGGCTATGGCGGTGGTGTCACCAGAGCGTGGTGGATTTCCGACCGGCAATCGGATCTCCTATAAAATACCACATGAGCCCGACGACGGCACCATGACTCGGCGTGTGTTCCCCGCCACAAAAGGGTTCAACAGCCACAGGATTACATGGACTCCTGGACAGTACCCCGTACTTCCGAATGGCGAATGAGCTCTCAACAGCCACCGGCAACCATGCAACTTACTGCTGCCTTGCAGACTGCGCTTGGATGTGCAAAGGCTAGAGGTGCGTCCTCGATCAAAAAGCCGAGTGGTGAGGGGACACCACTTGTACCAAATTCCCAAGAAACTCCATGAAAATGGGGCCGGCTTATCCTCCAAAAGGAGTCAGCCGCAGTAAAGTAAAGTAAAGTAATAATTTTTCTGATTCTGCATTATGTAGAATTGATAAATTGGTCAAATTGACTGGGGGCCTCGTTTCCAATAAATGATCGAAAATGGCTGATTTTCCTGACGATGCCAAGCCATTTTTAATCAATTTCCGCGGTAAATGTTGCTGGATTCTGTTAATCAATTGCTTCTTCGTACGTCCAATATATGTGCTACCGCACATACATGTGTATATAAACGCAAATTTGTAAAATGTAGTTTAGTAATCTCCACTTTGCTATTAATGTGTATTTTTCATAATTATATATATCAACAGGTGTGTGTGTTTCGGTGTGTGTAGGACAGCCCCCGACAGGTAATTTTTTCATGTGCGCCTCCAAGAGACATATTTATTTCCAAATTTATAGAACCATATGTTTTGTGTAATACTACAACTTATTACTTCTTAATTCGTTAAGTTAAGTATAGTGTTCATTTTTGTTAGTAATGCAGTTTTATAAAAAGAACATTGTTTTTTATTTATATAAGTTACTTACTTACTTTCACATTGACTGGACTGGAAGCGAGTTTAAGTTGAGCTTGTTATAAAACCCTTTGTCATTTTTTCCTAGCGTTAACTTTATATTAGGCACAATACCATGCCATACATAATACGACGTAATTACGAACAATGCCGTGGTACAACATTTATGGATTTTTACTATAGATAACCATTGCTCACAATAACATCATTATAAATTGACTTATATCTGAAATATTGCCTTTTTATCTTGAATCGAAAAACATCAATGAATGCGCAGTAGACTACAGATACAAAATTATTTGAGTATTTGAAGCTAGCCAAGAAAAACCACTCAACTGTAAAAATGGCGCCCAGATAATTATTTTTTTAAAAAAAACTTCCTTTTTCTAGATGGACTTATGTTAATGTTGTTCAGAAAATATTGCTCATGTCGGAAGATTAATGTGATTATAAAAGCAATATAACATTGCAGGTAAGCCTATCATTTTTTAAGTTTTAATATCTGTTGAGACTCTATTTCCTGTATAAATTATTAATTTTTTTCTGCTTTACTGTTAAGCTCTAACTGAACTGTCTAAAGTTTTATTCAAATTATATTTCGTGTAGAATCATTTAAAATCAGAACTGTCGTAAGATTAGTTTAAGTTTCCATAGTTTTTCAAAGATAGTTTAAAGTTCATCATATTTCAAGTATTTGAAATTATAGCGTTTTATTAATAAAAATTCGAAAAGCGACTTTTCTTCAGGGCATTGTTCGCGTAATAACACCAACAGATTTAGATACAGGAAATCAGTTAGTCGCTCACCGGCAGTTCGGTGTCCACTAGTACTCACCCTGGAGACGTGGCGTGCTAATCATCGGACTAGGTAGCAGGCCACAGAAATATACATGTGAACACGCCGAAATGACATTCCTGTTGAAATTGCACGTTAGCCTCATGGTAACCTGCCAATGGACGACGGACACACGCCAAAAATCTTAAAACTGAAGTAAGGCTAGCACGCATTTATTCGATATCTCAGCAAAGCGCGTCAATACTGATCGTTGGAGATCCACTTTCGTGAGTCGCATTTGTATTTGATACTAGTGCTGCAATATCCTTAGTAGCACCGAATTTCCCAGTAATACACAGCATCGATAAACAGTTAAACGTTTAGATGGACATTATTGCAAATTGAATAATATCTGAATAGGTGGTTGACTAATATTTCACGCCTTCATTTTTTTATTTGGAAGCGAACAACAGCAATGAATGGACTAGAAACAACAGAGATATCAAAATATTTCAATTTATGAGCTAGCTGAGAAACGGTCTATATATAAATAAATATATATACATATATATATATATATATATATATATATATATATATATTCGTTTGAAATGCGAGCTTTAATAAAATTATTTGTACCCTTCCTATGTGCAAAAAAAAGAAATTTTATCAGATATAAGAAACATTTCATTCTCATAATCTCCTCAAGTATCTACTAATGAACATATCTTTATATAAATTGGAATACAAAACTAGATATAAATATATGAACATAGAGAGAGTGTGAAAAACGAAAACTAATCAATTGCATGCGTCACATCCAGTTCAAGCTCAATGCCTGTACATGCTTCTTCTTGCATAAATCCGGCGGCAATTTGTTAATCTACAAGGCCGTGCTTTAGAAATCACGCCGTAGTCATTTATACCATTTTCATAGTACTCTTTCCATGTTTACATATTTCTATATTTTTTACCTTTCAATTTATATATAAAGAGATATTCATTAGTAGATACTTGAGAAGCAAATGAGAAAGAATCGTTTCTTGTATCTGATAAATTTCTTTGATTTTGCCATGGAAGGGTAATATATATATATATATATATATATATATATATATATATATATATATATATATCTTCTTTACTTCTTTACTGCGGCTGACTCTTTGAGGATAAAGGCTCCAATTTCATGGAGTTTCAAGAATTTGGTACAAGTGGTGTCCCTCACCATCGGATATATATATATATATATATATATATATATATATATATATATATATACAACAAAATATTACAGCTACCTTTATTGGCAGCATTTTTCAGTTGGTCCAACCTCACCAGTTTTAAGAAACAAGCTAATGAAGCAAGCTTGCTTCATTAGCTTGTAAAAATATATAGTGGGCATGGGGCGTAATACCGATTCCTACTGATGAGTCGCCAGTACACAGGAAACGAATTTGTACGAGATTATACGTCCCATTCATGCCTTCTTTGGTTTATCCTTCTGGTCATATTTAAACTAATTTGTTAGTAGGTGCCCAACACCTAAAGCACAAACATCATATTTTGTCGGAAAAACGGCTGTCTGAGTTTGCTTACATCTAATTGAGATTTATTCTTATTTATTTCTCCTGAACACTTGAGTGCAAATATACAACAATTAAGTGCATAATCCGAGTCGACATAAATGCTCCAAAACGGACGACAGTCATCGAGGCAACGACGTCATATACAACTAATTGCTACATGATTTATTTAAGTCCTCCGTTGTCTTAGGTGCTGGAGGACGCCATGTGGCTCAATATCGTACACTATGTCTGAAGATTGTTCTACTTGAGTATAATCTTTGTTTCACGCAGTATTTCATCATTATCATTGCACATCGAGCCTAAAGTGTACTGTCAACATAAATGCAATTATGCGTTACTAAGCGCCGAACTTCATCATTCATGCCATTCATAATAAGGAATGTATTTGAACTTCTTGCTCTACTTAGTAAAGAGCTTAGGTCGGAGTAAGAAGCGTCTTTGCTGCGAGAGCATAAGTTGATACAACGAAAAGGTAACGTTGAATAAGGTTTTTGGCATTGATTTTAGTAGATGTATTTCAGCGTGTCGCCTTTAGTCAGCAATTTACAGTAATCCATTCATTTAAATAAGCTTCAGCTCGTGTGTTAAGGACACTACCGACGCCCCATTTACCGGCTTGAGAAAACTCCTTGAAACGGGACGTTCGAAGCAAAATACGCATAGATAAGGATGATGCACGCAATTCTCTAATGCTCGTATTATCCTGTTTTCTGGTTTCATGGACTCAAAGTATATCAATTTCTAATTTATCTAACGGACGTGCAAAAGTTTCTTGTTGTCAAGCTTGTTTTAATATTTGCACATTAAATGCACTGACATTAAAACCAAATCTACGTTTAATAAAAGTTAATATACTTGAACTCTTTTTTATATTTGGCAATCCGATAATGGACTCCATTACATGATAAACACTCACCATACTCATAGCATCTAAAAGGCCGGTATTGTTAGACTGAGAAGAGGAAAGAGAAGGAAGAGGCAAAATCGGAGATGAATTTGTCGCAAATAGCCTGATTTCAATAATCCACCCTGCACGACTCAATAGATAACACAACTATTTTTAACCTGCGCGACGACTGACGCAGTATGGATTCATTAAAATTCGTATTGTTTATAGATTTATTTTAGCTGTAACCAAACATTAGGTGGCCCATTTTTAGTGGGGATGGTTTGTGTTCAGAATTTTCCTTCTCTAATGTAGACTGCCAACTAAAGCTGATGCGTACTATTTGCATAGATACCAGTGTTCAAAGTTTCCTTTAGCAGCTGAAACCTGCTCTTCGCGTCAGGTAGGTTTGCTCTCCTGACGTTTCCACACATTTAGCACTAAATGTTACTGCGTGGTTAGACAAAATTCGGGGCTTCACATGAAACGGGATGATGGCTGTGTCCCATTAGTCCAGTCAAGGTTCAACGCTACGATTTCCAAGCTAACAAACTCGTTACCCCCGGATGTCAGACGGGAAATTTCTATGTCTAGGAGCCGTATTATGATGAACAAGCGCTGAATGCCATTGACATGGTTTAAAAAATAACTATTTAATGCTTTTTACATTCGGATGTTTCACAAGGTAAAATATTATATGGTATGAACTTGAATCCGACTAGAAAGTTAAGAATATTTAATAAGTTAATAATGAAAGCAAACATGCTTCCAGAAGCACAATGAAACCCTTACCTTTATAACTGAGAAGATTCGAATATGAAGCATTAGAAATTTTAATTGACCACTGAAGTGATAAAGGAAAAATTACAATTTAAAAAAATCAATAACATCCTACAACAATCAATTTGAACTATTAACAATAATCATTGTAAGCCTTAACGCTCTCCTGACATTATCTTGACAAATTATTTGAACAGACCATTTAAATCTATAATTGAAGGGAGTTAATTTACCCTTTTCTCACTAGATTAATTAATTGAACGTATAATATTTGTAAGATATTGGTTGTGCAGAACAAATATATATGCGTACCTAGTAACAGGTTAGAATATTTAAATGTCTGCATGAAATAAGATAATAATCTTAGGTAAGTGTGCGTTTCCTGCTTACGGTATTTCGCCATTAGAAGGCAGAACAAAGCCTGAAGACTACACTACTTATTGCACTGTACAGCTGTCCAACATTCGTTGATAAAAAATATAATTGTTAAAAGTTGTAGTGACATCTCCAACTAATGATGTGACAGGATGCACGAAACGCATGCATATGTTAGATTAAAAGTTTTGTCCATACTGACTTTGACATATCATTTTGGTCCTTATATGAGCTAACATTCCACAAGCTACGCCATACCTAATAAATTAATTTGCAAGTATCGCTGAAAGCAGTTGAACATAAGATATTTCCGCGTCAAATTTATAAACAACTCTTAAAGCACAGCAACAGAATTTGCATGCGTATATTGCTTTCATCTTGCGCGATTTTGTCATCAAAAAGGATGCTTATGCGGAAACACGTAATGAAGGAACCAGCCTATGTAGTATGTCGCTCAGAAGGCAGGTGATATATTTATACAAGCTATGCTAAGATGTAAGATGGTACTGTGTTAAACACTTATCTTCTAAACAACCAAGAACAGAGCATGATGAAAAAGACAGGTGATGGTATAAAATCTAGCATTGAATAGATTTGTCATCAGAGTAAAATGGGATTTTGAGGTCTGTGTATGGACACAAAGTATATCACTAAATGCAAATTTGTCCATCAGAATAATGCCGATTAAAGACTATTCTATAACTAGCCTTGTGAAACGGTAGACTAAATTCAATATCAGTGGATGGCGTGCAATTTTAGACAATAACCATACTTGAGACGAAGACCGTCAATGAATATCATGGATGCTTAAAAGTCATATCACATATGACAGTTTTGACATGCATACAGTAAATGGCAGCATCCCATGAAACCAAAAAGTTAGCCAGTAGATTCAAAAAGACTTGGTAACATACTGAAATTTTCAGGGAAAATTTCCTGTAAGATGAGGATCCTAGGTGACGAAGTTAAGTCAATTAAAGTCGGCTTTTTTGGACTCGTCCAGAAGCAATCAACATGAGACAGGTTGGCTTTGGCATGTCTGATTCGTTGCCTAAAAATTCTGGTACAAAATTACTTTAAAACTAAGGTTTCCGAGGAAGCAATGATTAGTATGCGAATGGATTATCACCAACAATAACATTAAAAAGACAAAATGCGATAAAAATTAAACAATGTGCCTTACACATTTTTCACTGCTTATAGAAAACAATAAAATCTGCAGAATGTGGCTAATTACCAATTTAACGCTTTTAATAGTTTATGATTTTAACTTGCGTATGAAGCAAGCAGTTATTTCATACACGACAAGGCATGCATGCCAAAGTCAGCATGAATAAAACATTACATCTCGTGCACACATTCGGTTTGTGTGAATTGTGGATTTCTAAATATGAGATGTCTCTATGCCCTAAATCTGCAATATTTTTTGACAGGAAATGCGAGAAAATTTTGATATATTAATATAGGAACTAAAGCATATTCAATTTCAAACGAGCCAAATTAACAACCACATCCTATTGGGCATGCAAGGTTAAAGTGAATTATGGACTATGCAAAGAATTTGTCACACAAAATGAGTCAACAACACAATTGACAGAAAACGATTGGTTTACCGTAGCGAACGAGAGAATCAAATAGTCAGGTGGGCTTGAATAACAACTTTCGTCAACACCACCTCCATATGACAAGGAACCACTGCCACCATCAAGATTTCGTGCATTTCTAGCTTGTTTCACTTTAGCATATATCGATTTCCGCTGCTGTAGATCCACTCTGCCGACGCGGTCCTTCGATTCTCGCCACAAATTAATAAGATCCAGCGTATCTTGTTTGGCTTCGACATTCCAAAAAAAGCACTGAGACCAAAGGATAAATAAAAAATGTAATTAAGTTCTGAGTAAAAATGGAAAATCGATTTGCTTTGGAAAGCATTTCAACCAGATATTAGCTCAGGATTAGTTCTCTTATATTTTATCTCTAGAGTACGATCGAGAGATAATAGATAGCACTCGTAGTTCAGTAAAATCTTGTTTCCTTTGCATTTCCATTTTCACAGCTTTCTTTATTAATAGGTCCCGTGACTCTGACGCCGTCCTGAAACTGCTTGTCCGGAAATGATTTTGAATTAAGATTTGCTGATTTCTTCCAAAATTTTCAGATTTTCATTTACAGTTCCATCTTCAGGGTTGACACCGTACTCACAGGTAAAACAACCTGTGGCAAATGTGATCTAGTTAAATTTCAGCTAGATGTATCACAATTAATAAGTGCCAAGCGATAGAATGTTTAAAAATTCATTATTGATGAAATAAGTTATTAACAAAATAATCTTACACGTTAGTATTGATTTAATTAAATATTTTCTAATAAAAAGGATGTAATCGCAGGTTTGTGAGATCATTGGAGTTTGATAATTCAGGTTTTTGCAGTCTATTAATCAATTGGATCATGAAGAATGTCATTAAAGGACAAGTTTATTACGTCTACTCACATTCCTAAATTAAGCCTTGCAGAATAAACGATTAATTGTGAGGTACTGTCGCAAATAACAGCATTTTACAAAAAGGACAGAGGAAGAACTGGAACGAAGAATTAGCTTGAGGAAGTGAAGACAAAACGTGAAGTCGCATATAAGCATTGGCCAATATACTATTGAATTTATTGATATACTAAATTCACTTTCGTGTAACTCGTCAATACCTCCATGCACCAAACTAACTCTTAATTATTGCCAGTGAAAAACGGCAGATAACCTATCATAGTTTCAAAGTCCTCTGATTTTGCGGAATTTTTTGCAAGCTAGTGGCAACAGAATATTTGTTTAAAAAATAGGCGCAAATTTAAAATTCTACCTTATTTACACGGGCACTCTTCTGAGTGAAAACAGTCTTTGCGTCCAATTAAATTATGCAAGATATTGAATGAAAGTTTTATGGTAGGATAATATATATATATATATATATATATATATATATATATATATATATATTTCTTATTAGGAATAAAAGCACATTAATTACAAAGTTTATGCGGATTTGTCTAAGTGTGTGTCAGTTTTTGATTAGAGGCCTTTGTGGATGTATTACAAAATGGTGTCTGAGATCCGGTCGTTCTAGTATTGAGGAATTGGTAGTTAACCAACTGTTCACATTGTTGGCTGTTACGTGTACGAATGAATTTTCTCCGGGCATCGTTTTTCATTTCGCCTTTTTCCTCAATTTCGTTCTGGCCCTTTGGTAACAGCGCAGGGTGTGCCGAATTCATTGTTGAATGCTTATATACTTTCTTGAAATTTCTGTCGCTGTTAACAATGATTCTGATACCGTATGTGCAGTTCCTTTTTCTTCTTCAGTTTAGCACCAATCCGATCGAATGTTTGTTGAGTCTGGTCTAATGGTTGTTTGGACTTGTCTGGGTGCTAATAAATTATTGTAAGTTTTGTTATTCGTGACCAGTCGATTAAAATATCATATTGATGAAACTTTTGAACGTTTAGGCCGGGCATTTGTTGTTTTATATATGAACATATAACAATTTATCTGATTTTGCTTTGTGTAGAATTGAGAAATTGGCCAAATTGTCTGGGTGCACCATTTCTAATATACGATCGGAAATAGCTGATATTTCAGACACTGCCAAGCCTTTTTTAATCAAGTTTTTGCGGTGAATCTGGCTGGATTCTGTTGATCAATTGCTTCTCTGTACGTCCAATATATATGCTACCGTATATGCATGAGAATTTGCATACTATGGATGATTTGGACAGAATTGGAAATTGATATTTGGCATTCAACCTCATGATTCTCCGTGTGCTGAATGTGATATTAACTTTTACACTTTGAAAATTCGCCCTAGTGATTTTCTTTAAAAGCCATGCAGTTATTGAGCCTGGTAGGTCACCTCTAAATGGTAAGTATATGAAAACCTGTTTGATGGTATCCTCTATAGTACGAATGGGACGAAGTCTGAAATAGATGTGCATTATCAAAAATTTTCTTAGGTTGCCTATTTCTTCTTCGATCTTGCGTTCATAGATTTTTCTGACTGCGTTTGCTAGGTTGATAACCACGCTTCTTTTTTGTGATTTTTGCACACTACTGATGTAATAAATGTATTGCCCAGTTAAAGTAGATCCTCTATGTATTGCCAATATCAAATCCCCAAGTCAATAAAGAGAAAAGCGTCGTCTTTCTCTACCTCGGGAGTGAATTTACTGTCGGGATCGGCTCCATTGGCCTGCTTGAGGATTTGGTCCATATTGGGAACCCGTCAAGTAATGACAAGAATTTTTCGCGGACAGATCTGCTACGAATCCTACACGGGACAAACTATTTACCTGAACTTTCTAATGCCTTCGTCATCATTACTTATAGCTTATCGAGCATAAAGCAAAATAAAACTAATATTTCTACAACCTTTCGATGAACATTAATTTCTTTAATCGGTATTCTGTTTAAAACCCTCTTAAGTTAATATATATATATATATAATTTAATATTAAAAAAGTCGGTACAATAGCAGCTGAAAGAATTACACTAAGGGTATTATGGTACACACGTATATACCTAGGATTTAACCGCCTCTAATAAATAAATCGCTTTCGCCATCATATGCAAATTTAAGATTATACCGACGTCATATATATAACCCATTCTTGTCATTAAGGTTAAACTATATATAAACTGTTCATTGACTTCAAATATTATACAGTATATCGTTCTTTGGAAGAGAAAACTAATTTTATAAAGAAATCTACAATTATTGCATATAATGGCCGGTTTAATTCAAGAATATTCAACTACACACCACAATCCTTCATTTATATAATTCTTGGTTTCCAATTAATAAAGAAAATGAGGTCTAGTCTGATTTTTAGTTTTACTTCTATTTCTTTTCGGTTGTCAATTTCGGGGTTAATTTGTTAGTGCTTGTGTGTATGTGTCTGTGTTCGAATTGAAGTAATTCAAATTCTAATACAAAGTGACGTTTGAGATCTGATTATTCTTGTATTGATGGATTGAATTTTGATCAAATGTTCGCTTTGTTGTCTATTTCGTGCACGAATGTTTTCCCCCTATATACTGTCTTTTGTATCACATCGACCATGAGATTTATTTGGAACCCCTGGTCACAGCGCAGGGTGTGTAGATTTCAGTATCGATCGCTCATATTCATTTGCGTATTAGGTATTAAGCACATAGTAACAAATTATTTCAAATAGTTAGCATGAAAGAAAGATATAATCTCATATACATAGGCGTTTCGTTCTTACTGGTGACTCATCAGTAGGAGCCGGTACTACGACCTTTACTCACAAAATATTTGTTCAATAAATGTGGGACTGGTGGACGTTACAATCACCCATAGGAATGTGCATTGTGGTTATCTTCATAGAAGGTATTCGGCAATGCGACATAGTATACACCGAAACTGCTAAGGTTATTAAAACTCCGAATCCTACATGAGACCAACGCAGTGGCTTTCAAAATACCAATCTTGAAACGCGTAAGATCGCAATGAACTGTGAGGTAGCCTAATTTTCACAATACTTGAAAAGTACGACTAATTCTGAACACCTGTTACTCCAGTAAATCCATACACTCTGGCCTTGATCGATATCAGTTATCGCTTTTCGCGGATATCTTTACATAAATAAAATATATAACATAAAGATACAGTTTGTCGCAATTTATGTCACATTAAACGATAATATGTCATCACTTTGTTGTCAATCCTATAGGATGTTATCTGACGCTGTTTCAACGCGTATCTGGCTAGCTTGGACACAAGAAATGTGTTGTTGCTTGTGCGATTCGTGGCCAGTCACGTAAAATAACATGTCAGTGGATTTTTTGAAAGCTTAACATTAAATATTATTTCGATCAATGAAAAACTTGAACCTCCTCTTCCACGGAATGCGTTAAATATATTTATTGTCGTCAACTATGGTCTTGAAAACTGTTTGAACAAACAAAATGCTTTAGGTTGTCTTCATTCAGACATCGATTATGAATTTGATATAAGCACCTAACCCATTAATTACTTACATGTCATTATAAACTAAGAATTGTACAGTGTAGAAAAGGCAATTCATCCAGTAAACCGCTTTCATCCTTATTGGGAGCTCATTAAATACTGGCCAGAAGTTGCCGCGGACAGGGCTCGAACATGGCCAGGTTCGAGCCCTGTTCGCTTAGTCGACTCAATTTCTACAAACATGAACTGAAATTAGCCTTTAGCGGCAGTACTATTTTGTACGAAATCAAACACTACCACAGGTGGGCCACACAGTCGAAAACAATGAACGTGAAAGTTGGCTAGTAAATGTATATCTGAAATCATAACTTCGTATTTACTAACACTTTTTATCAACTTTTCGATCTTGATATAAACATCTGATCCACTATGTACATAAATTTATCAGTATTGTATGGAATATAAAACGCAATTCATCCAGTAGACTGGTTTCGTTCTTATTGAGAACTCATCATGTACTGCGCAGAATTTGCCGCGGACAGGGCTCGAACCTGGGCAGGCCTGCTTCGGAATCCGGTGCTCTAACCATTAAGCCACCTTTTGGCACACTACACACAATTTCCAGGTATACACTAACCAATGTTTCCTGGTAAGTCTTTCCTTTAGGAGGACCTGTATGGTATCTCTTTAGATCTGAAGTTCCAACTAACCATCTCCAATCTGTCATACTAGAACAGACACCACGCTATATGAGGAAGTGGTATTGAAATGAACTTTTATATAATTAAATGAATATTGTTTGGCGGGCGGTGATAACAATTAATTTTATTCAAGGTTGCGATTTTGATATAAACACCTTACCCATTATGTATCTCCATATGTCAATAGAAACTTTATAGTGCAAAAAGGCAATTTATCCAGTTGACTGGTTTCGCCCTTATTGGGATCTTATCACGTACACAATAATATTCATTTTTAGTTTAAATAAAAAAGGAGTATTTCTTTTTAATAGAAACTTTTCAGACATCTGAAATCCAAACGGTAATGTGTTATGACATAAATTACAGCAATAACGTATGTTATGCAAAGGAACACATTTAACTCTTACCAGGGACGTGTTAGAAGCACTTGCAAAGAAGTGATTATCAGAGAACGGTTTGTTTATATATAGTTTTGTCATTGCGTCATTGTCTAAATGATGAGCAAGGGCAAAAAATAATTCTCGAAGGCGTGAATCACCAATAAAGTAGACCTTTAGGTGATCTTCGCTTTTAGATCTCAATCGCTGCATGCAGGTAGCAGCTTCACTAAAAAAAAATAAATATGTTTTAAAAATTTAAATAACTTTGAAATTATATAAAATGTGAGTCATCATCAACATTATCAATGATAATAACAGCAACAACACCAGTCTACGTCTCATGAACAAAGAACGACTGAAAATCGTTGTTCTGTATAACCCAGTGAACGAGAATAATCCAGTTGAAACAATTCGCGGACAAATCTAAGCAGCAGGGAGTTCACAATTCCTATTTTTGCAAGATTTATGTTTATATTAAAGGCACCTGCTCTGGAGTGTATGTTTCTTAAAAATAGAGATGTGATCTTTTGTCTATAATTGATTCAACTGTAAATTACTTTGCTGGTGCAATGTTTTGACATGAATCAATTAAAAACTTGTAACGGAATGGCTGAATATAACGTCGAAACTATACCTACGATAGAACGAAATAATGCGTGGCTTTTAGCACATCAGTTGAATCAAATAAGGCTTTAATGGTAAACCTGCCAATAAACATAAAATCGTTGGTAAATCAGTAAAATGCATGGCTAACAAGATCAATTTCTATATTCTATTTAAAATATTAATTGAATCAGTCAAGAACACTTCAATGAAGACATGAATCTAAAGCACACAGTCCAATAAATAAGCCCGTTAACATTTTACTGAATACGGTAGGCCTCTCTACTGAACCATCAATGGAAGCAGAGGGTCAACTGTGTGTACGCTAATCAGAAACCTGTTTTATTACAGAAGAGGTAAAACAGTCAGGGGCCATCCTCTTTAATGCGGAGGAGGCTTGCGTATAAAGTCAAAACCTATGTCAAAGTATATAAATGGAAAAAGTTGGAAGATTACAATTATTTATTTACAAGAGAAGTGATTTTAATTCTTCGGTCTCAGCAAAGTTCGTCATCAGAAGGTCGATACGACTAACTGGACTCCATCGGATGTCAGGGTTGGAAAATTCTATGGCTTCGGGCATAAAAATACCAATTTCTAAGCATTATTTTTTTCAAAATCTTCTATGCAAATTAACCATTAATGATACTAACAGTATATCATATTTATCCACTTTACTCAATGCATTTGACAATATATATTGTTTAAAGATATTCTAGTATAAGTTCATTGATTCGTGCAGTTTGTTGTAGAAGGTAACCATGTCAAAATCCTGTGATTTGGAGCACAATCGGACATTATTAATAAAGCAACAGTTTATATTGCAAATGTAGTTACTGAAATCCTTTATAACATGTATTTCTACTTAGGAAAGGATTATGTTAAAGTTAGGTCTAATTTCTGTCAAAAACATTTTTCTAATTTATTTGTTCATAATCCAGCACACAAATGCATACAAAATTATTAACCATTCGCTGCACACCAAAGTTTCAAGTGATGACACTGAAGTTTTATATCCAACACATTCCGGTTACATAATACAATTAAACAAGAATCGATTGCGCGGGTGGTGGTAACAATCATCTAAATCAGGGTTGCGAGCTTGAATTAAAAGCCAATCACATTTTATTTAACCAGTCGACGAACAACATGGCAAAATCGCATTAAAAATTAGGCAGCCGAAATTTCATGTCAAGTACAATGTACACCAGACAACTAGAGGTGTGAGCCATATATCTAACTTTTCTTTTCATGTATATGCATTGTGGCTTGATCCTAGCGAGTCAGTTTGCCTTCGTACTCTGATAATGGTCATTGAAGATCAAAAAGTGTCAGTACGTGCAACTGACGGGAGTTTTTCTCTTTTGTTAGACGACTGGTTAAATAAAATGTGATTGGTGTTTAATTCAAGCTCGAAAACTGGATTCATAGAATTGTTTTCAGCAACGGCGCAATCATGTGAATACAAAAAGTTTAATTAAAGATAACATTAGTTTAGCAGTTTTTGTTAGAAAATAATTGATTAGCCAGTGAATATACTTTGTTGTCGAGAGCCCTATATATATATATATATATATATATATATATATATATATATATATTATATATAGTATATATGTATATATATATATATATATATATATATATATATATATATATATATATATATATAAGTACATAGTAACAAATAAGATTAAATAGGACCAAAGGTTTAAACAAATTCAGCATGATCACAAGGTATAATCCCACATTCAAATGCACATCGTATTTACTGGAAACTCATTGGTAGCCGGTATTACGCCATATGTCCACTTTATATTTGATAGAATTATGTGAGGCAATTGAAAGTTAAAACCTATACGAATCTTTATTTAAACATAAATGTAGCTTACTTGTATATAATGCTCATACTAAACAGCATTTCCTACCATTTGTTAATGCTGTATTAAATATTGAATTTAAAAATTGTTTACCAGATGTGTTTTTCAACACACTGCCTTCCAATTTGATTTCAAATTATTCCGTATAAAATGCTGTTTGGTGTTTATGTTGGCAAAGTGCTAACCGTTTACATTCATCCCAGTTTCATATGAATAGCGAGCAAGATCAAATTCATCAATTTGGCCACATCTTCAAGCTTTACGTTCACCTTTTCTAACTTGAAAAGCTCGCATGGTATTGCTCAAATACATGTGATTTCAATCCCAACAAGGAATTTCATATAAAGAAGATACACCCAATGGTGCAACCTTTCATATTTTATTATAAAACAAGCTTCCTAATACATATGTGTTTTAAAATAGATCATTATTTATATTTCACAACTTCAGTATTTAATTTCCTTCCAAACTCAGAATCTGGTATAATCAGTCACTTTCCATCAACTTGGTTTCATGCGTTGTTGCTTTGTATGTTTAGAAAACAAATTTGTTTAAGAATTGTTTTCTCACTGATTGTATTACTCTCCGTGAGTAAAAACTTTGGAAACATATCATTTAAACTGTTAAATATATCCTCTCTATGTTTAGAATTTTAAATATTTAAGCTCCTTATTATTAAATATTTGAGAATTCCGAATCTCATTATATATGGGATTTACATTAAAATGTTTAAGCATTTCTTAGTATGTAACATTTCATCAAGCATCACTTTTAAAATTATCACCGTTTCTTAATCCTATAGCGAATTATAATATATCATTTATCTCTATTTCTAACTTCACCATCAAATAAGCTAGTTTGACGCATTTATTTAAGCAATCATCATCATGTTTCCACATAATAGATATTTTATTCAAATACCTAGCTTAAATTGATGGTTCCAGGAGTACACTTTCAAAAAGGATAAACATCAAAGGATATTAGCTATCAGAAGGGATAGCCGTTGTTCGATAAGAGCACTTCTAATCTGGACAAAAAATTACGAAACCTAAAATAAGTTGATGATATACATGAGTTAACTATTGTCATCAAATAATCTATATTAATGTTTCTTTCTTCCATCATTTATCGATTATGATTATGGAATCTATTCAGGTAATCCAATGCTCAATGGTCAGGTCTACTGTTTTAAATCGAAACCAAACTCACATGTACCACTCTTGTTTTAAATAAATGATTTGTCAATAAAATTATATATATATATATATATATATATATATATATATATATAGTAAAATATATTGCAAAACGTGTATTTTATGATTAAATGACAGAGAAATTTAGAGTTCTTTTAGGCAGGAGAATACTGAAAATTTCATTCAGGGATCGGAAAATTAAGAAACAAAGTTACTTCGTATAATTTTAGCTGTGTGAATTTGCAGTCTAGAATAAGTGTCGTTGCAATGGAAACTGAACATATTTCCCTGAACATTCGAATATAAGGATGTTTGTAAAACATTTTCAAATGTATTGACATATTTGCTGATCTCAGAGATGAGGACATGGCGGTTAAGATCGAGGAAATTAAAAAAGTCTGCGCAAGGCGTCTTGCAGACAAATTTAATGTCAACATCGATGGACCACTCATAAAACACTAGAATTAAAGAGGATTTTAATGCTCAGACGCAAACGGACATGGAATCACAGAGGAAATTATTATAAAAGAGCATAGGAGCGTTGAAAAAAATTAGCAACTACATGAGGAACTAGTTAAATGGGAGGTCTACAAATTAAGTGGTCACACTGACTTCATGTCCATTAGATGTCAGGCAACTGTTTAATGAGCTATAGCAGTATATTCAGTACACAAATTAAAACACTGCAGGGCTTGCAAAGCGAAATCAGTGGTAACCTTCGCGCATGGATCAATTTCGAGCGAAGGATAGAAGACAAGTTAGGATCTCCGGGCAGAATATGATTATGAAGTCGAATGATGGTCATTCGAGTGTGAGCTCGGATAGCTCAATTAAATGGTAATTACAGAACCAGAAATATAGAGAGCATGGTTCATGTCTTTGTGGTGACAGTCTCCTCCCATTGTTAGAAAGGAACAAGTGAGAAGGCAGAGCACATCAGTGAAGAAAAAATTTCATTGTGTTAATCAGAACTCTCGCTTGTACTAAAGGAAACGGCGTGAAGTCATTAAGGAATCAGGTTGTTTCCTAGACGGATATATTAAATTATTCGTGAAATTATAATGAAAGCATTTTAATGATAACGTAAAGCACTCAAGTATACGGCAATTAGAGAGGTACGTTAATGCGTCAAGAATATGGCTACAGTAAAAACCGAAGTTTTAATTCTAAACTAGCTTAATCGTTTTTTAATTGACACGGGTGTGATCAGATATAGTGTAAATATTTTGCCCCATAATTTATTTTCGGCTATGCCTCGTGTACAATTGCCCTGTAGAAATCTGGAAGATTAATGAGTTGTCGATGAAATTAGGGGGAAAAATTAATTTACCATAATGGTTTCATTTTAAAATATTGGGTTAGCAACCTGGATGGGCCATTCCAAACATCATATATAGAGAGTAATTTTTATATTCTAAAGAGTACGAACATTGAATCACAGAGGCGCTCGATGAATGGCCGATTGAGAATCTCTACATACTTCAACTTATCCTTTTTCGGTACCCTTTCTTATCATTCAATACAAACGAGTCATAATCAGGGCTTTTCTGGTTATTAACTGAGAATAAAGCATCCACAAACAATATCAATTTCACTGTGTAAAATATCCTTAATAAATTATCGAGATGAAAAATTAATAATTTTTTACTTTATGGAATAGTGATGCGCCATACAACCATCAGGTTGCCATATATAATTAGTCTTAAAGTAGCCATCACTCAATAGTCCTTTACATTTATTGTCGCCTAAAAATAAATTTAAAATAGATTACCATATTTAACAATATAACCATGATAAGCGAGGGCTGTTATTACTATAGAAAATGCCAATTTTTTGGCGTATTCAATTAAACAAAAACTCATTTTAGAGCTATTTATGTCTTCAATTTTATACTATGCAGGCATAATTTGTAGATTTAACGGAATTTTGGACTACATAATCTGTAGCAAATAAGTGAAAATAAAGCCAAAAAGCACGACCATATCCAGTAAAATAATAAAAATCAAGGTGTATAAAATAAATTTATATATTCACTCTTTTGTGGTAAATTATACTTGCCAATATAACGGAGAATTCAATTTTTAAATAATTAATTTTTAGTAATTAATCCGATTTAAATACGATCTCTGAACTGGTAGAACTGGTGATATGTTTAAATGCACACAGCTCTATGTAAGCTAAGTAATTACTGGACTAGTCTGGAGTAAGAGCTAACTTGATTGTGTAAACACACCAGCTTCGAGTAAATGCCGTACGACGTTACAAACTCGGTTAGAGTGCCATAAAATAAAGCGTTAGTACTTTTGGGGGCCCTTAACAGCGCCGGTCTTGCGTTCACTGGCAAATGCCAAGTAGGTCCGTAAGTGTGATGTTGTCCAGAAGTACTCCTAGACTCTTGAGACCAGCTCGGATTGACTTGGGTTGTGGTTCCTTCTGCTGTGGCGTTGGAATCTCGCTGAGTAACTCCGTTGAAGTTCTGCAGTAATTGGCTCGTCTCGGCGTGTGTTCCCCGCCACAAAAGGGGACAACAGCCACAGGATTACATGGACTCCTGGACAGTACCCCGTACTTCTGAATGGCGAATGAGCTCTCAACAGCCACCGGCAACCATACAACTTACTGCTGCCTTGCAGACTGCGCTTGGATGTGCAAAGGCTAGAGGTGCGTCCTCGATCAAAAAGCCGAGTGGTGAGGAGACACCACTTGTACCAAATTCCCAAGAAACTCCATGAAATGGAGCCGGCTTATCCTCTAAAAGGAGTCAGCCGCAGTAAAGTAAAGTAAAGTAAATTGGCTCGTCTCTCTAGTTGTACAGCAACAAGATTGGCGTTACTGATGTGCCAAAGTTGGTGAAGCGATGCCAAAAACCAGCGTATCTGAAAGGTAGGAGACAGCACGTTGGAGACACGCACAGCAGATAGCAAAAGCAAAAACTGATCTGCATGGTAAATTCACCGTGCTTGAATGACCATGTAATAGCCATATTTGGCTACTTGCACATTATTGTTTAAAGCAAGTTTCGATTTTTCTCATTGGTACAGCGTAAATCGAATTAAATTTAATTGACGCAATATGTCGGAAATTCCTTGTGTCGTTACATCACTTTCCTCTCTGAAACAAAAGGAAAACATATTCTTCTCGGCGAAGCTAGATAAGAAATGCATGACAGAGTTCGAACCAAGTTAAGCAAAAAATAATGTACCATAAATGCTGGGCTTAAGTATGCTTCTTGGTTGCTTAAACAAGGATATGATTCCAAGTAACCACTAGGAATTGCTACACAAATTGCTGGCTCTAGTGGCTGGTCATACCGTGTGAGGCAAAATAGAGCAGTGTAAAATTTGGGAGCCGCAGCGTGAGGATTTCGAGGTAAATCGCCACTGAGGCTGCCAGGTTTAAGTTAAAACCTAGGCAGATTGGACCGTCATCATTGTGTTTTAATACGACAAAAGAAGCCAGAGTGCATGCTCGACGTTGTGGTCATGATATTTGTAGAGTGGTCCTTGTGCAATAAATGAAGTTGAGGTATGCATTGAAAGTGGCCTGTACCATGATATGAAGCTGATAACTACTTAGTATTGCCACACGAAAGCGTTAGCTCCAGGTAGCTGGTCATACGAAAATAGGCAGTGCGATGTCAGGTGTGAGACATACATTATAATGCAAAATTATATACATAAAATCAAAGGTAACTGCATAAAAAACATGTACACGAACATTGCCTCATAGATGGCATAATACGTGTGTGTAGGAGGTTGACTGCTCTCAGAATCAGGCGGTTCGATAAATAGTTTCAACCTGTCTATACTTACTGATGTCGGTGTCAGTGATGACCTCATTGGGAACACCATAATTGGATATCCATGCAGAGATAAAACCGTTAGTCACTTCGTCCGCAGAAGTGGTGCCAAGCGGTAATGCCGCAGGCCACCGTGTATATCTTTCAATCATAGTCAGAAGGTAGCTGAAACCTTGATCCTTTGTTAGATGAACTATGTCGATGTGGACAATGGCTAGGCGAGAAGTAGTTCGGAAATATTGCAACTTAGAACGAGTGTGTCGTGTGATCTTGTTTTTCTGGCAAATGGCACACTCGGAGACCCATCGTTTAGCGTTCTGCCTAAGTCTGTGAACCCAGAAACAATGTGTGAGAAGTCGGACAGTCGCTTGGCTTCCTGGGTGAGATATTGAGTGAATTGGGTCGAAAACCTTTCTCTGAAGGCTGGTCGGCAGAACTGGCTTAATGGGCTGCGTACCCATGAAGTAAACAATTGGTAAGCCTTCCCAGAGAAAGCATATGAAATTGCTTGGGCGACGGGCTATTGATCTTTGAGTGTGAATGTCACCACGCTGTTCCGTTTGCAGAAGGGATGGCGTTAGTGCAGTTTCACTGAGTGTCACGGAGTTGACAGTGAATGGCGACGGCGAAGGTGGTTGTAGCGAGGCATCTGGCCTGGACAGGGCATCTGCAATGAAGTTTTGTTCGCCCTTGACGTGAAAGATGTCAAATTGCTATTCGCTTAGACGTGAAAGCTGTCGTTCTACTCTGGCAGTAACTTGGCGATAGTTGAAGTTGCTTTTCGAAGTGCGCTTAGTAATGGTGCATGATCTGTGAAAACAACAAATCTACTAGTGACAATGATGCTGATAAAATGGCACATTGCGTCGTGGATGGCGAGGAGTTCTAGACCGGAAGTGTCGTATCTCGTTTCTGATTGGCTTCCGAACTCCGTCGATCTCTTGTTCCAAAGTGGCTCCAATAGTGAATTCAGAAGCATCTGTCCTGAGTAGAAATGGTCATTGAAAATCTGGATGCGTTAGCATTGTGGCATTTGCTAACGGGTTGATGCTGAGTCGACGTAATTCCTCGTCTTCGGATGACCAAGAAATGATGGAATTCTTGCTAAGTCCTTTTCGATTCCGCAGGTGCCTGCACAAAGGATAAAGTTGTCTTGAAAGGCTCGGAAGGAACTTGCGATAGTAGTTTAGTACTCCCAGAATTTTCTGCAACTCGCTAACAGTCTTCGGTGATTAGATATTCCTTATTAAATTCGCCATTGACGGCAAAGGTTGAATACCTTGTAGCGTGATTCGATGCCCTAAGAAGTCCACGGATGTAGTTGCAATCTGCGTATTGTCACAGTTGATCTTGAGTCCGTGGTTGGATAAGCGTGTGAGGACATTTCGTAGATGCTTCACATGAGATTCTAAGTCTGGACTGAATATCATTATGTCATCGAGATATAACATACTATAAGCAGAGTCGTCGCGAAGTATGTTGTCCATGAATCTTTGAAAAGTCTGTGTAGCACACTTAAATCCAAAAGGCATATAAAGATATTGTAAAAGGCCAAATGGAGTGATGACTGCAGTCTTTCCAATATCCTCTGGTGCTACAGGGATGTGATGGTAAACTTGGCTGAAGTCAATCACCGAGAAGAATTTGGTGTCGTTGAGATTTTCAAGTAAAGAGTTAATATTTGGAATTGGATATGCATCAGATTTTGTCACTGAATTTAGCTTACGGTAATCTCCACAGGCTCTGTACCATCCGTTTAATTTTGAGACTAAGGGCAGTGGTGACGCCCATGAATTTGCGATGGTCTGATGATTCCCTCTTCCAAAAGCCTTGAGAATTCCTCTTGGGCAATTTTCCGTTTAGCAGGGGCCAGTGGTCGCTTCTTGAGTGCAAAAGTTTGTCCTTCTGTGACGATATGGTGCATTGTGTTGGAGACTCGTAGCTCTGACTTGTTAAGATCAAAAAGCGACTTGTATTTTTGAAGAGCTGCTGATATCTCTGCTGAATGATGCACTGGGGTTGGCTGAATGACCTGTAACTCCAAACGCTCGGAGGCAAGTGTCCAAAAACTTTGCTCAAGTCCGGTGGAGGGGTCGATGATCTTTTGATTGGCAAGATCAACAATGAGCCGAAATTTCAGAAGGAAATCAAGGCCTATTATATTATGTGAGACCTTGGCAATGATGAAGTTGTGAGAAAATTCACGCCGTAGACCTATGTTGAGTGTGCGGTACCGGCAGCCATAAGTTGGTATGGGCTCGCCTGTAGCTGTTGCGAGAAGAACGCCTAGCGACATCTCGGCCATTGAATCACCCTTGAGAACTGAGACTGCCGCACCTGTGTCTACGATGAACTCTTTGCCAGTTTTGAAATCAAGAAGGTGCAGAAGGTCGTTGGGCTGTTTGGCCGGGTCATGCAAACAAGTAGGCTAGTGATTGCGACCGGCGTTGTCCGTTTGGCTCTCTATGTGACAAATTCGGCGTGGACGAAACGAGTCGACTGGAATGTCGGATTGTAATTTGTTTCTTCCCTGTGGCGCCGTTGATGCCGTTGATGCGCATAAAGTACGGTCTTCTACTTTCTGCGCCATACCTTTCCCGATCCTGATGTACCACTGCGCCTGTGTTCTGTTGTCCTTCCCGTCAACTGTGGAAATTAACACTCATTTGGAAATTCTTCGGAACAAGATAGACAGACTTGGCATGAATAAAAAAACTTCTGGTGATTATAGCACTAGTTCTTTAGGGCATATCTGTTAAAGGATTGCGGGGATCTCGATGGTCGCCTACCGTTATAATTAGTTTTGGGCATGAATTTGGGTCGAGCAGTCACTTGATTTAGCTCGGATTTTGTTATGGCCAATCCTTCTAGAACTTTAGCCATGTTCCCTACTGTCCTCTCTAAAGAGGAGAGCCTATCATCTTGCGGGAGTGGACAAAAGGATGACGGATTCACTTTAGGTTCGAAAACCCTATATTCTAACTCACATCTCTCAGATAAATCATCTATAGAACGAGTGTTGGGAAGCTGTCTGGCGAATAGTTTTAATGATTGTGGAAGATTGTTAATAAAAATAAACGTAGCCTCCTAGTCATAATTATTGGTTTTATACCAACGTTTCCGTAATTCCCTTAAAATCTCGATGGGGCCAAGGTTTGGCATGTCTAACTGTGCGTATTTATTTAATATTTTCTCGGTTACTGTGGGCCCCAGCAAGGATTCTACTTCATTTTGTAGGCACAAAATGGGATTAGGTAGCCTTCTAATGGCCTCAGGCATAGGATAAATCCGTTGCTGGAATTCAGAAGGTAGTTTAGCAAAAACCTTTGAGAGTTTTTGATGACTTTCATAATCTGGAAACGGGGAGAAAGCGAAGTCTACGCGCATAAAGAATAGTTCACTATCTCCATCCCAAACAGGAACATCAATATATAAAATTGGATCTGACATTCTAACAATCATTCGGGATCTTAAATACATAAATTTATAAGCAAGATGAAAATGTATAAATATACTTTAAACGAAACGCTTAACCACTAACAGCTTCCACAGTTGAAATAGAATGTTCCGCAGTTGAATCTGCCCAGCACGTCCAGTCAATGTTTGTTCACTATTTTGTAAGTAGAAACTAACAGCTTCCAAAATTGAAATCTTCCGTAGTTGAATCTGTCGAGCACGTACGGTACAGATTTTTACTTAGGGAAATTGAATAGAACATATACACAAAAAAATTCCCCAGAAGGCCACGACTTTAGAAAGAACATATATACCCAAGAAAATTCCCAGAAGACCATGACCAGAGTATAAAAAAAACGTATACGCAAGTTTTAATCTATTTTTATCCAAAATAAATTAAAAACGTCAATTTTTTATACCAGTAAAACAGTACAGTACTCAGTATCCTGGCGTGGTCGCCAATTTTTTAAACGCCCCAGCTTCAAGTAAATGCCGTACGACGTTACAAACTCGGTTCGAGTGCCATAAAATAAAGAGTTAGTACTGTTGGGGGGCCCTTAACAGGGCCTGTCTTGCGTTCTCTGGGAAATGCCGCGAAGATTCGTAAGTGTGATGTTGTCCAGAAGTACTCCTAGTCTCTTGAGACCAGCTCGGATTGACTTGGGTTGTGGTTCCCTCTGTTGTGGCGTTGGAATCTTGCTGAATAACTCCGTTGAAGTTCTGCAATAATTGTCTCGTCTCTCTAGTTGTACAGCAACAAGATTGGCGTTACTGATGTGCCAAAGTTGGTGAAGCGAGGCCAAAAATCAGCGTATCTAAAAGATGGGAGACATCACATCGGAGACACGCACAACAGAAGGCAAAAGCAACAACTGAACTGCATGGTAAATTCATCGTGCTTAAATGACCATGTAATATCCGTATATGGCTACTTGCACATTATTGGTTAACGGCAAATTTCGCTTTTTTTCTCATTGGTGCAGCGTAAATCGAATTGAATTTAATTTACGCAATATGTCGGCAATTCCTTGTGTCGTTACAATTGATAATGCAATATAATTAATTTATTACCTGTTTTATTGCAGGTATTGCCGCGCTACAAAGGAGTCACTTGGCAAATATAACAGTATAGATCTTACAATAGACCGCGTAACGATTCTGATTAATTAGCCGACATACCAATACTTTTCAATCTATTGTGGATTGTCATGGTTATAAATAGGTAACAGAACAGAATTTAATTATGTTTATTTTCATGATGTTGTGATTAATGGTGTTTTTGAGATTAAACTTACGCAAGAAATTAAAGATTTTGACATAACTATTTAATGTACAACTTCTGCTGAGAGACATATTGAAAGGACAATAAGCAGTGCCAAAAACAGATGGGAACTAATAAATAAAAATATCTTATCGAATGACATAAAATTTAAAATGTATATAATATGGATTAGACCGATACTAGAATAAACTGCCTCTACATGGAATCCATTAAGAAACGGTTTGTCCAATAAGATAGAAGCTGTACAAAGAAAAGTTGTGAAACATATTAGCCCTATCTCCTGCACAATATACTCCACTAGATTACAGTTTGTATCACTGCAATTTTTACAGATTTGGAGAATGTGCTATTGAATAAAAGTTTTCCATTTGAACTAGTGGACTAATGCCTATATGAATCCAATGAGAAAGAGTCATGAAGTTGGAACTAGATCTGGACATTTGGCAATATCTCCTCCTTTGGTGGGAAATGTTGCGAGCAAGTTATTCTCTTTTTCGAAAATCTACAAAATTGATAACCAATTGCCAAAGGGGCTTAGAGAAATGCCTCCATCTAAGATGTCTTTTAAATTTTTATCTACTGAACTAGAAAAAGTCTCCAATCCTGCTAATATTTTTTTAATTTTGATTATGATAATAATTTCTCATGGTTGAATAAAAGACAAGGATAACTGCTATCGGAAACAGAATATCTTGAGATTTTTATTTCCAAGTTTTGTATTATTAAAATTGAAATGTTATGTATTATATCATCATGTTAGTCAACAATACATACAATCAATTGCTAGTCATGGTTCTAATTTTTTTGCATAAAGTTACACTCGAATTATACCTTAATGTTTCCTATTTTTGATGAAGAATCTATTACTCTTTACAGCCAAACTTTCTGATGTTGATATATTGTACAGTACAACTAGTGAGATTTACTTATTTACATGAGACTAATTGCACATATTTATGTGATGTGATATCTTTTTTATATTGTACATTTTGCAATATTATTATTTGATGGAACATGTGTGGTTTGAATCCAAATAAAGATATTCTATTCTAACAAAAAGCTAGAGGTTCGGAACGTTTAGATCATGTATATCTAGAAATTGAATAGGTTAACTGGCACCATTAAGACGCCGTAAACTTTTTTATCTAATTGGATCACAAACAAATTACTTTGCAATGAACAACTTGAGTAGCAACAGACAGAAACTTAATTTTCATAATGCACACGTGCACTGTTCCAGAATCAACTGGAATCGTTTTAGAGAGTTTAGCATAATATTTAATTATACGAGCTTTTAACTTATGAACACTGGTTAATTTGTTTCATCGGTTTCAACGTTAGCATCTAGTTTATTTAATACATCTACGTTTACGGACATCATACGGAAACGAGTCGATAGGATAATATGTGAACCAAGAATTAAACGAGATTATATAATGAAATGTAGTCTCATCAATATAATTTTAAAAATGAGGTTACATTTATTCATCACTGCTAATAATCTGTCAAAGATCAGAAAGATTCATATTGGGTAAACTAAAGAGCATACAAACTCGTAAATGGGTACAGAAAATATAAAGAGAAATTAAAGCTCATATTACCAGTAGATAAAACTGAGTATGGATTTCTCTATGATTTGCAGTAAATATTTGGTTATTTGATATTTAATCCACAGAAATAAAGCAATATTGTGGATTTAACTTATGTTTCGGGTAACCAGGAATCAGGACTTGTTATCGGCAGTGATGCATTGATAAAATTAATTTTAAAAGTAAAATCCAAAATACAAAAAGATCACCTTGGTATATCGATTGATAACCTACTTCAGTAACCTTTAACTTTTACGAATGCACTCTGCATTTTTTAAACAGAATTTTGATGGATAGAAACATATCAATAGACATTTTAACAATAGTAGATAAACCGTTGCTCAAAGTAAGCAAGACAACGAGCGCCAGTGATAATAGACAAAGTTCTACTATCCCTTCATTTTTGAAGATAATGGAACGACTGATGCTAAATCATTTATAATTTATGTTGCTGGTTTATTTTGATACAAGCCAGCGTAGCTTTACGAAAGATCGATCGGCAATTACTAATATGCTTTCCACGAGGAAACATATAAATACACTAGACGATAAAAAGTTAGATGCATTAATTACCTGATCTGCGTTTTGACTAACGCAGCTTTCATTGTTCCAGTAATTTTCTTTCATCAAGATATTTCGGCCTTGCTTACCGTAGGCCTTCATCAGTTGCATTTCACGAAACAAATGAAGCAAGTGTGTTATTTCCTCTAGTCATAATATTTATATACCTCAGACTGACCTTTCATTAGATATTCGCGTGTCACATATGTGTGTGTGTGTACATTTTCATAACCGTTGTTTTCATCTAACTAATTTCGACCAGAGTGGCTGAATAATAATTTATCAATTGCATGCAATAACTATTCGTTTTTTAACACACTCAATGTAAATGACGTAACTGAGATGGGGGAGACCCATAATTCAGAAACACTCGTCATAAAAACATGCCATGAGTGATTAAACCAGAAGTCCGAAAGACTAATGCACATGTTAAATTACAATTCAAACCACTAGGTTGTACTCAAGATAGAGAAGTTAATAACAGTTATTGGCGCACGCCACGCATGTCCATGTGTATGTGTATGCATAACTAAAAAACTTGGTTAAATTATTTTATTTTGATACACATGTACGTACATCTAAATGAAACTGCAGTCAATAGACATTAATTTACCCTTTTCACGTTATTAACTTCTCTATCTTGAGTACAACCTAGTGGTTTGAATTGTAATTTAACATGTGCATTAGTCTTTCGGACTTCTGGTTTAATCACTCATGGCATGTTTTTATGACGAGTGTTTCTGAATTATGGGTCTCCTCCATCTCAGTTACGTCATTTACATTGAGTGTGTTAAAAAAACGAATAGTTATTGCATGCAATTGATAAATTATTATTCAGCCACTCTGGTCGAAATTAGTTAGATGAAAACAACGGTTATGAAAATGTACACACACATATATGTGACACGCGAATATCTAATGAAAGGTCAGTCTGAGGTATATAAATATTATGACTAGAGGAAATAACACACTTGCTTCATTTGTTTCGTGAAATGCAACTGATGAAGGCCTACGGTAAGCAAGGCCGAAATATCTTGATGAAAGAAAATTACTGGAACAATGAAAGCTGCGTTAGTCAAAACGCAGATCAGGTAATTACAATTATTCCAGGTGCACATCAATGCAACTCCTTCAAGATGCATTAATTGTCTTTATAGATATCTCAAAAGCTTTTGACTCTATAACTTTTTATACTTTTTTGAAGGCAATTAATTTATTGAATATAGAACCGATCATTTTTTTAAAATTTTAAGCTCCTTGCGCGCTGTTTGAAATAGCTGCTACTTTGTTGCACACCGAATTCGAGAAAATTATTGCGGACCTTCAGAACTCCATGAAATTTGTAAAGGATGAAAACAATACTATTAAGAATAAGATTTCAAAATAAGAATCGGACGTTGGTATATATGAATAGAATAGAATAGAATAGAATATCTTTATTTGGATTCAAACCACACATATTCCATCAAATAATAAAATTGGAAATTGTACAATATATATTAAAATAATTATCACATCACAATATTTGTGCAATTCATCTCGTGTAGATAGGTATATCTCACTAGTTGTACAATACAATATGTCAATATCAGAAAGTTCGACTGAAAAGAATAATATATACATCACCAAATTAGGAACAATTAAGGTATAATTCGAGTGTAACATTATGCAAAAATTGAGAACCATGACTAGCAATTGATTGTATGTAATGTTAACTAATTTGAAGATCTAGTGCATAACATTTCAATTATAATAATACAAAACTTGGAAATAAAATCTCAATAAAATCTGTTTCCGATAACAATTATCCTTGTCTCTTATTCAACCATGAGAAAGTATTATCATAATCAAAAAATAAAAGATATCAGCAGGATTGCAGACTCTTTTCAAGTTCAGTAAATATAGATTTAATAGACATCTTAGATGGAGGCATTTCTCTAAGCCCCTTCGGCAATTGATTATAAATTTTGTAGATCAAAATTTTAGTTGGCTGAAAAATGAAGTGATACCCTAAGCGAAAAATTTGAGAGTCAAGTAAAACGCTACATGTGGATTTCGGTAAACTAAAGAATGATGTGTAGTCATGGGTAGTTTTGGCAGCTATAAAAACAGAAGAA
Organism: Eudiplozoon nipponicum; assembly: GCA_029291075.1. Lineage (NCBI taxonomy): Eukaryota > Metazoa > Platyhelminthes > Monogenea > Mazocraeidea > Diplozoidae > Eudiplozoon > Eudiplozoon nipponicum. The sequence goes on from JAQBSW010000604.1 coordinate 43,284, forward strand.
AATACAACTAAAAAGATTATATCAGGTTAAGAAATTCTGAATATATTAGCTAACAAAATCTTGGTGAGAAATGGTAACAGGACCAGTTAATATTATTTAATCTTGATGAAAAAGCTGAAGAAAAGAATGTAGAGAAATTAAATGATGTAATCAAAAAATATGACGGAATCGGATATACCTAAATGTTATAGGGTTGGCAAACGGTCTGATCGTCCAAGACCTGTCGTGGTGAAATTTTCAAAAAGGTTGACAAATATGTAAATTGGAGCCATTAATAATAAGCAAGACGAGCACCCTAATTTTCCCAACATTTTCATAAATCGAGATAAAACTCTTCTCCAAAGAAAATTGGCAACAGTGAAAAAGTTAGAGAACAATCAGAAGCAGGTTCATGTACGACATTCTCCGCGATGGCGCCGCTTGCTGTATATCCTATCTCGATGATATAATGGTTTTTAGTCAAGACCTAGAGTTTCATATCAAGCATCTGCGAAATGTCCTCTCTCACTTGTCAATTCACGGACTCAATGTAAAGTGTGACAAGACGCAGATTGCAACAACATCCGTGAATTTCCTAGGGCGTTGTATTACATCTCAAGGTATGCAACCTTTGCCGTCGAAGACAATTTCAATCAATAATTTTAAGTCACTCAAGACTTTAAATGAATTACGAAAATTTTTGTGAGTCCACATCTACGATCTCAAACTCATCTCAGCATATCAAACAAATTTTATCCGTTATGTACGCACCTACGGAATCAAAAATGACTTAACAGAAACTCCACCATTTAGTGGTCGTCTGAAGACGAGGAATTACTTAGTCTTACCATCAACTCGTTAGCAAATGCCACAATGCTAACCCATCCAGATTTCAAACGACCATTTCTACTCACAACTGATGCTACTGAACTTGCTATTCGGGCCATATTAGAACAAGAGATCGACGGACTTTGAAATCTGATCAGTTTTTTCTCGCGTACTCTACAACCAGTAGAAACCAGATACGACATTTACGATTGAGAACTCCTCGCCATCCATGACACAGTGTGTGATTTTATCAACATCATTTCCAGATCATGCAACATTAATTAGCGTACTTTTGAAATACGACTTTGAACGTCGCATTGTACCCTGACGAATGGCAATTCCACATCTTTCATGTCAAATGCGAACAAAATCTTATTGCAGACGCACTTTTCAGATCAGAATTCTCGCTACAACCACCTTAGCCTTCGCCATTTTTAATCAACTTTGTGATTCTTAGTGGACCTGCACTTACACCGACCCTCCTACGAGCAGAACAACGCGATGAGACTCATATTCAAAGATCAGTAGCTTGTCACCTCACCAAGTTCGTATGTTGATTCTGGGAAGGTTTACCCGTTGTTCAATTCACGGGTACGCAGCCCCAAAAGCAGTTCTGCCAATGAGTTATCAGAGAAAGGTTTTCGCCTCCATCCACTCAATCTCTCACCCAGGTAGTAAGGTGACTGTAAAACTACTTACAGATCGTTTCTTGGGTCAAAGACTCAAGTAGAACGCTAAACGATGTGTCTCTGATTGCACAATAGTTCTCATCCGATCGATTTTAAACTACATCATGCTTCATGGGATGCACTTTATACCAGACGACTGCCTATCACCTTCAATATAACGGTATGTTAGAAAGAATGCTTAAGAAACTGGGTCTATTCATTATCTTTAGTCCTATTTGCTATACGTTTCCATATACATCAATCTATTAAAACGTCTACGTCACAACTCTTGTATGGCATGGTCCTAATCCTGCCTAGTCAGGTCCCATATTTACTACCAACTGAGAATAACCCACAATGCGAAGCTTTTCGCCTTCGTCTTCATTTCAGTAATATGTCTGCCCAGCAATCGATGCATACTCCTCGACCAGTCGTCGTTCACCCGCAGCTCCACAGCTGCAATAAATTACTCGTTCCTAACGACGCTGCTGTTGCACCATTGCAAACCAAGTATCGCGATATCTACCCGATTTTATTTAGACAGCCGAAATATTGCATGACCATGCAAGTTGCGATACCTACATCAGTAAGCATATACAGGTTGAAATCTTTTATTGAACAGCCTGATCCTGGTTTATTACAACCTACTACATGAGTTTCATGCTTCATATGCTTACAGTCTCAACGTAGTAATAGATTGCTTTGCATTGCATTTCACTGATAATTTTTTTTCATATTAAATTTTCGTAATTCTACGTATCAAATGTTAACTTGTTGCGCACCACTTGCGTTCTATTTCACGAGACATGATGTCCATGAATCCACATGATTTATTACCTCACTCACATTCACTTTTCTCACGTGGTATAACCAGCTGTTCGTAGTTAATAATTTTGTTGAATTTTTAATAGCTCTTCGATATTATACCATTTCTGCTCGAATGTTCGAATACAATTCTTTTCTTATCATTCAATTTTCACTTTTAATGCATCATAATGTTGCACCCTATGGCTCACGCCTGATCTCACTATTGCCTATTTTAGTATGACAAGCTACTTAAAGCTTACGCTTTGTGTAACACTATTAAGTAGTCACGAGTGTCCTACCATGGTATAGGACACTATTATGCATACCACAGCTTCATCAGTTATACAGTACACAGTCACTACGAATCCAATGGCCACAATGTCAGGAAGAGCTTAGCTCTTTTGAAGGTATTGAACTCACATTGAAAGCGAACCAACCAGCCCAGATTAAAACTTAGTCCTGGCAACTTCTGTGGCAATCCACTATGCAATATTCACGCTGCGGCTTTCAAAACCTTTCATACTGCTCTATTTCGCTTCACACAATATGACCGGCTACTAGAGTTAGCATATAGTGTAGCAATTAATAGTGGTTATTTGGCATTATATTATTGTTGAAGCAATAAACAAGTATGCACCAGTCCAGCATTGCTATACAAATTTGGTTAACTATGAGCAGAATATCAACCAGTTTCTTAACTGGGTTCGATCTTTGCCCTACATTACTAATTAAGCCTCACCCGGAGGAATTTTTTTTACATTATCTTTTTCTCATAGTGAAAAGCAATGTAACGGCTCAGATTACTTCGCCAAAATATTGTCAAAATTAATTTCAAATTTTAACACGCGCAAAATTTACGTTGGCCAATTGCGTGCAACTTTGCATCTATATAAACACGATACAATTATCTTCTCTGATTGAATGTCTATCTACGCGACTACTATACTTGTGTTTATCACACTGTGTCCTTTCGTGGATAGTTTTCCATCACGCCAATCTACTTGTTGCTGTGCATCCAATCATACGTAATTAATCATCTATTAATCGGATTTCTACGTGTACCAGCCACCTCGGTAATGTAGCAGATATTCTACAAGGCAAGTCTATTCCTTTAAACACAAACTAATATATCCTTCTTCGACGAGAAAGTGAACTTGCTTTCCGATTCCTTAATTTCCTTCTAAGTAAGGCCGCACGGCACTTACTTCCAGCCGGATATGAATTACTATTAAATTTCATTAGAATAGAATTGAATAGATTTCTATATTTGGATCAACACTTCTTCAAAATTTTAAACAGTAACTTTACAAAATTATGCGGTACAATATCTTTTGTCTGCAACTTATCTGAAATCATACAATATATATATATATATATATATATATTGAAACTTGTCAGAATAATTCACCCATATTTAGTAATTTAATTCAAATGTTTCGTGATATATCATTGACTGACACTAAGCCGATAATAATGCACGCAATCTGACCTGACGATTATCAAATCATGTGCTAATTGTAGTTCATCAGTTATACAAGGGTAATGCATATCTCACACTACAAACTCGGATTTATTTTCTATATACACAAGCTATCGTCCTTCTACTCTCTTTTTCTGTTTATGCTCGCTGTTTGACTAGCACAGCTTGCTGTCAGCCGCACCAATTATTTCTACTGCTCTTCTGGCCAATCGTGGTCGCTTTATTTATTAATCATGGTCAATTTGCACGGTTTGTAACGATTCCTGACACATAATACACCAAAATACAGAAATTAATTGTGGAGCTCATGGGATTATAAGCAACATCCCTTAAGAGAATGAGGAAACAAGAAAAAATATGAGGAAAGCAATAGCAGATTTATCGCTTTTTGAAGAGAACTTGTAGTTACGGAGAAAAAGAATACTGATATTAGAGCCATTATAAGAAGATTATAAACCGAATAAGATGATGATATGCGGACATTGGAGTAATAGGAGAAATTATCAAAGGTCTTATTTACTCAAATATAATTTGTTTATAAATCCTTGATTCAACCGAATGCAAAGACGATAATACAGCAAAATAACGGTCAAACTTCAATAGATTTCTACAGATTTTGTCTTGCAAAACACAATAGTAAGCTATTATTTTGTCAAAACAGAACATCGTATGATAACTTAACGATTGTAGCTTTTTCAGCTTTAACTTAGGAAACAGGTAGATTATTTTGCAAAATTGAAAAATTGTGAACATAAAACAGTTTTAAAAAATAAGCAGAGGTAACAAAATGATTTCAGTACTCAATAATTAAATGAGAACATGTCCAAGGATTTTTCACGTATTATTTTTGTTAATAGGTTATATTTAAAGTTAATTTTATAGAATAAAAAGAATTTGAGCTTTCATTTAAATGAGAATTCCTCCGTCGATGATACCGGCAGACTAAATAAGATAATAAATTATTCTTCCAAAACAGAGAATGTAAGGTTTTCACTTGTCGGAAATATATCTGGTAAGCCAAGTCCAGTCGCCGTGTAGCTTGCCAAATGTTCAGTAAATATACGATTTGTAAAAATCAATAAGAATATTTATTAATTTAAAATATATGCAAACAAGATTATTAAGTGTTACACCTAAGTAGCGCTAGGATAAATCTTAGGACTAATAATATTTGAGATTGTATTTACGCATTTGCAGTAAAAGAAATATTGTGCAAGCTTTTGTAGTTCATGCAAGAGGTTCTGCGGGCTAGCTGTCTATTTAGTGATGCTATACCATTCCTACATCTACCTGGTAGCTGTTGTTAAGATCCGTGTTCATGATTAGTCCCTGACCCTTTTTCGAAGGGTGATGTGAGAAGGCCAAGTCGAAGTATCATTTTTTTATTGAACACAATGTTGAAAAGCAAAGATCAAAATCGTATAAAACTAGTCACAATAAACACAAAATATAAATCAAGAACGTCTCGGCAAAATTGACACTTTGTGTAAACGAGAAAGTATTCAAAATATATAAATCCAGAATGTTTTAGGAGCATAGTTTAGATTCACTGATAATTAATGAAGAGCACACAAAATATAAATCCAGAATGTCTTAGGAGTATAGTTTAGATTCACTGATAATTAATGAAGAGCACACAAAATATAAATCCAGAATTTCTTAGGAGAATAGCTTAGATACAGTGATAATTAATGAAGAGCACACGAAATATAAACTCAGAATGTCTTAGGAGTAAAGTTTAGATTTCCTAATGACTAATGAAGGGCACACAAAATATAAATCCAGGTTTTAAGCTTTATCGCACAATAATCCATTGTATGCTACCGACGTATTGCATGCGGGTGTGTTTTTATTATTAAACAAGCCCTATTAATTACAATTAAATTTGCAATTCAAGAAATCTAAATAAAAACCGCTTGAAACTAACAGAGATTGTTGCTAAAATCACAGTTAAGAGAAATATTGTGTAAAACCAGAATTAGCATATGTGACCTTAAAGAGAACTATATTTGTCAAAGTTGAGCTTCAATGGGTTTTAACGCGGAGCCGCGCGTTGCAATATAACAATTGTCTATGAAAATTTGTTCAAGGCCTAAATATTATCTTTCAATTAATCCAAAAAATATTGAGTTATCCAAATTAGAAAGAAACGGTAATTATTATTCATACAATTCTTTTATCTTTTCATATTGAAATTGTAATGTAAACATAATAAATCGCTGCACCAAAAATGTAACCGTCAAGATGTAGATTAATTAATACAAAATACAAATCGATCGACTAATGATGAAACCAATATGAATGAGCCACAATAATGCAATTAATCTTCTAAGTAAAAGTAATTTTTCTTATGAGTCGGCATTTGTATTTCCATTGCAATACATAGTACAAGCACTTGTAATATAAAGTAGCTTATGGCTACTTAAGTTGATAAGTCGTCACATCACGCATTACAGATATCATCAGAAATGCAAACATAAAAAAACTAGGCGCTGAAATATATGTAATGGACAAATCAGTCTATATACACAGAAGTAGAACGCATGGTTTGATAATTCTAATTTATTGCGCCTCGACCGTACATCAGATGAAAAAGACAAAGATGTGCATAGAGGAATAAATGAAACTAATCTTCGACAATACTGATTTGATTTATAAAACCGTTGCACACAAGCATAAACCTGTTAGATCATCTATAACTATAATGTATGGACTCAAAAAACATAAAAAGTATGTCATATTAGACTAATATTATTAACTTCAATTATACGCTCGGTGGATGATTCAAATGGTTAATCCACACACTGGAATCATTGCGCCAACTTTTAGGTGATTATACATACATACATACATATATATATATATATATATATATATATATATATATATATATATATATATATATATATACCTATTAAAAATAAGACTGTGGTGTCTTTTACTGTAAGGCCCACTTATTTATAAATGTTCCAATTTAAAGAAATTTCTACGTTATATTTCAAACGATAGACGAAAATATATAAAGATCTTCGGTATAAGGTCAAACTCTTCACAAGCATGCTACTCACGAAAGATGTAAAGTTTCGTTTTAATGGAAGTATCTTGAGGAGGCATCATTAGAGAGAAAAATAAATAAATGCGCACAACTTATACGTTGTGTTTAAAACAATTTCGGTGTTCCTAAAAACAGATCGCAATTACGAACCATGCTTCAATGTTTCTAAAAGACTTCTGCGAAGATCAATTTTGCGCAAGAGCATACGAACACAGATTGTCTACTGTTCATCGGTGCATTATTAACGAAAGATTTTATTGGTAAATTAAACTTATCATAGAACAACCTGGTCTGCACAGTATTTGCCTTATAGCAGTTTTGTGTCAGTTTAAAATAAATAATCAGCATTTCGCATTTGTTTTTCAAAAATTGTAAGTTTGGTTAGTCTGTATTCAAAAGATAATGAATATAATAAAGCAAATTAGTTAAAATTGGACCAGAAGAAACAAAGTCTGCATAAATGAAATTTAGAATCTTATGTGCACATTTATTTCATGCTAACAGACGCTTCAACACTAATATATTTAGTCAAGGAATGTAGGACAATTAGATGGTACAAATTCCACATTTTTTGATTAGAAATATGGAGGTTATAGATTGCAAAACCGGCTCTTACTGATAAGTGGCCTGTAGGCACGAAACGAACGTGCAAATGAGACTATACCTATCAGTGAAACTAACTAAAATTTATGTTTCTAGTCTTATTTGAACTAATTTGTTATTAGGTGTAAAAAACCTAGTACACAACTGCATATATATTAGTTCTACGTCACAAATAATGAATAATTATCATACTAAAGTAAAAACCATTTTATAACTATTGAATATACTTGACAATTAATTGAAGAACTATGCATTATATCAGTACATAAATAACCTTTTAATGAATGGATAAATTGACCATTAAATCAAAACTTCAAATTAAATTTATCATAATAAACTGAATCAATTTACTATAACACATAAAAAGAATGCGAAATATTTATTAATTTATGTTTCATCGTGTTTATTTATCTGAGTTAATAAACTTTTCTGAGGTATATAGTTTCCTTTGATACATTGTATATCAATGATCATATGTTGTTATATTCCAAAGAAATAATCTTAAATTTAATTATAATTCTAGTAGTTGAAATATTTGGTGATCCACATGAATTATAAAATTTTGATTGTGACTGTTTATTTACATTCTGCAAATTAAGTTTTTGAGCTTGATATAGACACCAATGCTATTGTATTCGACCAGTAACATAAAAAAAGAAAACTAACGTCAATTTGTGTGATTGGTTAACTACAATATGATCGGTGTTGATATCAAGCAGGCAAACGTGATTTAATTAAATGTTATCATCATTCGCGCAATCAGTGATGGTTCAATTTATAGCTTATATCTACGTAGTGAAAGCTGCAAAAAAGTAAAATTTATGACGTATTAGGATTTGTGCATCCGAAATTTCCGGTAAGTAATATGTGTGCAAGACTACTAGGGGTGATAGCTACCTATCTAATTTAACCGTCCTTATTTATGTATTGCAATTTGATTGTCGCTAGTCAGTTTGCCATCGTGCTCTAATGATCAACATAGCAAGTCCAAACAAGTCCGCACGTGTGACTATAGACAATTTTGATTTTGTGCCATATGTTAAATACAATGGCATTGGTGTATTAGATTTAAAGAAATTTTGCGACACCCTTTCAATCAGTGATTATTTAAATGTTTCTATGCATTGTTGCATAAACGTTTACGTTAGCTATGGTATCTGACATATTATCTATTAAAAAGTTGTAGTTCTAAATCTATTTTATATAAATACATACATAATTTTATTTCCTTTTTTAATAATTGCTATTTTATTCATTTGATTAAACTTTGAATTTGCATTAGCGCTCTGGGAACGATATTGTAAATTAATATATTGTTTTTTGTGAAAAATTCATGTACAACTGCTTTTATAAATCTTATATTATAAAAAATACAAAACCTTTTATATTTCATGGTACAAATTTAATAACATTCTCAATCTTTGCGTTTTGCATTATTGTATTTATTTATTTAGGCGAATTTTTTTATTTATCGTGCAATTCCCTTTACTCAATTATATATGGTGGGTCCAATGAGGTTCTAATAAAATAATTAATTCTATCGTTTTCTATTAAATTCTATTATATTTACCGGATTGAGACGTCTGTCACCCCAATAATGTTGCCGCAGATATCATCAGAAAAACTTTTTGTTGCCCACAATGTGCTTTTCATAATCTACCAGTGTACTTGCATCTGCCTAAAGATCACTAACAAGGAAAAAAGATGAACATATCAGGGCTCTAGAAGATATTTTAGACATCCAACTTTAGTCTTGTAATATCTTAATTCGTGGCATTTCACAGTGAATTTTTTTAATTGTCAACTTCAACTCCTTCACCATTTAATGATAACCAGGACGTACATCGGCTTCAGCGCTACATTTAGCGACAGTACCAGAGACGCAGTGAAACTGTTGCAGTTTATGTCGTATTAACTTTTAAAATAGTTAAAATTATTGAACTAATCGTAATTTACTTTTTCGTGTGCGTGATTGTGTGTGTTTGTAAAAGCAATAAATGTACTGTCAAATTTGATACGGCATAATGACGGTGTTGCAATTCTCTTGTAACACGCGGCTCCATGTTACAACCCAACGAAGTTCAGTTTTGACAAATATAGTTCTCTTCAAGGTCAAATAATCTAATTCTGGTTTTACACAATATTTCTCTTAACTGTGATTTTAGCAACAATCTCTGTTAGTTTAAAGCAGTTTTAATTGAGATTTCTTGAACTGCAAATTTAATTGTAATTAATAGGGTTTTGTTTAATAATAATAGACACCCGCGCGCGATACGCAGGTAACATGCAGTGGATTTATGTGACTTAACGCTTAAATCCAGGATTTAATCATATTGTTTATTGTTACTACTCTTATACCGAGATGAAAACTTGTGTTGACAATATTGATAATTCTCAAAACCTAGCATACCATGGATTATTGTTACAACGCAAACCTTGGATTTAATTACAGTGTTTTTTATTTCTAGTCTTATACCGAGATAGTAACTTGTGTTGACAATATTGATAACTCTCAAAACCTAGCATACAGTGAATTATTGTTACAACGCAAATTTGGATTTAATTCCAGTGTTCATTGTGACAACTCTTATACCGAGATGATAACTTGTGTTGACAATATTGATAACTCTCAAAACCTAGCATACAGTGGATTATTGTAACAACGGAAAGCTTGGATTTAATTCCAGTGTTTATTGTTACTACTCTTATACCGAGATGGTAACTTGTGTTGATAATATTGATAACTCTCAAAACCTAGCATACAGTGGATTATTGAAACAACGTAAAACTTGGATTTAATTCCAGTGTTTATTGAGACTACTCTTATACCGAGATGATAACTTGTGCTGACAATATTGATAACTCTAAAAACCTAGCATACAGTGGACTAATTATTTGTGGTGCTTATAGTGATTACTTTTACACGATTTTTATCTTTGCTTTATAACATTTTACTTAATAAAACAATGAGTTCATTCTTTTTCCTTCTCACATCACGCTTCGGGAAAGGGTCATGGATTAATCACGAACGCGGATCGTAATAATAGATACCAGGCTTATGATGGAGGGAACTATCGCACTAAATAGACAAATAGCTCGCAAAACTTCTTACATTAACTACAAAACCTCCTACACTCTGACGCGTAATTTGGAATATTAAATTTCTATGCAACGTATAAAGTCACTCACCGGTACGGTCAACTTTTTTAAACGATTTGACATGAGCGTTGTATTTTTAGCACATATTTTTATTGGACTTCAAAAAAGAATTTTTATGAGTATGCAAACTGTCAACACCACAGAAGATTATACCAATTTTGATATCAGATATTCTGCAAACGTAGAATTTTGCAGTCATTCCTGAAAATTAATCCTACGTCAGTTTAAACAAAAAGTCAATTATTTATTACAGCAGTTGCATAGATAATGTTATAACCTTTGATAATGAACGATCGGACCTTTTGCCCTTTCGGTAATGTTTTATAGACTCCGGATCAGGTGGATTTTTATCATATGATTCAGCTTTCCTACCTCCCATGGATCGGTTTCTCGATATAATTAAATAAAATTTATTGGTCTTGTTTTGCGTTACGTGCAGCAACCGCATTTGCCAATATATTCAGTATTTCTTCGCCATATATATTATTTGTAATTGGCGTATATTCATCGCCATCTGCACCCACGGTTGGACATCTACTTTGATTTTATTTAATTTTGTATTTAATGCTATTGTAAAATCACAAATTTTGACACCTAGTTTTTATTACTTTTTTGGCTGACTTCAATCTTGATGCATATAAGCACACATTGGAATCCAATTTGTTCCTTCTACGCTTGATCAGATAATTTTCTAACTTCAAGGTTTTAATTAAACATTGAAGCCCCTCTATATTTTTGCCAATATCTGTATACAACGAAAATGGATCCATTTCATAAATCGTGTGCGTGTTGGATAAGTATCAATCATTATTATTTTTGTTGAAACAAGGCTTAATAATGACAGTGGGAACTGAAAAATGACCAATCCTTTTTATTCCATTTTACTTAAAAACAGGCTGCTGAATAAACGTGGTAGTGGTGATCTTATTTATTCTAAATCTATAAATATTACGATTTTTAACACTTATATTTATAATGGTAGTATTAACTTCAACAATATTCAAACTGGTAAATTGACATTTATGCATTTGCATAGGCTTCTACATAGGGGCCTGTAAAATTACATACGATTTGTTAAATCCGAGTAATATTATTTCAACAGCCATGAATATTTTATTGTTATACAATACAACAATCTCTTTATTAGGTTCGCAACACCTAATACATACGTGCATATATATTAGTTCTCCGCAACAAACAGTATTTAACTGATATAACCTCTTTAAGAGTTAAATAATCAACAATCAAAAAATCTTGATCCTCTATGAATTATAATGAAAAAAACTAGTGGCTTGAATTTGAAGATCATGAACTCTTATAGTCTGAATCACCTGTTCAGTAAAATTATGAGGTGATTTTTTATTTCTTTGAATTGAATAATTACCAAAACATTACAAATGGGAAAAAAGTTTAATAGAAAAAAATGACTTCATATTTTAAATACGAAACGTATTTTGTACACTGATATTCAACGTACAGAATATTATATATTTGATAGATTTATTGTATTATTTATATATTAATGAGCAAAGACTAATATTTAAGAATTTAATTTTACATTTAATGATGCAATTAGAATCTAGATAGCATAAAAATTAGGTATGCCAAAGTAAAGTCAATTCCATTTACCCACAGTGTATTTAGTTAATTCAAAAGTCTTTTATATGAATTTGATGTATCATGTAATTAAATTCATTATTCTAACTATATTTTAACACTCATTTACTATATTTTATAAGCTAATCTCTAGGATTCCTTCATTTTTAAGGTAATCGAAAGATTAATATTAGAATAATTAGATGAAATTCTACCTTTTGATTTTGATATTAGTCAATATGTGTTTTCAGATCTCACTCAACCATCACGAATATCCTGACCATGTAGAAATATATTAAAACGATAGTTGAAAATTTTTTGACGCACTAATAATTTTAATAGATATCTCGTTATCGCTTGAATAGATGTCTTACAAAGCTAATATTAAAATAATTAGTTGAACAAAAGTAAATGGGTATATTTAAAGGTTTCTTTGGATCCTTCTGAAAAAAAAGAGCATGGCTATTGAGATTAATAACGTGCTATAGGTAATGCTACGAGAAATTTCTTTAAAATTTTTAAAACTTTACACAAGGCGATCCTATTTGTGCAAAACTGTAAATTTGCTGATAGTTTGCAAACTATAGTTCCAGAATTATTGAATACTTATTGAATTATATAACATTAGTTATTATTTATCTGTGTAGACATTTAATAAGTTTGGTTTGAAGATTAATTCTACAGACCACAAGCGTTAAAATCTAGCTTTACGACCGCTTTGAATTACATACATTTTCACGACTCATAATTTTGTCATTTTGGAAATCAAAATAAAGCAGTTAATCATGAATCTTTATACGTCAACCCATTTTACATATTCTAATATGAAAAATTTACTTTGTGCCAGAAAGATGGGTAATAATGAGGATAAATATATTGTAACACGCGGCCCTGCGATACAACCCAACGATGTGCAATTTTGACAAATATAGTTCTCTTCAAGGTCAAATAATCTAACTCTGTTTTTACACAGTAATTCTCTTAACTGTCATTTTAGAAACAATCTCTGTAAGATTCAAGCAGATTTAATTGAGATTTCTTTAACTGCAAATTTAATTGTAATTAATAGGGGTATGTTTAATAAATATACCTACCCGTACGCAATACGCAGGTAAAAAGCGATGGATTATAATGCCTATGTGTTCAACCAATGGATTTATTGACTTTTTTGCATTAACCCCATTTTCACAAATACTAACAAGTTAGTCATGATCATACACATCCAAACTTCAGGTGTTTCTCAATATATTGTCCTAATCGCCATAGTTCAATGGATTATTATAATTAAAACATTCAAAACCTAGCAAACAGTGGAATAAGTATTTGTGATGTTTTTTTAAGATTGTTTTTACATTATTTTATCCATTATTTATCAGTTACAATATTTACCAGTGACTTTAAACTAAATTGCTAATCAGTCTGGATTTATATCATCGTATTTTTTCAATCATTTACATGAATTCATCACGATTCAGACGATTTTGTTCAAGATAAGCAACTGTGTATAAGACATTTAATTGTGTTCACAATATATCAATTTGGTTGCTGTCTAGAGCACGGTCCATTTTGTTTAACTGTGAATTGATTCATGTTTTCTCCTTAACCTCCAATAAACGTCTGAAAACGAATGAATCCTCTTACTTCACCCTTCGGAGAATGTCAGGGACTGATCATGGAACGAGTGGGGATAACTACCACCATGAAAATGTAGGAAATCATTAATAAATAGACAGCTACCCCGCAAAAGCTATTACTATATCTACAATTCCTCGTACAATATTATAGAAAGATATATGACTGTAGGGGTACTTTTCGCTGTTGCTATCTCGTTCCTCATTTTGTACCCCTACTACATATCAATGGTGGTTATTATTAATACCCGTGCGTCTAATCAGTTTCTGATCATTTTCGGATGGTTGATGCGAGAAGGCAAAAACATCTGGTCATACCTATATTCTACACAATATTGCAATTAGAAATATAATTCACAGATAGTCCAATTTGACCTTGTGTTGGTCGGCATTAAAAAAAACAGATTTTTACATAAAATTATATCCTAAACACCATTCACAATTAAACTAAATTGTCCGTCTTCTAGACGGCAAAAATAAAAGTGATTTATGTCTATAAAGCGAAATGTTTAGCACAAATGTCTGGATTGGCATGAATATAGTCATATGATTGAAGATACATGATAATATGAACATAGTAAAATGATTCATGTTTATAAAGTAAAATGTTTTATACACAAGTGGTTATTGTTACACAAATGTCTGGATTGTAATGAGTAGTCAGACGATTAAAGATACATGATAATATGAGTCTAGTAAAATTATTTATGTTTATAAAGGAACATGGTTTGTGTAAACCGTTTAACGACTTTTATGACAAAAACTCAAAGAATACATGATGATGTTGATGGGGTTAATCTTGAAAGATATCACTAAAATTGACCATGGAAAACGTTTAAAATTTAAATGACAAACAACTCACAAATTTATCGTTCTTTGCTTTCTTTAGTAAACAATCAATCATTTTCATAGTAATGAATAATATAATAAAGTGAGATAAATTCACTGTGATACAATAGTCCACCGCGTGATCCTCTCGGATCGCGCGCGGTTCTGTCTATTTTATAAAAACACTATTAATTACAAATAAAATTGCAGTTCAAGAAATATCGATTAAAACTGCTTGAGACTAAAAGAGATTGTTCCTAAAATCACAGCTAAGAGAAATATTGTTTAAGGACAGAGTTAGAATATTTGACCTTAAAGAGCACAGCGTTTGTAAAAATTGACCTTCGTTGGGTTGTAACACGGAGCCGCGTGTTACATGACAATCAAGACCTACTATTCAGATTAGGTAAATTTAAGAATATGCAGTTATAATTTGGAGGCATATTTATACAATGTTTGTCATTTATATGGGGAGCTGAACAAAGGAGTCAGAAATATTTATCTAACATCTTTTGACAATTATATTTATAGAGAATAGTATTTCCTTTAAAATCATTGTGGCATAGAAGATTAATTGAAGGCATGAAAGAATTCCACTTGAATACGTGTGCAGGTGTTCATATGTATCTGGACAAAAAATCACGTAAAAAATACTAGATTTTGATTATTTGCAATTACTACACCAATTACTGGGTATTTTACAAGCAACGTTTTTATTCTATAAAATATAAATGATACGAACAATTAACTAATATTTGACGAAAACATATCCGGATTTGATTTGGCTTAAATAGTTTTCTGTAGAAATAGGAAAACTCCACGATTATAATAATCTCATGATGTTCGAATTTGACAATATCTTTTTCAGAGTTAACCACATAAATCAGCAATGTCTGGAAGTGCATATTGATTTATGTGATTAATTGGATCGTTCTTTATAATTATACTTTGCTAATTTTAAGAGTATTGATAATTTATATTTCCAAATTTATAGATCAATTATAGTTTGTAAAAAATTAAACAAACCCGTCTATATAATATTACATTTGCATTGGTAAAGTTGAAATCTTACAAACAATTTCATAAAGCAAAGCTAATTTTTGAAAGAAATGATACGGGATAGGGCGTTTCGCGTTTATTTATTCTACGAAATATAGTACATGATTATTTTGCATCCTGTCTACATCATTCATACTGATAATTTTTAATCAATTTTAGGATTATTCTCACAACCACCTTTCGCAATTTCATCTTTGTATTTTTGACAACATGCATCTACCAACTTTGGTCCTTTCTAGAGAGTAATACTAATAAATATTTTGTTATTTTAGACATTTTCAATAGGACTATGACCTTATTTTCATGGTCAATCTTCGCATTTTTGTCTCTCACATTAATTTAACTCAACATCATATATGAATTAAGCATATCATCAAATTTTCGCAATTAAAATGAGCATTATTTTCTACTGATGAATTTGTATTACGTTATACCTTAATTTGCCTCCCTCAATAACCATTAATATCGCACATAATTATGTCATTTTATTACTAGTGTAAGTTACCGAACTTTATATTAATCATGTTTGATCAATGTATTTAAAGATTTGAGAAAAGCAAATCATTGTTGACATTTACTGCGGCACTGTCTATTTATTTATAAAATAATTTAAAACGCGAATTAAAATCGATTAAAATTTTAGAAAGCACACAAATTTTGCACAAAAAAAATAAAAATTTATAGTACCTTTTCCATGTGCAAAAAATGAAATTGAATCAGATACAAGAATCACTTCTTTCTAATTTTCTTCTTAATTATCTACAAATGAACATTTATTTATATATGAATTGAAAGGTAAAACAAGATGAAAAAATATAAACTCGGATAGATTGTGAAATGAGGGAACAACCAATCAATTGCGTGCGTCACCTCCAGTTCAATCTCAATGTCTGAACATGCTTCATCTGCCTGCATAAATTCGGCTGCACTTTGTTTACCCATAAAGCTTGATTGTGGCTATCTCCCTTTCTTATTGCATTTAGAAATTATTTTAAATGCTACATCTGGAGAAAATACGTGTGAGGCTTCAACAGTGTGTTGCTCAATTGCAAACATGTACTCATCATTTTATTTAAAACAGGCAATAATGTTGCAATGTTCTCTCAATCGATTAATTAACAGTCTAATCGATCGGCCTACGTAAGTTGATCGACAACTTGCGCAAGTAGATTGGTAAATAATATTTGATATCGACATTAACGTATGTATCTCTTATAATTCCGGTAACGGCAAAAAGGTTACATTAATACACACTTGCAGTTTAGCTGCATTAAATGTGCGTGTTAATGCCGCTTGAACTACCTTTTTTGCTATTCGGGAAACTGTATCCCCTTTAAATGAGTTGTTTAGGTAAAAAACATTCTTTTCTGGTCCGAAATACTTCTGCTTTTGTTCACTTCTCCTATTAATAATTGGTAAAATTAAATGTCTAGGAGATCCAATAGGCATAAAATCATCAATTGCATTTTATAATCATAGTCATTTTAATCTTGAATAACAAACCTGTCAAATGTTGAAAAGCAGTCACGAACTGTTGATAATTTATATTGAAATGGCACAAAATTGCTGTAATGAAAATACTGTGTAGAGTAGGTTGGTTTATGGTAAAATGTTCAATTGAATTTGGCATTAGTTTCTTTCTCTAAAAGTACATATAAGAAAGCATACAATCATTTTTATCGTGCTCTAAAGTAAAACCGATATACTTAGGTGCTTTGTTGATACTATGAAGCAATGTTTATGTTTGCGACCTGTTCTTAAGCATGATGAAAATATCATCCACGAACCGTATATATTGAGCAAATTTACTCATGCCATTGCTTAATTATGTGCTCAGGCATTGAGCTTGAACTGGAGGTGACGCACGAAATTGATTGGTTGTTCCCTTATTTCACACTCTCTCCATGATAAATTATTTCCACCTTGTTTTGCCTTTTAATTTATATATAACGAGATATAATAGCGGTTCTTGTATCTGATAAAAATTCTTTTTACTTTTGCACATGCAAAGGGTATTAGGAATATTATTAAGGTTCGCATTCCAAAAGAATCTTTCAGAAGACTCGATGAACTATTGACATTAAAAATGTAGAGCACATAGAACGTAATTTTTGAAAGAACATTATTATCAATGTATTAAGCAATTACATTTCCCGGGTGATTTAGTGCGCAGTTTATGCTGTTTACGGGTCAACCGAAGATATCTCACAGGGTTGGCGTATTCCAAAACTGAGCAGTTAAAGGAAGATGAAGCAGTGTTACGGGCAAGAATCGGGTGTGTATCTTGTGTCTTCGATGAACTATGTCTTATTGCAAGAATGATATTTCTAATGTTTCTTTCCAGCTATTATGACGAAAGACAAATCAAAAATATTGATAAAATTAGAAAATGATATAAAACCTGGAGTTTTGTGTGATTTAATATTAACAGATGATGATAAATTTTGCTTAACTTATAAAAAATTCTGAACCATCAGCCAAAAATAAGGGCACTATCGATGGGACAAAATTATGAAATACATTCTTCTAATAAATGCTATGTTGATTTTAAGGCAGATTTTTAATTGTTCCTTGAACAAACAGCCTACTTACAACATACTGGTATTGATTATAAAAATTTGTTCAAGGTTAAACTAGTTAACTAGGCTTCGCATTTGAAATCGTCCAGAACAGCATGCATTGACAAATCAACATTAAAATGGCGCTTGAAGTTTTCAGGGGAAATGCAGACACCAAAATACTACACGTTGATAAAGGCAAGAATAGAATTGAAGAGAATAGAATACAATATCTCTATTTGGATTAAATCCACACATGTTCCATCAAATAGATAATAATATTGGAAAATTTACAATATAGAAAAGATATCACAACACATAAATATGTGCAATTAATGTCATATAGATAAGTAAATCTCTCTAGTTATACTGTACAATATATCAACATCAGAATGTTCGGATGTAAAGTGTAATAGATTCATCATTAAAATAGGAAAAATTATGGTATAATTCGAGTCTAACATCATGCAAAAAATGAGAACCATGACTAGCAATGGATTGTATGTATTGTTGACTAACATGATGATATAATGCGTAACATTTCAATTTTAAAAATACAGAACATGGAAATAAAATCTCAAGAAGACAAGTTGCTGATCACAATTATCCTTATTTTTTATTCAACCATGAGAAAGTATTATCATAATCAAAATTAAAAATATCAGCAGTATTGTAGACTTTTTCTAGTTCAGTAGAGAAAAATTTAAAATACATCTTAGATGGAGGCGTTTCTCTAAGCCCCTTTGGCAATTGATTGTAAATTTTGTAAATTTTCGAAAAAGAGAATTACTTTCACGCAACATTCCCTACCAAAGGAGGAGATATTGCCAAATGTCCAGATCTAGTGCCAACTTAATGAATCTTTTTTATTGGATTCATATAGGCACCAGTCCATTAGTTCAAATGGAGAATTTTTATGTAATGGCACATCCTCCGAAACCATAAAGTTTGCAGTTATACTGTAACAGGCGGCTTCGTGTTACAATCCAATTATGATCGATACAGTGCTCTTTAAGGTCAAATATGCTAACTCTGTTCTTACACAATATTTCTCTTAACTGTGCTTTTAGGAACAATCTCTGTTAGGTTCAAGCAGTTTTAATCGATATTTCTTGAACTGCAATTTTATTTGTAATAAATAGGGTTTTTATTAAATAAACAGAACCGCGCGCGATCCGCGAATAATGGATTAATATAATGACATGAGTTAAAACCATAGCAAGCAGTGAACTAAATATTTGTGAGTTTTTGTCATTGAAGTCTTTATACGGTTTACATATTCAATTTTAGTGATGACTATTAACATTGACTCAATTCATATCATCATGTATTTTCAATCGAGTTTTTGTCATTGAAGTCTTTAAACGGTTTATATATTCATTTTTAGTGATAACTTTTAACGTTGACTCAACCCATATCATCATGCATTTTCAATTGATTTTTTATCATTGAAGTCTTTAAACGGTTTATATATTCATTTTAAGTGATAACTTTTTTTTGAATTGGAATTCTGGGTGACGCGCGCGGTTTAAAATGGCTCCAACTTTTTTGAATACTGAATTTGAAAAAATTATTACGGACCATCAGAACTCCGTGAAGGAGCTTAGAGAGGAAAACAAAACTATTAAAAATAAAATTGTTAAGCTGGAGTCGGATGTTAGCAATTATTCAGCAAAATTGGATTTATCAGAAAGGAGAAATGATAATTTAAGCGCTAAAATTGAGGAATTGACCGTTGCGTTAAACGACAAGATGGATAAATTAAAAGACAATGTTAAGCCATGGATCCAATTAAGTGAAATAACTAAAGAAGACGATATATCTACAAAAAGCAGTTCTTCAGGTGAAGAAATATTGAATATTTTATCTAATGAAGTTTCTGCAAGAATCGGAAAACAAGAACAGTTAATTTTATTTAATCTTAATGAAAATGCTGATCATAAGGATGTTGAGAAGTTAAATGCTTTAATTATAGATACGACAGAGGCCGAAATAACGAAATGCTTCAGAGCTGGCAAGAAATCGGAACGACCAAGGCCGGTTGTGATAAAATTATCAAAGATGCCGACTAACAAGTAAGTGGAGGATATTAATAAGAAGAAAGAAGAATGTCGTAAATTTCACAACATATTCATCTCCAGAGACAAGACTTTTCTCCAAACAAAATTGTCAGCGGCAAAAAAGGTAAAGAAGAATTTAGATCAGAAATCAAGTCATCCGGAACAAGTTACAATAAAGGGTGTGTCAATCGATTCTAAAATTACAAAAAACGGGGTTTCATTAATGAATGTTGTGGACAGCGGACAGCTACGAACTATAGCTACGGTACCCAACAAACGAAGTATAAGGAAACCACAAAAGTTAAATCAGTAACTATTGAAGACTGTAAAGATGAGTTGGGTTGTTCATATACTTTATTTTATGCTAATTGTAGAAGTGTTAAGAATAAAACTTTTTGCTGTGTGATTTTATAATAAGTAACAATTTTGACTTTATAATTTTATCTGAAACCTGGCTGAACAAGAACATTGAAAACTATGAATTTGACATTCCTCATTATTCTCTATTTAGGAAAGACAGATCACTGGATAAAAGAGGTGGAGGAGTACTTATTTATAGCAAATCGATATTAAATGCAACAGTGTTACATACTAGCGAATATAATACTGTCATTGATTTTTTAAATATACAAATTGATAACCTGATTTTAACCGCGGTTTACAGACTGCCGTATGCTAATTTACATGATGATCAAATGTTTAACAATTCCTTTCAATCTATTTTCGACTGCCATGGTTATATTGTTGTGGTAGGAGATTTTAATAAGGTGCATGACTGTGAAATAATCAATCTTTTTTCTAATCATGATCTTAAGCAGATTATAAAGGAACCAACTAGAGGTTCGGAATGCTTAGATCATGTATATTTAGAAGTTGAAGCGTTGAACTCGCACAGTTATGATGTTGTAAATTACTTCAAAGAATTGGATCATAAACAAATTATTTTACAATGGAACCTTTTGAGTAGCAAAACACAGAAACCTAATTTTGAAAATGCACACGTGCAATGTTCCAGAATCAACTGGAATCTTTTTAGAGAATTAAGCTTATCAATTGATTATGAATGTTTTTTTATCATGAACAATGACGAATTTGTTTCTTCTGTTTCATTGTTATTATCTGATATATTTAGGGCATCTACATTTACGGATGTTATACCAAAGCGAATCAATAGGAAGTTATGTAAGCTAAGAATCAAACGAGATAATATAATGAAATGTAGTCTTATCAATAGTATTAAAAAAATGAGGTTAGATTTGATCGATAAAGAAATTAATTCATCACTGCTGATAATCCGTCAAAGATCAGAGAGAATTATTTTGGCTAAACTGAAGAGTAATCCTAGACTAGGATACAAACTCCTCACAGACTACGGTAAATATAAGGAAAAATTAAACCTTATATTACCTGTGGGTAAAACTGATTATGAATTTCTCTGTGAATTGGATGAAGTATTTGGCAACTTGTTATGTAATCCACAGAACGAAAGCAATTTTATTGATCTACCGGATCCTTCGGGAAACCAGGATCTAGGACTTGTTATTGACAGTGATGCATTGATAGAATTAATGTTAAAAATAAAATCAAAAAAACAAAAAGATCACCTTGGTATATCGATTGATAACCTACTTCAATTACCTTTAAATTTTATGAATGCGCTCTGCAATTTTATAAATAGAATTTTGAAGAATGGGATATTACCAATCGATATACTAACAATAGTAGCTAAACCTTTGCCAAAAGTAAGTAAGCCAACGTGTGCCAGTGATTACAGATTAATCTCTATTATCCCTTCGTTTTTGAAGATAATAGAACGATTGATACTTGATCATTTAGAACGTATGCTGCCGGCTGATTTCGATATATGCCAACATGGCTTTACGAAAGACAGGTCGACAACTACTAATATGCTCTCTATGTGGAAACATGTAATTACATTAGATGAGAAAAAGTTAGATGCATTAATTGTATTCATAGATATCTCAAAAGCTTTTGACTCTATATCTTTTGATGCTATTTTGAATGCGATTAATTTATTGAATATTGATCCGAATATTTTTAGATTACTTAGATACTATTTATATAATCGAAGAATGAGTATTCAAGTAAACGATTTGATATCTAAATCGAAAAGGGTAACAAGTGGAGTTCCACAGGGATCAAGTTTGGGGCCAATTTTATTTAAAATTGTATTTGCACATTTGGAAACTAAGATCCCTAACGGTCGAGTTTGCAAATTCGCTGATGATTTGAAAATAATCTTTCCAATTGATCCAAATAATGTCGAATTCTCCAAAAATAATGTGACACTAGATTTGTATGATTTAAGTAGATATTTGTTAACACTAGGGCTGAGAATAAACAGTAAAAAGACGAGAGCTTTAAAAATAGGTAACAGAACAGATTTTAATTATGTTTATTTTCATGATGCTGAGATTAATGATGTTTTTGAGATTAAACTTATGCAAGAAATTAAGGATTTAGGCATAACTATTCATTGTACGGCTTCTGC
The DNA here is from genome assembly GCA_029291075.1 of Eudiplozoon nipponicum. NCBI lineage: Eukaryota > Metazoa > Platyhelminthes > Monogenea > Mazocraeidea > Diplozoidae > Eudiplozoon > Eudiplozoon nipponicum. Next base: position 66,107 of record JAQBSW010000604.1, read on the forward strand.
TGAGAGACATATTGAAAGGATAGTAGGCAGTGCCAAGAACAGATGGGCATTAATAAATAGAAATATTATATCGCATGAAATAAAATTTAAAATGTTTATAATATGGATTAGACCGATACTAGAATATGCTGCCGCTACTTGGAATCCCTTAACAAAGGGTTTGTCTAATAAGATAGAAGCTGTACAAAGAAAAGTTGTGAAACAAATTAGTCCTATCTCCTGCACTATATACGCCACTAGATTACAGTTTGTATCACTGCATCCTTTATGGTTTCGGAGAATGTGCTATTGCATAAAAGCTTTCCATTTGAACCAGTGGTCTGGTGCCTATATGAATCCCATAAGAAAGAGTCATGAAATTGGAACTAGATCTGGTCATTTTGCAATATCTCCACCATTGGTGGGGAATGTTGCGAGCAAGCTATTCTCTTTTTCAAAAATTTACAAAATTTACAATCAATTGCCAAAGGGGCTTAGAGAAACGCCTCCAACTAAAATGTCTTTTAAATTTTTATCTACCGAACTAGAAAAAGTGTTTAATCCTGCTGATATTTTTAATTTTGATTATGATAATACTTTCTCATGGTTAAATAAAAGACAGGATTAATTGTTTTTCAGCAACATAATTTCTCGAGATTCTATCTTCAAATTTTGTATTATTAAAACTGAAATGTTATGCATTATATCATCTTGTTAATCAACAATGCACACAATCAATTATTAGTCATGGTTCCCTTTTTTCTTACAAATGTTATACTCGAATTATAACTTAAATTTTCCTAATTTTGATGAAGAATCTATCACTGTTTACAGCTGAACTTTCTGATGCTGATAAATTGTACAGTACAACTAATTGCACATATATATGTGATGTGATATCTTTTTATATTGTACATTTTCTAATTTTATTATTTGATGGAACATGTGTGGTTTGAATCCAAATAAAGATATTCTATTCTATTCTATTCTAACTTTTTACGTTGATTCCATTCATATCATCATGTATTTTCAATCGAGTTTTTGTCATTGAAGTCTTTATATGGCTTACCCCTTCATTTTTAGTGATAACTTTTAACGATGACTTTTTCATATCATCATGTATTTTAAATCGATGGTATTGTAACACGCGGCTCCGTGTTACAACCCAACGAAGGTCAATTTTTACAAACGCTGTGCTCTTTAAGGTCAAATATTCTAACTCTGTCCTTAAACAATATTTCTCTTAGCTGTGATTTTAGGAACAATCTCTTTTAGTCTCAAGCAGTTTCAATCGATATTTCTTGAACTGCAATTTTATTTGTAATTAATAGTGTTTTTATAAATAGAGAGAACCGCGCGCGATCCGCGAGGATCACGCGGTGGACTGTTGTGTCATTGCGGATTTATTTCACTTAATTTAGTGTCCACATAGAAGAATGGATTAATAGTTTGACATGAACTGAAAATATTGCAAGTAGTAAGCTAAAGCTTTGTTAGTTTTTTATCATTGAAGTCTTTAAACAATTTACATCTTCATTTTTAATGATAACTTTTAACGATGATTTTTACATGTCATCATATGTTTTAGTCGTTGGTATAAATACAATTCTGTTCAGACATTTGTGTAACAATAACCACTTGTGTATAAAACATTTTACTTTATAAACATAAATCACTTTTATTTTTGCCGTCTAGAAGACGGACAATTTAGCTTAAGTGTGAATGACATTTAAATCATATTTTTGCATAAAAACCATTTTTACAGCTGACAAACATATATTCAATTTTGACTAACTGAGAATAGTGTTTAAGATATAATTTTACATTAAAAATCTGTATTATTACCATCCAACTCCTTCAATTCAGATTAACAGTGAATTATATTTATGTGCTACATTGTGTGTAATATATCATGAAACCTTTCTTCGGCCTTCTCATATTAACCATCCGAAAAGGAACAGGACTGATTGAGATGCTCGGGTACTAATAATAGCCACCATTGATAAGTAGTAGGGGTACAAAATCAGGAACGAGATAGCAACAGCGAAAAGTACCCCTACATTATGGTGCCCCGGTTCGTCGAACTCACAGCCAGTAAGGAATTAATAAACAGCTAGATTTTGAGAAATTCAAGCACTTTCAATGAAGGCCACTACACACGTTATTGCCTCGGAAACGTCTGCACATACCCGCGCACAGACGCGACGTTCAAATGGGCGCGGTCACCCTCAACAACTCAGGAGGATCCGCCCATGGAAGGTTCGGAAGACGGGTGGGGTCAGCCTCCTCGGCGGCAGCAGAGGCTGAGCACCCCAAATTGTTGGCCGCTCCACGTCTGATGGCTCGAAGCACGTTGCCTTCGCGGTAGAGCGCAATCAAACTATTGTCTTTACAGCGACGGCTCCAATTAAGTCATGCTTCAAACGCCCAAATGCCAGCAATCAATCTCATCGCCGGTTGCCACTATCAACATACTTTCTCATCCGTGACGCAATCTCTGGCGAATGAATTGTCATAGACACTGGATCAGATGTAAGCTCACTACGCCACAATTATCTCGAACCAACCCACCCAGTCGACACCAACAGTCTGACCTGCGCGAATGGCTCCAACATAGCGACGTTTGGGGTACGAGTACACACAATCTCGTTCTCCAACTCAAAATGATGTTTCAAATATCCGTTCATCATCGACAACACGACATGAAACATCATTGGACGTGACTTTCTCGAACACTTCGACCTAACCATCCGTCCAAGAACGCGAGAAATAGAGGAGCCAGTATCAGTGTTGACAGAACCAAAATCAGTCGTTATACGGCATGAAAGAGCAATAACATTTACTGTAAGGTTAGCCCACTTCATTGTGTACTAATTTTCACTGTCGGGGGGGTGTATGTAACACGCGGCTCCGTGTTACAACCCAACGAAGGTCAATTTTTACAAACGCTGTGCTCTTTAAGGTCAAATATTCTAACTCTGTCCTTAAACAATATTTCTCTTAGCTGTGATTTTAGGAACAATCTCTTTTAGTCTCAAGCAGTTTTAATCGATATTTCTTGAACTGCAATTTTATTTGTAATTAATAGTGTTTTTATAAATAGACAGAACCGCGCGCGATCCGAGAGGATCACGCGGTGGACTACTGTGTTAGTGAGTTTATCGGATTATTCGTTTCTATGAAAATGATTGATTGTTTACTATAAAAAACATTTATGTTTTTGCCTTCTCGCATCAACCATCCGAAAATGATCAGAGACTGATTAGACGCACGGGTAATAATAATAGCAACCATTGATAAGTAGTAGGGTAAAAATCACGAACTAAATAGCAACAGTGAAAAGTACCCCTACAGTATAAATACAGTTCAATTCAGACATTTGTATGCGAATAACTGATTGTGCATAAAACATTTTCTTTATAAACATAAATCATTTTAACTTTTGTCGTCCAGAAGACGGACAATTTAGTTTAACTGTGAATGGTGTTTAAGACCTACTTTTGCATAAAAATCTGTTTTTGCAGCTGACCAACATATATTCAATTTGGACTAACTGTGAATTATATTTCTATTTGCAACATTATATCTAATATATGTATGACACCAAGTTTCGGTTTTCTCACATCAACCATACGAAAAGGATCAGTGACAATGTGGGTGCATGGATAGTAATAATAGCCACCCTGGATATGTAGAACGGGTACAGAATCATGAACTAGATAGCAACCCCGCAAAAATACCCCTACAATACAAACTGTAATATCATGGCGTATATATATATATATATATATATATATATATATATATATATATATAATGGACAAATCTGACTACATACAAAAGATGGAAAACGTGTTGAATTACAATACAAAATTCACGCGTCTAGACGATAAATCAGATGAAATAGACAAAGTGGAGCGCAAAGTAATAAATGAAATTAAGATCTTGACAGATGCCGGTTTAATTGATGAGGCCACTGCACAGAAGCTCAAGCCAGTTGGATCATCTACACCAACAATGTACGGATTACCAAAACACAAAAAAGTTTTCCTATGAGGCCAATTTTATCAATGGTCAATTCTCCGTTTCATGCATTGGCTAAATGGTTAGTTCGTATACTTGAACCATTGCGCAAACTACTAGGTAATTATTCGGTTGCCGATTCGTTTGAATTTGTAAACAAAATTCAAGATATAAATGTTAAAAACAAGATTATGGTATCTTTTGATGTTACGTCTTTGTTTACAAATGTTCCAATTGATGAAACCATTGACATTATAGTCAAAGCGGTAGAACACGACATATTACCATCGCCGGTGCCAGGTCACACTCTACGCAAGCTTATCTTATTATACACGAAAGACGTACGGTTTCGTTTTAATGGAAGCATCTACAAACAGACTGATGGTGTGGCAATAGGGAGCCCCTTATCTCCAGTGTTGGCTGAGATTTTTCTAGGGCATCTAGAGAACACATCATTAATGAGTGACATAAGTAAATGTGCTCAATATATACGGTACGTGGATGATATTTTCCTTGTCCTTAAGAACAGGTCGCAATCACGAACACTGCTTCAAAGTTTCAACAAAGCACATAAGAATATCGGTTTCACGTCAGAGCACGAGAAAGATGATTGTCTGCCTTTCTTAGATGTACTATTAAAGAAAGAAACTAATGGTAAATTAAATAGAAAAATTTACCATAAACCAACCTGGTCTGCACAGTATTTGCATTACAGCAGTTTTGTGCCATTTCAATATAAATTATCAACAGTTCGCGTCTGTTTTCAAGAATTAAGAGATTGGTTAGTCGATATTCAAAAGGTAACGAACATGCTAGAATAATAGACGATTTAATGTCTAATGGCTATCCTAGACAATTAATTGAATCAATTATTAAAAGGGGAAGTAAACAGAAACAGACGTATTTCGGACCAGAAAAGAAAGCAGTCTACCTGAACATCCCATTTAAGGGGATGCAGTTTCCCGAATAGCACAAAAGAAAGTTGAAGCGGCATTAACACGCAAATCAAACGCAGCTAAAGTAAGTGTTATTTAAGGTAGCACACTTGCCTTTACCAGCAATAAAAGAGAAACAGCCGTTAATGTCGACATCAAATATTATTTACCAATATACATGCGCAAGTTGTCGATCAACTTACGTAGGCCGATCGACTAGACGGTTAATTACTCGAATGAGAGAACATTGCAACTTAAACGTCTGTTTCAAATCAAATGGTGAATACACGTCTGCAATTGCGCAACACATTGTTGAAACCTCACACGTATGTTCTCCAGACGTAGCATTTAAATAATTACTAAATGCAATAACAAAAGGGAGTTAGCCACATACGAAGCTTTATGGATAAACAAATTGCAGCCGGATTTATGCAAGCAGAAGAAGCATGTTCAAGCATTGAGCTTGAACTGGAGGTGACGCACGCAATTTATTGGTTGTTCCCTTATTTCACACTCTCTCCATGTTTACATTTTTCTATCTTGTTTTGCCTTTCAATTTATACATAAAGAGATGTTCATTTGTAGATACTTGAGAAGAAAATAAGAAAAATTCCTTTCTTGCTTTTGATAAACTTTATTTTTCTTTTTGCAATTGGAAAATGTACTATGAAATTTATTAAGGCTCGCATTCCAAAAAAATCGTTTCAACGCGACTCTCTCTTTCTCTCTACACAAATATATGTTATATATTAATAGAGGAATCGCTTCAAAAATTTCAACCCAGTATTTACTTAAAATAAAAAGTTAAGTTACTGAAAGATAATTATCATTTATACCACATAACTCTTGCGGTGTAAACAAAATAAAAATCTTCAATAATTCAGTATGTTTTAGAGTAAATGTAACTGTTTTTTTCCTTTATATGTCTGATAAATTCGCAAAAGAATACTTACATGTAGCAAAATCTAAATAGGATATTAACTGAAGCCGCTAAAATTCACAAGTAAATAATTAATCAGTTTGTAACTCAGTCAGTTAAACTTCTGAATCACTTCAAATTGGTGTAGAAAAGTTGTCACAGTACAGCTACATTATTACAGGTCGGATAATACGAAGTATATTCGGTCTTCTTTGTCGTTTTTACCACACAAATTCAACAATAGACATCTTGACTAGAGTCTACTTCTTTTGAAAGATATATAGCTATCATCATATTCAAAGACTTCAAAAGAGCAGACTGTAATTACTTTTGCTTCATTTCTATATATAAAAGTAACGGCTCAGACCATTTCGCCGTCATTTTGCCTAAATGAAATTCAAATTTCATTTACGCGGTAGCAATTAAAATAAGCGAAATTTGCTGTTAACAAATGGCGTGCGACCTTGCGCTTTCTCAAGTATATAAGCACGGTACATTTATCATGCATCATACCACACGCTTCATATATACGTCATGTGCGTCTCTACTTAACTGTTGGCCTACACGGACTTCTGAACTTGCGTCTATTACGCTGTGTCACCTAGTCACTTGGACTTTAGCCAAGCCAATCTTCTTGTTGCTACACAACCATCGATTATCTAATAATCAGACTTTTACGTGTGCCAGCCACCACGATGTTACTGCAGATCTTCAACGAGACAATTCTAAACGTTCACACAGTAACTCTCCTCTCTTGTTTCGACAACTTTACTTAAGCCGGTGCATTCACGTAAAGGAACACCAGCCAATCAACTAGAGCCGGTCTCAAGTGTCTTGTAGAACTTCTAGAGACTGCAACACTACCAAACTTTCTCGGCATTTTTCGGAGGACGCAACTCTGATCCTGATATGGGCCACCCACAGTAACTGCCTCTTATTATCTACGGCCTTTAACTATTTTTTAACATCGCACGGCATTTACTTGCAGCTGGGGCGTTGACATAAATAAGATAAAGAGAAAGTAATATATGATTAACTATTTTGAAATTTGAATAAAGAAAAAATGTGATAAATATACTAATTTAAAACAAAAATTTTTAATCAAGAATTAAATATGAAGGTGGGATATAATTCAATTTATGATACATAATTAGACAACACGCAAAAATGAGACAACTTAGACATCTAAATACACCATTTTGTCCAAATCAGCTTTACGGCGAAGAGATAAATTCTTTTGCGATTTCGACTATATCGCGTCTTATATATAATTAAACATAGCACTGTCAAGTAATAAATTAAACTTAAGGTGATTCTAATATAAATCTACAATGAAATACACAATGAGTTTGTTTTCGTGCCATATTCCGCAGGGTTCCCAACCAAGAACTGCAAAATTCGTAAAAATACTGGATTAAGTAACGACTGTTTGACTACCACAGAATGATCTATCATCATAAAGCCGACAGTAGCTCGTAGTCTGATTTCTATAATGAGACACATTTCTCTCCACTTTTAGTATAATCCATATAATTTTGTTAGACCGGCTAACTCCTAGTTTATCTGAAGTCGTTATAGCAACCATGAGTGGCATTGGTAAAATACATATCCAAAAATGACAAGACTTATATAGCCTAAAATTATAACGCCTGTAGACAGAAATTTCCAATAAAATATATATGTTCACAGAAGTTATGTATGTCAAGTAATACGGTCATAACTAATATTTTCAAATGAAAAGACGGATCAAATAAAATTATACAAAAATTTATACATACTTGTTTCAAAATTTCGTATATAAATAAACAAACCTTAGACGCATTTATGTTTATGCGCTATTTATTACGGAAAAACAGGTATATATTTTTTATACGTTAAAATAAAAACAAACATAATAGAACATCAAAACTTATACACATTTTGGACAAGAAACTTTACACAATAACAATCATTAAGATCTAAACTCAATTCTGTCTAACTGCACTAGTACAGTCTCCATGATATTTGACAAACTGGTTCTATAATAACTTTGAGTTTAAGTTAGTGATAGATTTGTAACGACACAAATCAATCGGTGACATATTGCGTAAATAAAATTCAAATCTATTTACGTTGCACCAATGAGAAAAAAGCAAATTGCCGTTTAACCACGTTAAACGACGTTTAACCAATAGTATGCAAGCACACATTGCATGCTATTTAAGCACGGTAATTTACCATGCAAGTCAGTTGTGGCATTTGCATTCTACCTGCTTCGCGTATTTGCTCGATCGGCTGTCAGCGCATATTGCACTTTACCGGTTGTCAATCCCTACTCGTCTTGATGCGAGATACCAGAGAGACGAGCCAATTGAGTGCAGGACCTGCATGACACCATACACAACGCGATCACAGCTCAACCACGGGAGCCAAAACTCAACCAGAGTCCACCCAAGGCTCTAGGACATCTTCACTTCGGAAGACTTCAAGCGAACGTATTACCTGGCCCTCTTAAGGGCCCCCATATCAGCAACTAATCTCTATTCAGAGCACCTTAACCGAGTTTGTAACGTCGTACGGCATTTACTTGAAGCCGGGGCGTTTACAAAATTGGCGACCGCGCCAGGATAGTGATTATTGTTCTGATTTTTTTGGTATAAATAAAATTGACTTCCTTTTTCATTTATTTGGGATAAATCGTGGTCATCTGTTGAATTTTTTGGGTATATATATATATATATTCGTGGTGTGTATTGGAGGATATAATAATAGATTGACATTTGTGTTTTCTTTACCGTGATTGTGAAAATCTATTTGGGATAAATCGACTAACATTCGCGTTTTCTTTACACCCTGATCCTGGCTTTTCTAAAATTTTGTTGGGTATATATTCGTGAATTTGTGGTGTGAGCATTCAAAGGCTAACGAGGCCTCTGTTCGTCTTCCCTAAAGGAAAATTTCAAATTTTGGAAGCAGTGTGTTATTCTTGCTGTTGAAAATAATAATTCATTGGCACTAAAGGCCAACAGGGCCTCTGTTCGTCATCCCTACAGGACAATTTCAATTTTTTGGAAGGAGTGACGCTGTTCTGTGTTGAAATAATAATACATTGTTATCAAAGGCCAACGGGGCCTCTGTTCGTTTTTTTGTACTGGACAATATCAAGCAACAGTGGAAGCTGTTTGTGGGTAAGCGTTTTCGTTAAAATATATTTATATATTTTCATATTGCTTGTAATTTATGCTTTTAAGATCCCGTAAGATTGTTAAAATGTCAGGTCCAATTTTAGATATTGATGTTCCTGTTTGGGATGGAGATAGTGAGCTATTCTTTATGCGCGTAGACTCCGCTTTCTCCCCGTTTCCTGATTATGACAGTCATCAAAAACTGTCAAAGGTTTTTGCTAAACTACCTTCTGAATTGCAGCGACGGATTTATCCTAAGCTTGAGGCCATTAGGAAGCTACCTAATCCCATTTTTGGCCTACAAAACGAGGTAGAATCCTTGCTTGGACCCACTGAAACTGAGCAGATAATAAACAAATATGCGCAGTTAGATATGCCAAATCTTGGCCCCATAGAAATACTGAGGGAATTACGGAAACGTTGGTATAAAACCAACATTTCTGACCATGAGGCTAAGGTTGTTTTTATTAACAATCTTCCCCAAACATTAAAACTCTTTGCCAGACAGCTCCCCAACACTCTCTCTATAGATGACTTATCTGAGAGATGTGAGTTAGAATATAGGGTTTTGGAACCCAAAGTGAATCCATCATCCTTTTCTTCACCTCCGCAAGATGATAGAATCTCCTCCTTAGAGAGAACAGTGGCGAACATGGCCAAACTTCTAGAAGGACTGGCCATTACCAAATCGGAGATAAATCATGTGAATGCTCGACCAAAATTCGTTTCCAAGTCAAATTATAATGGTAGGCGGCGATCGAGATCTCCGCAATCATTTAATAAATATGCCCCAAAGAACTGGTGTTATAACCACCAGAAGTTTTTTATGCTTGCCAAGTTTGTCTTTGTCGTTCCGAAGAATTTCCGAATGAGTGCCAATTTCCACAGCTGACGGAAAGGACAACAGACCGCAGGCACAAGGGTGCATCAGCATCGGGAAACGTCTGGCGCAGGAAGTAGAAGACCGTACTTTCTGCACATCAACAGCATCAACGGCGCGACAGGGAAGAAGCCAACTACAATCCGACATCCCTGTCGACTCTTTTCGTCCACGACGAATTTTTCACATAGAGAACCGAACAGACAATGCCGGTTGCAATCACCAGCCTACTTGTTTGCATGACCCGGCCAAACAGCCAAACGAACTTCTGCACCTTCTTGATTTCAAAACTGGCGAAGAGTACATCGTAGACACAGGTGCGGCAGTCTCAGTTCTCAAAGGTGATTCAATGGCCGAGATGTCGCTAGGCGTTCTTCTCGCAACAGCTACAGGCGAGCCCATACCAACTTATGGCTGCCAATACCGCACACTCAACATAGGTCTACGACGTGAATTTTCCCACAACTTCATCATTGCCAAGGTCTCACATAATATAATAGGCCTTGATTTCCTTCTAAAATTTCGGCTCATTGTTGATCTTGCCAATCAAAAGATCATCGACCCCTCCACCGGACTTGAACAAAGCTTTTGGACACTTGCCTCCGAGCGTTTGGAGTTACAGGTCATTCAGCCAACCCCAGTGCATCATTCAGCAGAGATATCAGCAGCTCTTCGAAAATACAAATCGCTTTTCGATCTTAACAAATCCGATCTGCGAGTCTCCAACACGATGCATCATATCGTCACAGAAGGACAACCTATTGCACTCAAGAAGCGACCACTGGCTCCTGCTAAGCTGAAAGCTGCCCAAGAAGAATTCTCAAGGCTTTTGGAAGAGGGAATCATCAGACCATCGAAAAGTTCATGGGCGTCACCACTGCACTTAGTCTCAAAATCAAACGGATCGTACAGAGCCTGTGGAGACTACCGTAAGCTAAATTCAGTGACAAAATCTGATGCATATCCTATTCCAAATATCAACACGTTACTTGAAAAACTCAACGGCAGCAATTTCTTCTCAGTGATTGACCTCAGACAAGCGTACCATCACATACCGGTAGCACCAGAGGATATCGAGAAAACTGCAGTCATCACTCCATTTGGCCTTTTTGAATATCTTTACATGCCTTTTGGACTTAAGTGTGCTACTCAGACATTTCAAAGATTCATAGACAACATACTTCGCGACGACTCTGCTTATTGTATGTCATATCTCGATGACATTATGGTATTCAGTCCAGATCTAGAATCTCATGCGAAACATCTACGAAATGTCCTCTCACGCTTATCCAACCACGGACTCAAGATCAACTGTGACAAGACGCAGATTGCAACTTCATCCGTCGACTTCTTAGGGCATCGTATCACGGCCCAAGGTATTCAACCGTTGCCGTCAAAGACGAATTCAATCAAGAATATCAAGTCACCAAAGACTTTGAGCGATTTGCAGAAAATCCTGGGAGTACTAAACTATTATCGCAAGTTTCTTCCAGGCCTTTCAAAACAACTTTATCCTTTGTGCAGGCACCTGCGGAACCGAAAAGGACTTAGCAAGAATTCCATCATTGCTTGGTCATCCGAAGACGAGGAATTACTTCGACTTGCCATCAACTCGTTAGCAAATGCCACAATGCTAACGCATCCAGATTTCGAAAAGCCATTTCTACTCACGACAGATGCTTCTGAATTCGCTATTGGAGCCACTTTGGAACAAGAGATCGACGGAGTTCGGAAGCCTATCAGTTTCTACTCGCGTACTCTCCAACCAGTAGAAACGAGGTACGACACTTTCGGCCGTGAACTTCTCGCCATCCACGACGCAGTGCGCCATTTTATCAGCATCATTGGCAGTAGCAGATTTGTTGTTTTCACAGATCACGCACCACTAGTTAGCGCACTTCGAAACGCAACTTCATCTATCGCCAAGTACCCTGCCAGAGTGGAAAGACAGCTTTCTCGTCTAAGCGAATGGCAATTTGACGTCTTTCACGTGAAGGGCAAACAGAACTTCATTGCAGATGCCCTGTCTAGGCCAGACGTCTCTCTACAACCACCTTCGCCGTCACCATTCACTGTCAACTCCGTGGCACTCAGTGAACCTGCACTAACGCCAACTCTCCTGCGAACTGAACAACGCGGTGACATTCACATTCAAAGATCAATAGCCCGTCACCCAACCAAGTTCATATGCCGTCTGTGGGAAGGCTTTCCAATTGTTTACTTCACGGGTACGCAGCCCAACAAGCCAGTTCTGCCGACCAGCCTTCAGAGGAAGGTTTTCGATTCAATTCACTCAATTTCTCACCCAGGAAGCCAAGCGACTGTCCGACTTCTTACAGATCGTTTCTGGGGTCACAGACTTAGGCAGAATGTTAAACGATGGGTCTCAGAGTGTGCAATTTGTCAGAAAAACAAGATCACACGACACACTCGTTCTAGGTTGCAACATTTTCGGTCTACTTCTCGCCTAGCCATCGTCCACATCGACATAGTTCATCTGACAAAGGTTCAAGGTTTCAGCTACCTTCTAACTATGATCGATAGATTTACACGGTGGCCTGCGGCATTACCTCTTGGCACCATTTCTGCAGACGAAGTAACTAACGGTTTTATCTCTGCATGGATATCCAATTACGGTGTTCCCAATGAGGTCATCACGGACAGAGGCACTTGCTTCTCATCTGATCGTTTCAAAACCACCTTGCGGTACATGGGATGCATCTTACGCCAGACGACTGCCTACCATCCCCAAGCTAATGGCATGGTAGAGAGAATGCATAGGGAACTCAAAGCAGCTTTAGCATCCTCGTCCATTAATGGCAACTGGGTCGATGCACTACCTTTAGTTCTGCTGGCCATGCGTTCTCGTACTCGAGAATCCATTAAAACGTCTGCGTCACAACTCTTGTATGGCATGGATCTACGCCTGCCTAGTCAGCTCCCACGTCTACTACCGGCACAAGATGACCCACAAAACGAAGCTACCCGCCTTCGACTTCATTTCGGTAACATGTCCGAACAGCAGCCGAGACACACGCCTCGTCCAGTCTTCGTTCACCCACAGCTCCACAGCTGCAAGAGAGTACTCGTTCGCAACAATACTGCTGTTGCACCACTACAACCCAAGTATCGCGGTCCTTACCCGATTTTACTAAAACAGCCAAAATACTTCATCATTATGCAAGGCGCTACACCGACATCAGTAAGCATAGACAGGTTAAAACCGTTTATCGAACCACCTGATCCTGAGAGCGTTCAACCTTCTACACACGTCTCAGGCTCCGTCTGCCCACAATCTCAACCTGCTTTGTATAACGCGTAATTAATTTTTTTAAACATTAACATTTAACTATAAAATTTTTTTTAAACTTTACGTTAATTTTTAGTATTTGTCTCACGTGGCATAACCACCTGTTCTTAGCTAACAATTGTGTAGCATTTTTGAACAGTTCTTTGGTATTATGCCACCTCTGAGGCAATGTTCGTATACATTTTTTTATGCAATTACCTTTGATTTTAATGTATATATATTTCACATTATAATGTACTTCTCACACATGACATTACACTGCCCATTTTGGTATGACCAGCTACTTAGTTGCTAACGTTTTCGTGTAGCAACACTAAGTAGTGATCAGCTTCATATCATGGTACAGGCCACTTTCAATGCATATCTCAACTTTATCCATTTCACAAAGACCACTACAAATGCCATGACCACAACGTCGAGCACTTTAGCTCCTTTGGTCGTATACAAACACTGACAACGATCCAACCTGCTTAGGTTTTTTATCTTAAACCTGGCAAATTCAGAGGCGATTTACCTCGAAATCTTCACGCTGCGGCTCCAAAAACTTACACTGCTCTATTTTGCCTCACGTGCTATGACCGTCCACTAGAGCTAACAATTTGTGTAGCAATTCCTAGTGGTTACCTGGCATCATATCATTGTTGAAGCAACCAACAAGCATATTTAAGCCCAGCACTTATGGTTCATCATATTTTTCCTTAACTTGGTTCGAACTCTGTCATGCATTTCTTATCTAGCCTCGCAGAGAGGAATATTTTTTCTTTTTTTTCAGAGAGGAAAGTGTTGTAACGACACAAATCAATCGGTGACATATTGCGTAAATAAAATTCAAATCTATTTACGTTGCACCAATGAGAAAAAAGCAAATTGCCGTTTAACCACGTTAAACGACGTTTAACCAATAGTATGCAAGCACACATTGCATGCTATTTAAGCACGGTAATTTACCATGCAAGTCAGTTGTGGCATTTGCATTCTACCTGCTTCGCGTATTTGCTCGATCGGCTGTCAGCGCATATTGCACTTTACCGGTTGTCAATCCCTACTCGTCTTGATGCGAGATACCAGAGAGACGAGCCAATTGAGTGCAGGACCTGCATGACACCATACACAACGCGATCACAGCTCAACCACGGGAGCCAAAACTCAACCAGAGTCCACCCAAGGCTCTAGGACATCTTCACTTCGGAAGACTTCAAGCGAACGTATTACCTGGCCCTCTTAAGGGCCCCCATATCAGCAACTAATCTCTATTCAGAGCACCTTAACCGAGTTTGTAACGTCGTACGGCATTTACTTGAAGCCGGGGCGTTTACAGATTAACACGTAGAAATATTTTAAATTAAGTGTGTGAGACTTTAATGCTGAAAAATTAAACGACGACTGGTAATCCATTTGTGGTTGACTGGGCAAAATCTTTGTTGTCATATAGTTGTACTGTAATGCGATGCTCCGCGTTACAACCCAACGAAGCACATTTTGACAAATATAGTTCTCTTTAAGGTCACATATGTTAATTCTGGTTTTACACAATATTTCTCTTAACTGTGTATTTAGCAACAATCTCTGTTAGTTTCAAACAGTTTTAATTGAGATTTATTGAACAGCAAATTTAATTATAATTTTTGTTTAATAATAAAACACACCCGCGCGCAATACACCGGTAAAATGCAGTCAATTTACGTGACATGAGGATCAAAGCTTGGATTTATATTTTGTGTGCTTTTATCAATTATCAGTGAATCTAAACTATACTCCTAAGACATTCTGGATTTATATTTTGCGTGCTCTTCATCAATTATCAGTGACTATAAACAATACTTCTAAGACATTTTGGCTTTATATTTTGTATGCTCTTCATCAATTATCAGTAAATCTAAACTATACTCCTAAGACATTCTGGATTTAGATTTTGTGTGCTCTTCCTCAATTATCAGTGAATCTAAACTATATTCCTAACACATTCTGGATTTATATTTTGTATGTTCTTCATCAATTATCAGTGACTATAAATCATACTCCTAAGACATTTTGGATTTATATTTTGTGTGCTCTTCATCAATTATCAGTGACTATAAACCATACTCCTAAGACATTCTGGATTTATATTTTGTGTTTATTGTGACTACTTTTATACGATTTTGATCTTTGCTTTGCAACATTGTGTTCAATAAAAGAATGATACTTCGACTTAGCCTTCTCACATCACCCTTCGGAAAAAGGTCAGGGACTAATCATGAACACGGATCTTAATAACAGCTACCAGGCATATGTAGGAATGGTATAGCATCACTAAATAGACAGCTAGCCCGCAAAACCTCTTACATTAACTACAAAACCTCCTACATAAAAGGTGCCGTTTCGTCGAACTCACAGCCAATAAAGAATTAATCAGCATCTAGCCTATGAGAATATCAATCAGGCGCTAGTCCTTCCACTAGCCCAAGCACTTCGGATGAATGCCACGGAAGAGTGAATCCGGTAAAGCAGGGAAAACACACAAGAAAACAAATCCTGAGCCACAAATCACAGCGAACCACCCTCTCGAGATCACAATTCTCGAAGACAGCCACACGATGACGAGTGAGGACGATGTAACACTGCCATCTATACTCGACAGCACACACACAAGATGACGTCCAGCTCAGGAAATGCAGGAAGCCCGGTGGCGAGCCCAGCAACAAGCCGCACCACCACATGGACCCAGTACAAGATATGCCAATTCGATCCAGACTACCTTGACGAGTGGATCGACGATGTTACTTTATTGGCCAAGGTGTCCAATATAACAGACGAGGGCTCAATATTTTTGAGGGCTTGGGAGACAATCCCAATGTCTTTCAGACGCGGACTAAAAGATATCCTGCATCAATACACTGAGGGAACATGTTCGCAGCCATGGCAGAGCCTGCAACGCGCCGTCAAGCAGCGCCTGACACCAGATCGGGAAGACAGGCTTACAGAATTGATGAGCCAGATGTCCCTAGGTAGCCGCACGCCTTCCGAGCTATTTAGGGAGATGGAGCAGAAAGCCTCTGAATTCAATCTACCCAAGGAAATCTTGATGCGACTATTCATTCAGAAGCTTCCTCCGGCACTCCAAGAGATGGCCACGTTTCTGCGCGAATCCGTCGAAGTGCAAGACGACGTACTGCCGGCACGTCTAGACAAGTGGTGGAAGAAACACCACTGCAGCTCACCTGCCTCAGAGCCAGGTTGCATCACTTCACGACTGTCCGAGCCTCAATCCACATCATCATCAGCCCGAACTAATGTCACCAATGAGCGCCTCATCAGCCTGCTCGAGAGCCTCACCGTCAGGCCAGATTCGGCCTCAGTCGATGCCGTCCACTATAGACGCGACCAGAGCAGGCGTGACCAGCGTCGACCACCGTCCCGAAACAGCACCAGGAGGTCGACGTCCAGAGGCCGGGCCACAGTTCCACAGCTACCGGCGGAGTGGTGTCCGAATCACCGCAGCTATGGCCACTCCACGCGCTATTGCCTCAGAAATGGCTGCACATTCCCGCGCACAGACGCGACGTTCAAATGGGCGCGGTCACCTTCGACAACTCAGGATGATCCGCCCATGGAGGTTTCGGAAAACTGCTGGGGTCAGCCTCCTCTGCGGCAGTAGAGGCTGATCACCCCAAAATTGTTGGCCGCCCGACGTCTGATGGCTCGAAGCACGTTGCTTTCGCGGTAGAGCGCAATCAAACTATTGTCTTTACAGCGACGGCTCCAGTCAAGTCATGCTTCAAACGCCCAAATGCCAGCAACCAGTCCCATCGTCAGTTGCCACTATCAACATCCTTCCTCATCCGTGACGCAAACTCTGGCGAATTATTTCTCATAGACACTGGATCAGATGTAAGCTTACTACGCCACAATTATTTCGAACCCACCCACCCAGTCAACACCAGCAGTCTTACCTGCGCCAATGGCTCCAACATAGCGACGTTTGGGGTACGAGTACACACAATCTCGTTCTCCAACTCAAAACGATGTTTCAAGTATCCTTTCATCATTGCCAACACGACAAGAAACATCATTGGACGTGACTTCCTCGAACATTTCGACCTCACTATACGTCCAAAAACACGAGAGATACGCACTGCCGACAATCAGTTGCTATCATCAGCGCTAAAACACACGACTCGCGCCAAAGCAGTCTCATCTATACAGCTAATTCCTCCAGTTCCTCATGTACCACAACTGGACGATGTTCTAAAGCGACATGAAGAGATTTTCAAACCTATCTCCTTTATGCCCGATCTCAAGAGGAAGCGTGCCATCACAGCTCATCGTATCATCTTATCGAAGCCACTTCCTCATCCTCCCAGAGCACGTCCATTGGCACCACACAAACATAAGGCCGCCGAGCAAGAATTCGCCATGCTACGTCAACAAGGCATCTGTGCACGATCCAGCTCACCATTTGCGTCGCCTGTGGTAGTGGTACCAAAGAGTGAACCCGGAACATTCAGAGTGTGCGGGGATTATCGTATTCTCAATTCTTGCACACAGTCTGATTCGTACATCCTGCCAAATCCAGCTGACCTACTCAGATCTGCTATCGGTCATGCTGTGTACTCAAAACTCGACCTAGTGAAAGCCTACTATCAAGTACCGATGGACAAAGACTCCGTATCCTATACTGCACTCAGATTCACCGGAGGTGGCACACACGAATATCATTATATGCCTTTCGGTCTTAAGAACGCATCTCAAACATTTCAACGCGTTATGGACGAAATACTAGATGGTCTACCATTTGTAATTCCCTACTTAGACGACATTCTGGTATTCTCCAACTCAATGTCCGAACATATGCAGCATATTGACATTCTACTCGCACGTCTAGCAGACTATGGCCTCCGGCTTCATGGCAACAAATGTGTCTTTGCACAAACATCAATTGAATTCCTCGGTCATCAAATTTCCGAGAAAGGCATGACACCTCTACCTGCTAAGGTTCGTGCCATTCAAGATCTACAGCCTCCAACCACCGTTCGAGCGTTACGACGATTCTTGGGCAAGATGAACTACTACTCTCGATTCGTACCTTGCCTTGCCAAGATTCTGGCACCTCTTCACAAATATCTCGTGCCAGAAAGCCGTTTTGTCAAGAAATCACAACTGATTCAGCTCAACGTGGACGACATGCAGGCTTACGAGGATGCCAAAAGGGCTTTATGCAAAGCGACCATGCTACATTCACCTGATTGGTCTCAACCTTTTGAATTGATCACAGACGCATCCGACGTTGCCACAGGCGCAGTACTTCAACAGTCCATCAATGGCGTACACCGACCTATCGCGTTCTTCTCGCAAAAACTACAACCTCGCGAGACGCGATATGATACATTAGGGAAAGAGTTACTCGCAATCTACCGGTCGATCCTACACTTCCACACCTATCTGGATGGCCGAAAGTTCAAGATCTACACCGACCACCTTCCTCTACTCCCGATGCTCAGAGGAAAGAAAGAGTATTTATATTCACGACGTGTCAACTCGCAACTTACACGAATACACGAGTATGAATATGAAGTCACTCACGTCAAAGGATCAGAAAACGTAGTTGCAGACTCCCTGAGCCGTCCTGCAGAACTCTGTGCCTCTATCCTGTGTCCTTCACCTATAAGTACTCAGGAATTGCAAGCAGCACAGCAAGATGACCCATCACTTCGTACATTTGATGTCAATCGCCTGAAAACACTTGATTATGATGGAACTCTGCTGCAGTGTGAAATAACTGGCGTGGGCCCTCGGCCGTTTATACCTGAAAAACTCCGTCACAAGATCTTCGAGGTTTACCATTCAATGAGCCATCCATCTGGCGAAGCCTCAGTGGAAATTTTATCCAGAACGTATTTTTGGCCTGGCATGCGGCGAGATGTCAAGAAGTGGTCAAAACAATGTCTAGAATGTCAGAAATGCAAAGTGACGAGACACACCAAAACGGCGCCACAAGTCATCCAAGTGCCCAAAGTACGGTTCACGCACATACACGTTGATCTGGTAACCTTACCTGCCGTGAACAATATACGCTATCTACTGTCAATACGGGATCGCACCACTCGATGGTATGAGGCCATACCACTGCCAGACATGAAGCAAGACACTGTCAGTTATGCTTTAGAGCTCAATTGGTTCGCTCGGTTTGGTGCTCCAGCTGAAGTGACAACCGATCGTGGCGCACAGTTCCTCGGCGAAGAGTTCGCTGCCCTACTGAAATACTATGGTGTCAAACACTCCGTGACCGCGGCTCGTAATCCTAGAGCAAATGGTTTCGTCGAAAGGCCACACCGGGAACTGAAAGCGGCGCTCAAGGCTAGCCCAGAAGAAAATTGGCTTGCGGCTTTGCCGAAAGTACTCCTATCAATGCGTACAAGACCTCGAGAGCCGATCAAATGTAGCTCCGCTGAAATGGTATTTGGCGAATGTCTACGGCTGCCTGGCGAACTAGTCCGATCACGCTCTGAAACTGCGATAACGATGAACGATCCGGCATTTCTGTTTCCACTTCGCAGTTACCTACAGTATAACGCTCAGAATCGGCCGATCTGTCCTACACGTCAGCAACATGGTCCAATATATAAACGCAAAGATTTTGATAGCTGCAAATGGTTCTTCGTCAACAACGACATGGATAACAGGATTCTAGCCAAACCGAAGCGCGGTCCTTATCGTGTGTTAGATCGACGTCAGAATTACATTAATTTGGAGTTTAATGTCAAAGCTGAAACTGTTTCTAAACACAGATTATCCCCGGCCGGCGTTGATCCAAATGACCCGGTTTTTCACGATGTTGACCTATCAGGCGGTATAGAGACGATTATTCCACCTCCAGACAGTTTTGCTGAGCTTGGGCTGATGCCCGACATATCACCAGCAACAGAGCCAACTGACGCCCTCGCGTCGCTGAGACATATAGAGGAACCAGATCCAATATTAGTGTTTACTCATTAAGGCAGAGCCATAACATCTTATGTAAGGTTATCCCCCTTCATTGTATACTAATTTTTATTGTCCGCGGGTGTATGTAACGCGCGGCTCCGCGTTACAACCTAACGAAGCTCAACTTTGACAATATAGTTCTCTTTATGGTCACATATGCTAATTATGATTTTACACAATATTTCTCTTAACTGGGATTTTAGCAAAATCTCTGTTAGTCTCAAGCAGTTTTATTTGAGATTTCTTGAACAGCAAATTTAATTGTAATTAATAGGGTTGTGTTTAATAATAAAAGACAACCGCGCACAATACGCTGGTTGCATACAGTGGATTATTGTGCGATAACGCTCAAAATCTCAAAATATATTTTGTGTGCTTTTCATCAATTATCAGTGAATCTAAACTATACTCCTAAGACATTCTGGATTTATATTTTGTATGCTCTTCCCTAATTATCAGTGAATCTTAACTGTAATCCTAAGAAATTCTGGATTTATGTTTTGTGTACTCTTCATCAATTATCAGTGACTTTAAACCATACTCCTTAGACAGTTTGGATTTATATTTTGTGAGCTCTTCATCAATTATCAGTGACAATAAAACATACTCCTAAGAGATTTTGGATTTTTTGTGCTCTTTATCAATTATCAGTGACTATAAACCATACTCCAAGTCATTCTGGATTTATATTTTTTGTTTATTGTGACTAAATTTATACGATTTTGATCTTTGCTTTGGAACATTGTGTTCTATAAAGAATGATACTTCGACTTCGCCTTCTACTATCACCCTTCAGAAAAAGATCAGGGACTAATCATGAACACGGATCTTAACATCAGCTACCAGGCATATGTAGGAATGGTATAGCATCACTAAATAGACAACTAGCCCGGAAAATCTCTTACATTAATTACAATGCCTCCTACGATACATTACAGTCTGCTTTGTCAAGATCGTTAGTTCTATTGCCGGAGAGAACATTGATGACTGCATCCTGGACATATCCAAGAGTATATTCCATTACAAAATTAAACAAAAATAGGAAAAGTGTTCGTCCGTCATAGGCGGCACTTCTCGAATTAAATGGGAGAAATAGTTAATTATAGACCCCAGTACAACCAGAAGTGTTCTGTAGAGACCACATATAATATTCATAAATTTAGTTGGCATACAATACTTTGACAGAATATGGGATAGAATATAGCCATAAGGACGTTGTTGTTTGTCAATATTTTTGCTAATGAATTTATAAGTCGTCACCATATTAAAACAAAAATCTTGTCAGTCTTCAACAAAACAAGATTTAAAGATAAAGAAAATCTACGCGCATTTTAGATGAGTAAAGCCCAACAAAAATAGATGCCGTAGCACCAAATGATTTTAGCCTAGGCAATAACTCACAAACCGTTCAACGGTTCATGAAATAAGTTTTGAAGAAACTATCGCGTACATATTTTACACTGCTGACGTCAGTGTTGATTATAATATTTTAAACCAAGAACACTTTGAGACAAAGCGACAAATTTGGTCTATTTAACAAGCAAAAATATGTGTTGGCCCAGCATCAAATGAAACTTTGTGGATTTGCATTCAAACAAAGAGGCATCAGTACGCTACATTATACAGTTGATGCCCTTAAAACCTTTTCCAAAACTAAGATAATTACAGTACTACACTGCTTTCTTTATTGTTTTAACTATTATAGATCATCCTAAGATGACGACATCACTTGGAATCGTCACTGGCAGAAATAGTGAAAGTCTACCACACGCTTGCATAATGACACCGTGAATCAAAACATGTCTGAGCATATTGCAGATTTAATATCGCAATATAATAGAATATGTTTCATCAAAACGAGCGCAAAATTAATAATCTCTACATTTGCATCCGACGATCCAATAAGTACTAATATGGAAAATTAATACGATGATGAACGTCGTAAGAAAGGATTTCACTCGCAAAAATTAAGGTCAGCAGAAAATTTATATTCAGCAATGGAATGAAAATTGTTCGCTCTTCGTGATTCATGTAATCATTTCAACAAAATATTTTATACGCCAGCCCTTTAAACTGAAAGTCGACAATACTGAATACAATATCAAATGGCTCTCATAATTACAGTCACGGTGCAAATCAATAAATGATTTACCTCAGCCAGTTTAACTTTTTCATTGGTCCTATTATCCCACATTCTTCACCCAAATATATTGTGATTAAAGGGCGTAATACCGGCTCCTACTGATGAGTCGCCAGTAAGCACGAAGCGAATGTGCATGAGATTATACTTTCCGTTCATGCTGCCTTTGGTTTATCCTTCTGGTCACAACTGAACTAATTTGTTACTAGGTTCGCAAAACGTAATACATACTTCCATATATATTAGTTCTTCGCAACAAACAGTATTTAACTGTAATATATTGAGTTGAATGATGTCATGCTTACCGCGAAATGTGATAACTGATATCGATGAAGGCCAGAGTGTATGGTTTAACTGGAGTAACAGGTGTTCGGAAATTAATGTAATTCTCAATTTCGGTGAACTATTGTTGGGGTATTTTGCTGGGTTTTTTTCTAGTTCGTGAATTTTATACCCGTCCTCCATATCAATGGTGGCTATTATTATTACCCGTGCGCCTAATCAGTCTCTGATCTTTTTCGGATGGTTGATGTGAGAAGGCAAAAACATCTGGTCATACGTATATTAGATATAATGTTGCAAATAGTAATATAATTCACAGTTAGTTCAAATTGAATATATGTTGGTCAGCTGCAAAAACAGATTTTATGCAAAATAGCTCTTTAACACTATTCACAGTTAAACTAAATTTTCCGTGTTCTAGACAACAAAAGTTAAAATGATTTATGTTTATGAAGAATAATTTTTTGCGCACAAGAAGTTATTCTTACACAAATATCTGGATTGGAATGAACATAATCAAATGATTGAAAACACATGATAATCTGAACATAGTAAAATGATTTATGTTATAAAGAAAAATGTTCTGTATAATCCGTATAACGACTTCAATGACAAAAAAACTCACAAATATTTAGTTCAGTGTTTTATCCTCAGGTTATTATATTAATCCATTATTCTCTGAAGTTCGGATAGTTAACCACAGTAAATCCAATGCGTAACTTCTGCAACTAAGCGAAATAAGTTCACTGAGACACAATAGTCCACCGCGTGTTTTTTCCGTTTCGTGCGCGGTTCTGTTTCTTTTATAAAAACACTATTAATTACAAATAAAATTGCAGTTCAAGAAATATCGATTAAAACTGCTTGAGACTAAAAGAGATTGTTCCTAAAATCACAGCTAAGAGAAATATTGTTTAAGGACAGATTTATAATATTTGACCTTAAAGAGCACAGAGTTTGTAAAAATTGACCTTCGTTGGGTTGTAACATGGAGCCGCGTGTTACACTATAGCATAAATTGATATCCATCATGTTGGTACCATGTACCGACTCGGAAACCATAGTGTTAGTACCATGTACCTTTTCGGTACAATAATGTTGGTATCGGTTACTAACACAATAGCCATAGTGTTAGTATCCTTTACAGACTCGGTATATATATTATATAGTGTGAGTTAGCGTTGAAGTCGCATTGTCGTTGACTTTAGATTATGTTAGCTTCATTATTACAGGTTTACACATTCGTCTAGGAGATTGTACCGTCCTATTATTCCACATTCTTCTACCAAATATATAGTGGTTAAAGGGCGTAATACCGGCTCCTACTGATGAGTCGCCAGTAAGCACGAAACGAATGTGCATGAGATTATACTTTCCGTTCATGCTGCCTTTGGTTTATCCTTCTAGTCACAACTGAACTAATTTGTTACTAGGTTTGTATCACCTTATACATACTTGCATGTATATCATTATAATTGCATTAGCAATAATAGTGACAAATAACACTGTGTTCATTATATCAGGAAGAAATCGGACAATCATACATGAAGACGCTAATGAATTAATGTTCTTTACTGTGAGTATGATATGATTGTCACAGTCTGTGAAGATACGCACATCGTATATTGTAACAGTGTCGACCAAATTACTTTTATCCGTATCTATAGTAAGTGCAAGTTGTGGAATAAAATTATATTCTAAAATGAAATGCTGACCAACCGTAACAAAAATGCTGCGACTTCGTATTCCATGACAGTCAAAAATCCAAGTAATATCTTTCGATTGTAATTTCCCCTCTATTAACGCCCATAATTTGTTGTGAGTCCAACTATTCTGTCCGCATATTTCTCTGGAGAAATTAAACAATGAATGTTTAGCCTAAGTCCTTGAATTTATTCTGGAGATTAATCTTGAAAATGTAATTGTGAAGGACTATTTAAACTGATATATATTGTCAATCGAACAATCCTGTCCTTACCGATAATCTAAAGTTTAACAAATATTATGGCAGCATATACTTTTGTACTTTGGTTATTCAAACCAGCAAAAATAACCTGAAAAGTTTTCCGACTACAGACTCGGTCACAGATAGTTCGCGATGAATTACAACGGTTTTCTACTTATGAACAAAGATACAATAAAACATAAGGACTTAAAAATAACTGTTCAAAATTTGAACATAGCCCTCTGCACTCTTTTACGTATACAATTTTTGGGTTTATTTTAATGAAATTGACATCAGTATAGAGATAAACAATTTCAACTTTTAGACATTGGAAGCTTTCTTCTGTTTCTTAAACAATATCTACGTAAAAATATAGATATATATTCTGGAATTTGTTTTTTTAAATAAGAGTTTAACTTTTTCTTGTTTATTATCTTTAAAAATCCATTTTTAATCATTTGTGTTTTGAATTTAGAGGTGAGTATTTTTACTTTGATCCTGTCTATTTGTTGTCAGGCAAGGAGTCGATACAAAAACAAATTTGACTGAAAATTATTCTACTAAAATATTTATACGGCGTAAGGTCAATTAAACGAAAATTTGATAAAACGGAGATGATCTTAACATGCTTATTAGGTAAGTATATATTAGATATTGCGAACCTAGTAACAAACAATTTCAGTTGTGACCATAAAGATAAACCAAAGACAGCATGAACGGAAAGTATAATCTCATTCACATTCTTTTCGTGCCTACTGGCGACTCATCAGTAGAAGCCCGTATTACGCCCTTTAACCTCTATATATTTGGGTGAGGAGTGTAGGATAATAGGACGAATTTGTAAACCTGCTGTAGTGAAGCTAACATTATATAAAGTCTCGACAATGCGACTTCAACGCTAACTCACTCTATATAATATATATGCCGAGCCCGTAATTTTGTTATTAGTTTCGAAACACCTATTTCATACTAGCAGATATATAAGTTCTTCGCAAAAAAACAGTATTTAACTGTTATATATTGAATTTAATTATGTCACGCTTACCGCGAAATGTGATAAATGATATCGATCAAGCCTATAGTGTATGAATTTACTGGAGTAACAGGTGTAGAGAAATAACGGTAATGCTCAATTTCGGTGAACTTCAGCAGAAATTGATATCCATTATGTTTGTACCATGTACCGAGTCGGAAACCATAGTGTTAGTACCATAAAAAATTTTCGGTACAATAATGTTGGTGTCGGTTACTAACACAATAGCAATAGTGTTAGTATCCTTTACAGACTTGGTATATATATATATATATATATATATATATATATATATATATATATATATAATATAAAGTGAGTTAGCGTTGAAGTTGCATTGTCGAGACTTTATATAATGTTAGCTTCACTACAGCAGGTTTACACATTCGTCTAGGAGATTGTATCGTCCTATTATCCTACCTTCCTCCCCAAATATATAGTGGTTAAAGGGCGTAATACCGGCTCCTACTGATGAGTCAACAGTAGGCACGAAACGAATATGAATGAGATTATACTTTCCATTCATGCTGTCTTTGGTTTATTCTTCTGGTCACAACTGAACCTATTTGTTACTAGGTTCGCAACACCTAATATATACTTGCATATATATTAGTTCTTCGCAAAAAAACAGTATTTAAATGCTTATTAGGTATATTTTTCTTGTTCCTCTGAGATATGTGTTTCGCTTTCAGGAATACAGCTACAGGAATAATTAAGTCAACGAGATGTTACATTGCCTAATTTAAATTTACTAATTAACAATAAGTCACAATTTGGTTGGATGGACTAAAGCAATAAATACATGCACACAGAGCACATGGATAATAACCATCAAGCAGTTAGCTTAAGAATATTTGTTGAAAAGTATGAGGAATCCAGGTCAAATTGTCAAACAGGTTTTTCTAGATTAAACATCTATCTTAGCTATCTCGCAGAAGCAAATAAGGTATCAATGGGACACAAAATATGTAATAAGAAAGTCTCTGCATAATTTCTCGAACGTACCAGGGACCCGGTAATTGAGTGGTCTACTGAAATCGACGACCAAAATGGTCTCACGCCCAATGGGGCATCTGTCAGTCACAAAACTTATGAGTTATGACAGTAGATGCCGCTTAAAAAAGGAAAACCTCTTCAAGACTTGCAAGTTGAAATCAGTGATATCTGCCGTTCATAAGTAAGATTCGAATGGTTAATTGAATACAAAGAAAAATATTTAGGCCATTATTTCGAGGTCTGAACATATTTACGGAGCTGATGGTTGTACATTTGATTGTAAACTTGGTTGGTCCATGCGAATTGTGGCTGCAGTAACAAAAATACATAGATCTTGTGCCTAACCATTGAGAGGGCCATCGTCCAATTGTCATGAAAACTCACGTGTGAAGATCAGTGCATGCCGGTTGAAGTAGTTCACCGGACTCGCGGAGGCCTTACTAGTAGGAGCCGAAGCAATGTTCTCGCCATTAATGCTGTTATTCATCAAGATAAAAGAATATTTTGTATTCGAGGAATTTGAATAGGAGAACATCAATTATGCCAGAAAACAAGCAAATTAGATCCATTGATGTGGTACCTTAAGGTAGTTGCCGGTGTTAACGACAATCAGTTCGTCATTCTGCCCCAGTTAACGCGCACATTTTTCTAT
Source organism: Eudiplozoon nipponicum (assembly GCA_029291075.1). Taxonomy (NCBI): domain Eukaryota; kingdom Metazoa; phylum Platyhelminthes; class Monogenea; order Mazocraeidea; family Diplozoidae; genus Eudiplozoon; species Eudiplozoon nipponicum. Next base: position 93,328 of record JAQBSW010000604.1, read on the forward strand.
TAACTCATTTGTGGATGAAACAATTCTGTGATCAGATTTAATAGAAATACATAGTTCAAAATTTTGTTTTCATCTATGGCCCGCATATGGTAGTCCTCTAGGAGTAAACAGGAACATTAGAGAATATAATCTTCTTTTAAGTGGAGCTCTATGTTTCCTAATATAAGGGATATCGAAAATGGATCCTCAAACAAGAGTTGCATATATAACTACGTGTCTGTGAATAAATGAACTACTGGTCGGTATTGGTGTGTTCAATTCGTTATTTCGCACTCGCGCATGGCTCATTTGTTAAACACTTTAATGTTTCTCACACCTAACAAAACAAAACGCAATTTAGAAGAACAATGCACATTTTGTTTCGCGTCATTCTGGTGACCGCATGGAAAAATGCGTGCAGTGATGTATACTGACGGAATACATGGAGAATGCAACGATTCAGTACCAAATATTAATATGTATAAAACATAGATAGGCGGGTATTTGTCTGCTCTTAAATAGAATATGTGTCGTCCAGCTCCAATTATGTCCACAAATATTAGGTTTTACTGTTAAATTTCCTTCGATTCGTACTTGTAATTGCATGTATACATAGAGAGGATGAACATTTTCATTAGTTTATTTGTACAATAAATGACTAAAATATTCATTTGAATAGCTGATAAAGAAGATGTGACATCACTTGATCCTTTCGTTCCAAAATTTATTGGGTTTGTTTAAGATACCGAGAAGCTAAACAAGTGAAGGAAACATCTTTTGTAGTTGTATTCAATTATCAAGCTCTTACATAAAAACTGCCAATTTAAAAAGATCAGTTTGAACAAGAAAACCCGGAAATGGTATGAGCGCGGTTAAAAACTTCACGAAAATAAAAAATTACTTATCAATTGGGGTTTGGAAATTTAGAATTATATAAAGTCCACTTCCAAAAACAGGAGGATGCATTTTACGGCATTAAATAACCAATTAAATACATTTTACTAAGCGCTGGTTGTTAAAACAAATTCTGCGCAGCAAAGAATGAATTTTAAAAAGTTTAGGGCACTCGTTATTTAAATTTCATTACTAAATTTTTCATTAAATACTTTGTTGGATTTACTTGCTGGGGCTCTATTTGAAAAATTTGTTTCCGTGCCGTTTGTTGCGAAGGAAAGACCAATTCTCTAGCTTCAAACATTTCCGTTGTAATAAATTTGCAAATCGTTTTTAATAAATTGACCTATCATGTGAGAGTTTATACTTTTAATGCCATATTATGGAATCCAAGAAATTCCGGCATTCCATTAAAGTTTGGCTTTCTAGGTAAATAAACGTTTTAGTCATCAACTGCGGATCAACCGAAAAGTGTGGCGCCTATTCATTATAGTTTTATATGTAGTGAACCAAAGGAGGAACATGTTTATTTTATTTACATTGATAACAGTATCCTTCGGTGACGGTTTGTGAGACGAAAAAAAGTTTGAATCGTTAAGCTTACCACTCTGAAATATCATCCGCTATAGCCCATTCCATGTATAATATGCCTAAAACGTGATCTTACACCCAAATGAGTATGGTTACGTCCTTTTGACGCCCTTGGCAGTTTTCGGACGAAGCCTCTACATCGGTTTTTTCCACGGCTCATTTATTTTATGGACATTTTTACATATCGTTGTGTAAAGTCTTATATAGTTTGCGCACCTTACAATTTTAACTTTATTTATAACTATAATTCTAATTCTAATATTCTATTTCTATATATAGTTTTTTAACGTTTGGGAGCCAAGTATTTTTCAATGTAGATATAAATAATATTAATCTCTATCAAATCTTTTCAGTGAAATCTGTTTTAATAATATTTTATCGTCAGAAATTGTAACTTTATTTTAAATATAACAATGAAAATAACGTTAATATATAATAAACAACTAAATTACATGAATTTCTTCTTTTTAGTTATAGCCTTATAATGGTCGACTGATTGGTTTGCGGAAAAAGTATTATTCCTGAAATCCGTTATTGATTGGTCACCGTGTGCTGATCAGCCATGTTGGCTTAGCTTCTGGGTCCATATATATCATATAAATAAAGGGTACTTCTTCATAAAATGCTTATATTTTTTGAGATTTTTATGTGTTATAACTTATATTTCTTCATTGCCTTCTATTTTTACGAGTTCTTAGCATTTATTATACCACTTTCGTTGCGTTAGCTAAATTACGATTTTGGATTTTCGCATTTTATATGTTGTATTCCCTCAAAATTTGACCTATGAATTTAGCTTTGACTAAATTGAAGAAAATCGTTATGACTTACACCTTGTTGCGGTTTTGTTTGAACAAAAATGTTCAATTTGGGCTTTCTTATATTTAATTTTTTAATTAGCTTCTTTCGTCTTGCTCTATGTGAGTTGAGTCTAAATTTCGCATTAAACATAAAAATAAATGACTCCTTAATTTGTACAGGGATATTAGTGAACAAATTTGATACAATATTGACAGTAAACAGGTTAGAAATAAACTGTTGATTAAAATTTAAGTTTCAAATCCTGATTATCCTCAGATTGTATCGGATAATCAAACTTTCTGACAGCCGGCTGATAGTATTAGCCAAAACGTTTCACAAAAGATTTGAATTACTATAAAAAGATATTCATTCATCACATGTTCTAGGTTATGGATTAAAATTTTTCTTTCATATTCTGCCACATAAAAAGATAATCAAATATAATAGGAAAATACCATAAATAATAGATACATATACTAGCGAATTATATGGAGCTGTACTATATTAAAATGTCAAGAATTGTCTCTAATATATACAAAAGATAACCATACGTTTAGCCTTCTTGGCGTACGGTATCTAGTAAAAGGTACTGTTTATTTTAATAGTACAATGCACGACTGAAGATGTTAAATTTTTACCCTACAATTTTTGTAAAATGAAAACATTCTACTAAATGTAAAAGACATTAGGTTTTCCATTACAAAATACTATTCTCTTTCTATCTTTTGAAGTCCATTTGTTAGTGTAGGCTAATTTCTTGTCCAATTCAAACTACACGAACGTTAGTACCACAAATTACCTTCATTTTCGCAAATAGTAATTTAAAAATCTTGTTAACGTTCTCTGAGTGCGCTTGGTAAATAATTATTTATCATGTATATTTTTGCAAATCGAACTTAGTCACTGTCCTGTAATTCTTTATCATGTTCATATAAACTATAGTCCACTGATTAAATTTGAACATTTTTATGCATCAGCATAATCTTCTAAACTGAAATAATTGTAAAGGTATAAACTGGTTGAATTTCATGTGTCGACAGTCTTATCTCTGAAACCGGTTTTATTCAACTTTATTAGACAAATCATTTTTAATTGGATTCAAAGTTGCAGCCGCGTATTGAAATATTATATATTTTGTGTTTTTAAAGTATAAAGAGTTGGCCTGCATGTAATAGGATTATTTGAAATTAGTTAATTCGTTTTGATTTTATAAGATAAGTCTGACTTTTGTCTAGGTTTGCACACTTAAGAAATCTGTTAAGCTGTGTTTCATAGTGCTGTCATGTGCTAAGGTAAGGTATTCTGTTCAAGTAAAATGGTATATTTTATCAAATCGAAAAGAGATAATTCGAAATAAGCGAACTTCCAATCATTTACTTAACATCCAGTTCAAACTTATTGCCCATGCATGCTTTTTAAATCAATTTGCATTTTTAAGTATGCAGGGCACCATTAATTTGTAATTTAAACTCAAAAATAAATAGTATATTGATACAGAAATCTTTCATAAAGCAGGTATACTTAGCAGTTTAAAGCTAACGTTTTCTTTTCATCAGGTCTCAACTCGACTGTAATGTCTGTTGCTTCATATAGTCAATTTTGAAAAGAAAACGGAATTAGATTGGATAAATTCATACATTGTGCAACAAACAGGAGGTGGGAGATGCATATGCCGAAGCCCGCGTACATTCACAAACAATTCACTTGTTTATATTCAAATTATTTATAAACTTCTTTTTTATATAGCTGAGGATCGTGTGTTGCATATAAAAGCTCTCGCTATGCGTCATTCTTTTTCGTTTTTAATTTAGAAAGGACCTGTAGATATGCTTAATTTGGAGTGATTTTCATAAACAACGTCTTTACCTATTGATGAAATGTCCCCATTTACCAGCTGTGCTTACTTTAATATTATCTCAAATTTTACTCTTTAGTAATCGGCCGGTCAAGCATTCATCGATCACTAAGCATCTAGTAGATCTTAACGGACTGAACATCGCTATTATATCAACGTGTGTGAATTATTGACTATTGAAAGTGAATTATGTATCTTTAGTACGTTTATTGAGGTTGATTGTTAGATAGCTTATATATGAGGGATCATGTGCGATTACTATCGAATAAATTACAGAGTAAATCGATAATTTAATCAAAAGAGATGCTTGTAAATAGATTTCTGACGTCGAGTGAAATCATATTTTGTTATTTTTGACTCTGCGATTGGGCTTTATTTATGATATCGAAATTATAGCGAACGAAATTGTTTGACATTTGGATTTGTACTGGCTGTAGAATTGTTTTTAATTCGTACGCCAGTTTGTGATTATGAGATTATGGGACGTAATGACAGTAAGTTGTTCGGTCCAACTGTCTTTTACATCTTCGGCATGCTTTACATTTTGGCCGCACATGTGCCCACTGATCTTGCACGTTTGAGACGACGAATGACGTTATTAATTTCCATATTAACTATCGATTGTGTATTAGGTATCGAATTCCTGGCAACAAATTAGTTCAATTAGGATTATACATATATACAAATTCAGTTTGAACGAAAAATAAAATCTTATGTTTACAAGCATTTTGTCTTTATTGGTGACTCATCAGTAGGAGCCGTAACTATGCCTTATGCCGACTATATATTTATTCAAGAAATGTAGACAGTTAACCTTTGCAATCTACCATTTGTATATATTTCGAAGCAGTAATGCCGACAACTTCATATATTCTTCTTGTGTGATATGACTTCAAAGCTTTCTCACTGTATATAATATATTCAATACCTGCAAAGGATACCAATGCCCTAGTTTTTCGAAGTTTCACCAAAATTGAGAATAACAAAATATTCTTAACACATTATAATCTAGCAAAACTATATTCTAGCCTCGATCGACATCAGCTATCGCTTTTTTGTGGTAATCATATCATTCTATGAAAAAATAAATATATATTTTTTTGCTGCGTAGAACCAATGTATATTCAATTATGTATTGGGAACTGCGTGCCTATTAAAAGATTAGCTCATGCTTACTTTAGTTCCCACATTTCTTGACAAAATATATAATGGGTAGCGGGTCTAATATCGATTCCTACTAATGATCCGCCTTGTAAAACAAAAGGCGTGTGCATTATATTATGTTTTTCGTTCATGCTGACTTTAGTATCTCTCTGTATATATTGGAACTAATTTTTTACTAGGTATGCAATGCATAGTTCACAACTGCATATCTCTTAGTTCAACTCAACAAAGAATATGGAACTATTAAATTATCAAATTTTTGTAATTATTTTTCGAGACAAACTTTTGAGCCCACATTCTAAATATGAGTCATATATTAAACCATAAAATGATTTAATTTATAGTATAAATAATGAACAAAGAACAAATATTGCCCTGAAAAAAGCTGATTTGACCATATTTGTGTTGCTTGCAGTTTAATTTTTCTTTATTTTTCTGTTACCTAGGTGAATATACTAATTAACTAGCTCTTCCTCGTCATAAATCATTCTCCTTTTAAATATTATTTTTGTTATTAATATTGCTTCTAATTTTTTCGTAGTTTTTCTTAAATTTCATTATTTTAGCCTACTTTTTGTTTTAATATAATTTTGTTTCTTTGGTTAGATGGCAGTGAAGCCGCATTTTTATCTTCTTTGTTGATGATGAGGATGATGAACAGTTGATTGAGTTAATTATTAAGCTTGGTATTAAAAATAAGCAGAAGATCTACTTGAATATTCAATTTAAAGAAGACGCTGCTCCATGCATAACGAAGATGGTAAATGCGGCTTTGGCCAGCAGATTTAATGAAGCTAAATTACATATGAGATAAAAAGCGGTGAATTTATCTTTGTCAGAACTTGTAGAAAAACAGCCGCTATTGTCGACCTGAAGTTGTATTTTTCGATATTCTTGATTAAGTAGTTCGCATGGGCCAATCTGCGAGACGATTCGTAACTAGAATGAAGGAGTATTGCAGGTCAAAATTCTGTGTCAAATCAGATGGGGAAATATACATTTGCACTTGCGCGAAATATTATGGACAATGAGAGCTTATGCTCACTAGATCTTGCATTTAAGATTGTTACCAAATTCAGTAACATAATCAGCTTTCAGGGTAAAAATTTGCAGTTTAATTTATGCTAGTTTAAAGAGTGGTGAGGGGACACCACTTGTACCAAATTCCCAAGAAACTCCATGAAATTGGAGCCGGCTTATCCTCCAAAAGGAGTCAGCCGCAGTAAAGTATAGTAAAGTAAGTTTAAAGAGCAAGTACGGACATTCATACTCCCTCTCGTTCTAATTTTCTGCTGTTTTATGAAAATCTATAAATATGTTTATTTCTGGATACTTTAGAGAAAGTAAAAATAATTTTTCCTTCTATTGCAAATTTTTTTTTATCTCTGCAATCCAGAACGATATTGTGCTTTCTAAAACTTGTTCCATAAGCTCTGCTTCTTGTAATATCAAGTATCAGCTATTAAAATAATATTTTGATGTTGAATTTTGGGAATAATTTTTGAAAGGCAAACAACCCACTGTAATTTGGAAAATATAGAATTACTATATGATTTACATTATTTCAATTTGATAAAGTATATTTGAATTTTTCGTGTTCTTTGAAATAATGGTACATTTATTAGCTCCAAATGCAATTCAACTTATAGTAAACAACTTTTTTGTGAATATAAAAACATTTGTCTTGTATTTTTAATTACATGATCTTTGGTTTGCCGAAAAAATGTTTTTACATTCACTGTTTCCACTTTTATTTCGAATATTTTGGCGTCCAGTTCCAAAAACCTATTTCAAGGGTAAACGCGCCACACAAAAAGAGGTTTTACATTTCTAAACTCAAATTTTAAATTTCGTTTATACTTCGTGGTATGTCCCTTAGCCTTATCTGACTTTACTAGATATGTATGCGTCATGCATGTGCGAAAAGTCAGTTATGGCTAAGAGATCTACCAGTACGTATAAATAAAGACGTTTAAACCAAATTTACCGTAACTGAGTAATTGTCAAATTTCTTGTTACAACGAGCTTATCATTAAAAAAGATGGCCACTGTTTTACACAATAGTTCTGATTGCGAATTTAGGCTATCATTTTCTGCTTTGGCCCATTTTTATTGACGTTAGACCTTTATCTTTAATATGCGTCTTCTTAATGGGCGATCTAATGTAAATGTTGTGAAGCATCAGTATGTTAAACCAATTAATTGCTTAACAATAATTGATTGCGCGGGTGGTGGTAACAATTATTTAAATCAAGTTTGCGAGCTTGAAGTAAACACCAATCCCATTGTATTTAACCAGTCGGCTGGCGGTAGTTTTGTTATGTTGTTCGACGACTGGTTAAATACAATGGGATTGGTGTTTACTTCAAGCTCGCAAACTTGATTTAAAACATTAATTGCTTGTTGCTTAATCTGATTGTATTTTTGGTGTCTTGACATGTATCACATTATGGATGTACCTTTATCTTTAATTGATATTTTTCTTCGCTTCCTCCTGCCTTGCTCAACTTACGCTGTCTATTTTATTCCGGTGGGTTGTACTTCTTCAGCACTTAAGAACTGATATTTATAACTTAAAATGCTCCTAGTTATGTGAGGGCTGTAACTGAAGTATAAATATATCTCGCTGATGTATTGCTGTGTATTAGGATGATTCTGATGCAAAAGAGCTTTACTTTGCCATTCCTAGCGTGAGAACTTATGTTTTTGTCTGATTGCTTATTTACGAAGTTTATATGTTTCTAGCAAGCTATTTGATCTTTTACAAATATTTAACACGAAAAATTGTATAGGGACAAAAAGATACGGCTATTATATCATGTTGGTCTTTATTTGAAAAAGTCTCATCTAGAACTGTGTCTATCTTGGACTTGAATACACGAAAGTTGTTAGGTACACTCCCAGATCAATTCACAAGATTTTGTGTATGTAAGCGTGTGTTAGCTCCAGAAACTTACTACCAAATACAAGAAATTTGACTCCAGTTTATAATTCGTCATTTAAAGAGATAGGGTATTTTCACCGAAAAACGCATAAATTGAACAAGCTATATTTACGTAAAAGAAATAAACAAGTGACTTCCAATGCCTAAATGTAGAAAAAAATTAAACTTAATATTGCTTATTTTTTAGACTTTATTTTTTTAGCCAATTAAGCAATTGTTATCAACTGACAATGGAAGCTGTTCATTTAGCTGAACAAATCTTGTGCACCCGACAAAATATTATGAGGCAACTGGACCTCAAATGCCATCAGCTAGAAGCTGTTGTGCTTGAAAAAGAGGTTAGTTTCTCAATTTTTCCCGTAATTTTTTAAGTCAATTGGATTGGTTTAGTTTATCTACTTTAAAAATGTGTTTTTACAATTTGTGTTTGCGTATTTCATTATATAATAAAATAGGCTGTGGAGGAAGTTCCTTGTGTGAACTATTTTCATAAAAATTGGGATAAACCCGATTCCGTCTTACATTTCTGGCTTTTACAAGCAAATCGTGAAAAATAATTATATAGTTTTTGTTGACGTTCTGAAACGTTGACCGAAAACAAAACTGCAGAATCGGTCTATTATTTAGAAACTAGATCACTAAAAAGTAATTTAAAAAAATTCTTCTGTAGTGTAGGCAATTTGGATATACATTCATTTAATTGTATTGATTCCCCTTTCAAATTATTTCTGCGAATGTAGATGCACGATGTTAATGTTTTCTCATCTTGTGCATCTTTAGGTTTCATCAGAGTGGGTTTTTATTGTATTGTCTGTTTGATGACCTTGATTGAACTAAGAATATTGTGCTACATGCATTTATTAGCAGCGTTCAGATAGAGCTTTCATGGTGTGATATGAAGCTAAAGTTCTTCAAAACAATTATTTTTGATTTCATGCTATCTTAAAACAGTGATGGACAGTTATCTTTTATCAGTTGCTAAAGTAATCCCATAAATGAGATCGCTAGGGAAGTAGATAGATCAGCATGTTCAGAGTTTCTAGCATATTTGCTTTTTACAAGTTACGGTCACACAATTCTGGAGCTGCCTGTCCACATTCTATATAAGTAAATTAACATCCTTAAGATTAGATATATTCTTTTAGTCAAGTTTACGATCTTGAGATAAAAAATCTCATTGGATTTAACCAATCACACACCAGCCTAACTAACGGGGTTGTAGCTGTGGATAATCAGATATAGTGGGCTTTCATATTTGTGAAAGTTTTGTGAAATTATGGTTATTTTTCTTTCTTGTGCGACTGATTAGATACAATGGGATTGGTATTTATATCAAGCTCGCAAACTTTATTTATAGGTGGTGTTAAGTTTTGTTTTGTTTTCTGTTGATCGAGTGCTAGGTGGAACTAAATGTACATAATTGGCTTGACGACTTGTTCCAGCTGGACGATCTTCAATGAGGCTACCTGTGATTATTTAACTACGACACAACGACTGTATTGTCTGAGCACTACCTCAGATAACCTTTCACACATGTTGCTTTCTTGTCACCTAAGGCAATTGGCGCTACATAAGTGGTAAACTAATTCTCGTGGTCGGTTATCTTACACGACATTTACTACTTAATCACGTCGTAATGTGAAATTCTACCATAGGGGACTCTTGATTAGTTTGAATGAACCCAGCGTTGTCGTGTGGCTAATTTCCTTATAGACACGTGCTCGTCTATAACCGACTGCGCAAGTGATCCTGATTTCTGTTTATGATACAGTTGTATTTTAAAAAAAAAAATTTATGAAGACCTTTACCAGCTTAGCTTTTAGTTAGTATTGTCTGTACCCTTAAACTTTCTTATCCAACTTATTGCATTATTAGCAATTGATGGGCTATGGCTAACATCAGTACGGGGGAGTTCACGCATGCCTTTAAAGGTGAATAAGTTCAGCATAACGAAATTTTCCGACAAAATATCATATAGTGAATTTATTAAAATGGCATTGCTAGAAAAAGAAGTATGATTGCTTCAATGTGAGGTATCTGCACAGCATGTTAGTTTTAAAATAATCAATAAAAATGAACTTCTGACGGATGAATATACGGATATCCAACTCTTCATTCAATTATGGCGGCGAATAAAAATTGACAACTGACAGATAATGACAAAATAAATGGTTATTTCACTTGTCAGAAATATTTTGTTGGTCAAAATTCAATGTTGTAGAAAATGGAAAATGAAATCGATCATATCCATAAACTTAGTTCCTATTGAGAATCGATCCAGTAGTTTTCAGAATTGGCGCGGCCGGAATATTTCAACTCATCCACTACGCCGCATACGATGCGCAAAAAAGTCAATCTTCAGTTATAAATCAACGATTATTTTTGTGGATTATTCCTTCACCTGATTGAATGCGGTATCGACTTTTATCTGAAGGTCCAATTGATCATTCTTGATCTGTGATTATAAGAAAGGTGCCATGCTCCCTGCGTAAATGATATTGAATTCAAATATAATGGCAGTATTTGGTTATATATAGTCAACGGTGGTGTTTAAGATTTGCTCGTTTATTTTAATAATCTTAAACCTATATAACTTAATGCTTTGGTTCTCAACTTATGCTAAAATGTGTTTTATCTACAATAAGCCGGTTTCTTTTTCATTGTGGTATTAGCAATGCGTGGATTATTCTTAACTCTTTTGTAACATGCGGTATTCCCAGTCAACCGTTAAATCTTCACCATCCATGCTTTGAACTATTCTATATTTCAAATTATATGTAAAAAATTTATATGTAGCATCGATTTAATGAAAAATGTTCTCTATTTTCACATATTTTTAATCTTACTGAATTTAACTTTTCACAGCGGAACTCACAAACTCCTACGGTGGCTGAATACTTTTGGCTGACGAAATTAAAACTACTGTCTAATTGCTTTAAGGATATTCAAAGCAATGCAGACTCTCGCTTCTCCAGGCAAGTTAATTTTACCAATTTTTAAACTTCACTACATATTTCGGTAAAATTTTATGCATAACTTTCTTTATCCGTAGTAATATAAAATACGCAGTAAAATTTTTTGGTGCCAGGAGTGAGAATTTCTCTTCTATGTTTACCGAAAATTTTTATTCTCGCCACCATCCTTGTTTAGGACATGCAAGCAGCCTATTGCATGGAGATAAAATCTCGCATAAACTGTTGCGCATATCTCTAATTGTCGCTGTTTTCACGCATTTTTTTCTTATCCGCGTTTCTCTTAGTTTGTGGGTGTGTAATTTTGCGTAATCAAACGGCCGATTCGTGGATAATAGTTTTCAGTGACAAGAGTACTGTTCTTCCTTTTGCTGTTGGTCGAGCCATAACGTTGAATTACTTTGGTGCCAAAGGAAGGCTGCGAGTTTATAATACTTTGATTCGGTTAAAAACTGGGTGATGAATCGTGCTACTTGTCATGTGGAAAGTAACAATTCAATAAGAGATAATTATTCATAAATTGCACATGCCTAACTTCCATTTTTAGAAGCATTTCAGTAAGCGTCTCGCGTTTGTACAGTTGTTCCGAGGTTCAAGGCATTTAGCCTACCATTAATATGGACCTGATTCGCAAGTGTCTACGTTCTTGACACATTTTAGCTTGAAAATTGTGTTTTAAACTAGTTGTTAATTTTATAAATACATTGTGGCGCTGTATTGTGCCGGCCACACTTGTTATTGCAAACCCTAATGCGAAAATTCCAGTCAGTGAAAGAGGGCGTCAGTATGCTTTCATCAGCCTTTAGTTAGGCAAAACCTATTTGTACGCCAAGCCAAACGTTTTTAGCGTGTTTTACGATATTTAATTGATTTTGTTTTTGAATCTATCTTTGTTTCATCAATAAATATTTTGAATTTTCGTAAATCTGTTAAACCTACTGTTTATAGCCTTTTAATGATCGTCGAATCTGAATCAAAAGCTACGACGGACGTGAAGTCGGTGGACAAAAAGGATGCCATCCATGCTCTTAATCCAATTGTGATTCAACCGATAAGTAAGCATTTAAAACATTTTTCGCGATGAAGTAACGAATCTGGTTTGTCAGCATTAGGAATAACATTTCGCGCTATATTTGTCTACTAATTTCGACCTTGAGATGGCTCAAAGACCAATGTGTTTATTAATTTTACCTTATGCTCGCATGCATTACATTCCTACATTCTGCCCATACATTTATTTCACTTGCCAAATTTGTCGGACTTCAGGGAGTACTGATCAATATTCATAAGGGCAATATCACACGTATTTGTTGATGAATCTATTTAGGTTTTCTGTTAGTTACGTAAATTTTTAAGTGATTTATGTTCAGCTTGTAAGCTAGAGTAATAAATGTCAAAGAACTAATTTCAAAGGTACCAGGCTTCAACGTTCAAAATTCATTGAACTGTTGGATTGCCTAAAGCTCTTGTTCCATTCTCTCGTCAAGGCATTTTGGAAGACATTATTTTTTAGAATTTCATCTACAACGGCAACAACTTTACGGTCTATGCAAATAATAGGATGCGGTTGCGCGCTCAAGTTTCACAGTTGTACGTTTGGCTAATCACAAGATGATCGCTTTCCAAATGAAATTAATGCCAACATCATAATTTAAACGAAGTAGTTTCCGCAACAAAATCACATCCTGTTGCATAATGCTGTGCTTAATGATCCCGAGATATGCTACGTGTGTGATTGACGTAAATTTTGTCGTTAATGTTTCGCCAGTGATGTTAGGGAGACCTTTATCTGATATTTATTCACTTTAATCCAGCTAATTTTAGGTAGCGTATATTGAGACATCCTTAATCTGCCATAATATTTTGAATGTGTACAATACTTTTGTACACCGGTGCATTTGATGGCAGAGTTTGTAGGATTATCAGTTTTTCAGTAAGCAAATTTTACTTGCTTTAGATAAAAATCTACCATCAATAATACACCTTTTCATTAATTATATATCGTGTAGCCGCATAAGTGTGTCAATTCATGGTTCTTAAAAACTTTTTATCCATAAAATCATCTCTAACTATCGAAAGATGTTTGTAACATTGCCTTTATTGAACTTGAGATAACAGTTTGCGCAAATGATAGATAGATAGGGGAGAAGTGCAGCTAATTTAAGACAGGTCTACTGGCTAATATACTTGTGCACGTAGTGCTGTTGGCTGTACTACAATATTCACAATTGTTTCCGGGATAGGGTTAGGATGTGTCAACGTCTACACCATATTCGATCATATATTTGGCGTGTTTATGACTTGATACAGTGATCCCCATTTCCAAGGACGCATTGAGTTCGACTCCGTGGTGGTTGGGTGCTGATTCGTCCCCTCACTCCGAAAGCTTCACACCATTCGTACTAATTTGGACATTGTCTTAGATTAATTAGTGTCCGCATTGTACTATGTGATTAGAAGCCCTATGAAGGTACTGAAAATGTGATAAAAACGTTGCCATTCAAAGAAGATTAGATCGTACCTCATTTCCAGTGGGTAGTACGAATGATGTGGAAGCCTTCGGAATGAAGGGACGAATTAGCACCCAGCTACCCTAAAGACGAACTCAATTCGTACTTGGAAATGTGGATCAGTCGCACCTGTACGGAATCGAGAGTGTAAATCTTGCATCTACGAAAGAAAACCATGAATACTCTTATTGTGATGATCGCACCGCGCAATTCAAAACAAAAATTCATATTAAGGGGTCTCTCGATTACTGCTTGAATACACATAAATATGTAAAACTGAACCGTAAAGCTGTCTCACATTTTTTTTGGCGTAGTGTCGAATCCTAATTCTGAGTCACCAGTCAGCATGTGTACGTGAGATTACATACACATTTTGTTCATACTGACATTGGCATAACCTAATGATTCTATTTGAACTTTTTCCATATCCTCCGTGGATAATTGCCCGTAGTTTTGCTTCTCACTACTAACAATAGTTAATTATTATTATAATCGATGTTGCGGTTTTGATATAAATACCTGACCCATTAATTACTTACACATGTCAGTATAAACTAAGAATTGTATAGTGTAGAAGAGGCAATTCATCCAGTAGACCGGTTTCGTCCTTATTTGGAACTCATCATGTACTGGCCAGAATTTGCCGCGGACAGGGAAAGTAGAAATAAACGTTTGGTACCAGGGTATAATTATCACCTTATTGTACACAATAAAATAATGCTCTCCTGGTTGTTCCTTGTGTTTGAAAAAAGGAAACCAGAATTTTAAGGCAGGCTTCAAAAATTTCCTTAAGCTCATTTTCCCCGAGACTGTCCGCGGCAAATTCTGGCCAGTACATGATGAGTTCCCAATACGGACGAAACCGGTCTACTGGATGAATTGCCTTTTCTACACTATACAATTCTTAGTTTATACTGACATGTAAGTAATAAATGGGTCAGGTGTTTATATCAAGACCGCAAGCTTGATTATAGTAATTATCACCACCCGCGCAACCAATGTTCATTTAATTATATAATAGTTAACTATTACGTGAAACTATTTCTGCATCTTATCATTCAGTATGATGTCTCTCGAAACATAATTTTTCACATTTGGTAATTAGAAATCGTGTTACCTCCGTCCTTCGTTTCATTTCTACTTTTATTTTGCGCCTTAGTTTTCCAATCAGTGGTTGTAGTAATTTTGAAGATTTTGAAAAAAACCTCTTTTCAGTTGTATTCCATAGTTATTCATTCTGAGATTCAAAATCCCATTTCTAAATTAAAGCCTTATGTGTTTAACATATTGCAGAATGTTTATTTCGGTGCTTTCAACAATTATGAATTATTCTGTGTAGTTACGGTTCATTTTTTATTGAAAGAAAGTTATTTCACATCTTCTAGTGATCCCATAATTAATGAACTATCGGTTCTTAAGTGCACATCGCATATACCTTCCATTCTTCGTACTGACATTATGTGCTCATGATTAGAGAACACTCTCATCAGTTGAAACTAAATTTTTATCGAATTTTTAGGGGTGGCTATTTATTTTATCTAATTTGGTGTGTAGCAACTCTTTAAAGTTATATTCTGTGTGGAACACGTTATCTCGTCTACAATTTGTAATCTTCTAAGAGAAGTTTGATTTTTTAAATAGCGTTTCAATGTATTCAGTTGGTAAAATGTGTTGGTAGATATTCTCGGCTATCAAAATATGGAGTAATTTATATAGCTACTGAACGATAGTTCGGCTTTCTTATGTGGCCCAAACTCCTCTTAAGTTTGTGAATTCTACTTATTGCTTCTAATTAAATGTCCTTTCGATCTCTGTCCTATTAGGGAGTTACATTTCTTATGGCATGCTTCGGGCTCACGTTACTTAATATTAAGAAAAAATAAATTCATGGAAGAATCAGTTATAAAACTCTAGTGTTCTTAACGATGATGATAGTGATGATACGACTTTCATCAACGTTTTTGTTGAATCTAAAGTTAAACTCTATTGACGTGTAGAATGCATCTGCTCCGGTTATTGCGATATCAGTGACGATGACCATTTGGTCAGATAAGGAGCTGTTTAAAATTTCCTAACTCATTTATATCGTCATTGTTTAATCATTCCAAGGAAACATCTGGATAAACGTAATCTTTTTCCGTTTTTGACGTTCAATTTATCCCAATTCTTGCTTTTAATATAATACAGTCTTGTTTTTCTTGTTCGACAGAGCTACTTTATGCTATGCCTGTGTACGCCAGTGTCTTTTACATTTACAGAGATGCTTTTCTTTTATTATCGACAGGTTTGTTTATCGATGTTATTTGTAACTTTACTCTTTTATGAATTACCTGCTCCTTATTGTATCCAAAAAGGTGTTTGAATCTACTGTCTTCAATTTTACTCCGGATATTTCAACTTCCAGTTTCAGAAGCCTTTTTTAACGGAATGCACACCACACAAACAATTTCACAATAATTAATTCAAATGGTAAATTTAGTTTACACTGTTCCATTTATACTTATTTATGGATCATTTAGGCATAACTTTCTTTTTACTAGGTAAATGTGTGTCATGTATATGTGTATATGTCTGCAAGTTTGCACTCATTGAAATGAAATTACTGTGATTTAATAAACACCTACTGGCAATTCTTTTATGAATTGTTTGTTATATCTTGTTATTTATTCTTATTTTTGTGCTCCTAATCTGTGTCTATGCAAACTTGTATGAGAAGTTCATGAGAAGTTTCCTGGCTTTTCAAGTCACATTGCTGCAATGCTTCATGAGCAACAAGAGCTTCGATTGGTACGCCGTGTCGATAGAGTGGAATTTTTCAAATCCGAAAAGAATCCGTGTGAGAATGCTACATCAGATACTCCGTCAACTACTTCTTCCTCTGAATCTTTGTCTTCTGCAACGTCAGAATCAGTTACATCTGATTTGAAGGACGTTAAAATGGCTGATATGGACATCAATAGCGATGTGCCAGTTGTTTCTGAAAAGATGCCATCAAACACGGAAACACACGTACGGCCAAACACCGACTTTCAAGGCTGTGGTGCTGATCAGACAGTGAGTGTTGGAAACGGTGATACGAAATCCTTGGTAAAAATGGAATTAGAAGACTATACAGACGTTACCAGTAGACCAGAGTCTAATAGAAATGCAGGCGAGCCGTTGTCAACAACATCGGATTATAATATTATGCACAAAGAAATGGTGCATCCATCTATTCCTTTCTCTGAAAGCTTGGCGAAAATTCTTCGCGGTGCATTGTCAACTCGTCGCACTAAAATGATAAAGGCAGCACGGCGTCATTACAGTCGACAAGCCAGACTGGTGCCAAAAATTGGGCTTGCTTTAAAAAATCAGAACCAAAATAAAAGGGAAGTTAGTAATATTGCCACATATAGTGAGGCTGAGACTGGAAAAACTAACAATGGAAAGATAGGTTTGGTTAACGCTGAATCCTGCTCGTTGGAAGTAATCGACCAAAAGTCGATTAAACGATCGATGGCCTTCCCAGCAACTTCTGATAAATTAGTGCCAACGTTAATTGGCCCGATTGATGATGATGATAGTTCCGTCCTTACTGAATCTATAAGCAACAAAAAGAAAGGTAGGTTTTAATGTGATTTAAACTGACTAAGCTTGTCACTTATTCATTTTATTTATATCTCGTATTTTCTGCTAATAAGTTGAAATTTACAAAAAACAAAAGAAAATTGCAGTTATCACTTTTCTAACACGGTAATAAAAGATCGCGTGTTAATGGTAATCGCTATACAATTAAGGTACTTCCTTTGGTGTTGTTGGAACTGAGCGTTGTTTGTGCCATCAAATATGCGATATTGGTTTCACACACAAACAAGAAAACTCAAATGTGGGTAAAAACTTTGAGGGATCTTGTGGTGCGGACTCCAGCGGAGAGGCTCAATTTGTTCTTTGTGACTGGTCTGGGCTCTATTGGAGCGCACTCCTCGAAATATCTTGTTCTCCTTTTATATGGCTCAGTGGTTAGAGCATTATTTATTTTTGTGTTCCAAATTAAGCCGTGATTTTTCTACTGTTGTTTCATTCATTTTGTTGTCTCTAAATTTAATTCCAATAAATTCCATAATCAGTCTTGTAGATGTATTACATGCACATATTTCTATAAGTCGGCCGATACTCCAGCTTATTGTGTCTCTTCTCCACGGTTTGAGATGCAAGATCTATTTCGCAAAACAAAAATCAGATAAAGGAATAGCTTATTATCTCTATATCGGCATTTTCAAATATTTTCGGCTCAATTCCTAGCCCAAAAATCCATATACGCAACAAAAACTTTTCTATTTACAGTGTAAGATGAAAGCCTCAAGCTAAACTGTGATGAATCTTGGTGTTGTTGGCAAATGTTAACTGAAGCCTTCTTCAGGAGTACATTCAGCGCACGCGTTAATTTTCTAAAGAAGAATTAAGGGGCGCACAATGTTTAAATGCAGATAATGACATGAATGCTGGTTGTTTTATGAAAATTATTTTTATACTGCATGACTGACTTATAAGTCATCTCTAATCAGTATATGAGAATTGAAATTATGCGATAGATCTCCGAGTAGAGCTACACATTTTATAGGAACTTTGGAGATATTTTTGTCAACTTGTTTTACTCGTAAGCATAGTTTGAATTTGTTTCATCATTGAGGTAATCTATATTATATTATATTATATTATAGCACATGTTGGTCTTCATAATGAAATAGCAGTTAATCCACGTTTAGAATCTTTTCAGGAATTGTTGATCTTAAGATTTTGTCGGACCAATTCAAATGACGTTTTTCACGTGCAATAGTTTAGTGCAGGTCCTGACTTGAAATTAAATATGCCTCATTCACTCGTGCTGCTGTTTGGTACTTCTCATGGTAGGTTTGGTATGTAAAGCATCGTTTTTATTCACCAGTCTATTAATGTTTGTATTTTTTATGTATTACATGAGCAAGCTCTTTTGGTTTGAGCTGCAACTAGGGCATACTCATTTCATAGTTAGGGCAGCTGACAAGGCATTTAAAATGACAATTTATAAAGTGTCAACTAGCATGACGCGGGACATGGCTTGACGTCACTGACATTCTTCTTGAACTTTCTGCTTCGCACTTAACTGTCAAAATCAGTTTACGCCCCGATGCTTTGTCAAGAATCAGTCATCATCATCATGTCCAGCCATACAAAAGTCACAAGTGAATAATGTTTCACTGCGATATAACCATAAGGATTGACAAAAAGTTTATAAGTGAAAACAGAAATAATATAACAGCCAAATTATTATTGAGAATTACGAGAGAGAGAGAGAGAGAGTTATCCTAATAAATTTACTCATAGTAACTAGGTATTCTTTCTCTCTCTCTCTCTCTATGCAAATTCTGGACACTGCGTGTGGTTATCCTAATAAGAACGAAACCGGTCTAATGAGTGCATCGTCTTTTCTGCATTATACAATTCTTAGTTTATGGTGAGAAATGTATGTACCTAATACGACAGGTGTTTATATCAAGATCGCATCCTTGATTTAGATTTATGTGATCATCGACCGAGCAACCAATGGTGGTCTGAATATGATGAGTATATGTTTGTCTTTAAATTATTTTACATTTATTAAAGAGTTTTGCAAAACACTTGAGGCATACCAATAGGAAAAGCAATGAATACTCTTATAGAAGAATTATTTATTAAATAAATATTGGATGAGTTGTTTCTTAAACCTAAATTGTTTATTCGAATCTGATGGTAGTTTATTCACTAGAATAATTGTGACAAATTGATGGTTTAATTCTCAAACTTTGCTTATCAGATGAGTGTATTCAAGCTCACGGCAAAAGGGACAATTTGTACCAATTATCATTTCGAGATGTTAAATTATATGGAAGTTACCTGATTCTTGTTTTGACTACCAGGGGATTGTTCCCAGTACTTTTTTTCGGAGGAAATATTTCGGTGTCATCTCTGATGCCTTCATCAGTCCACAGCTCATCACACCAAATATATGTAAGTTGTCAGATAAAGAAAACAAGATGATTATTTGAAGGATACTTACTG
This sequence comes from Eudiplozoon nipponicum, assembly GCA_029291075.1. Classification (NCBI taxonomy): domain Eukaryota; kingdom Metazoa; phylum Platyhelminthes; class Monogenea; order Mazocraeidea; family Diplozoidae; genus Eudiplozoon; species Eudiplozoon nipponicum. The sequence goes on from JAQBSW010000604.1 coordinate 113,095, forward strand.
CTAAAAAATCTTAACTTTGAGTTAAATCAGACTCAGCAGCTTTAAATAGGTTACAATAAGTAACAATAGTATGGCGGAAAACAAACAGGGCAACCTAGTGTTTATTTGCAGCCCACACGTAGTTATGCAACAGTGAATTATCGGTGTTTTTTATTCACTATATGCTGTTTTGTAGCATTATAGTTATTACATTTCCGCTATTTTTATGGTTAAGTTGCAGATGCGCCAGTTCTTATATGCTGATATATTCCTGTGCTGTTTGTCTGTGAGTAACAAGGTCAATCTTAATATATATTTATTTCCTGTCTGATCTAGTCATATGCAAGCGATTAAATCGATGTCCTAAGTTGGCTTAACAAGTATTCACATTATTTGTAGGCTAACATCTTTCTTTCCTGGACATGAATTGTGTTGACTTCATTTATATTGGTTGGGTCGTTTGAGCGGATTCCCTCAGAATGTATTATTTATATCATCCATCCGAGACTTAATTATCTCTATCTCCGCAGTCAAGGTGTTCATTTCTGGAGTTAATACTCTACGTTTTCTAATCCGTCAGAAGCCATATTGTTTACCTAAACCCAAATGCTTTATTTTTAATCAATTATTCATAGGATTTTGCTCGTATACAGCGGATACATTCAGTAAATGAAAAAATAAGAATATTTATTATTTCATGTTCACTTCTGCCGCTCGAAGGCTGCTTCCGTTATTGTGCTGACTGCTTCATTATACGTGCACTTCTGCGAGCCATTTATAGGACCCTTAGTGCGTTCTTGCTGTCAAAGGTAGCTATTGCTAAAAATTGCACTCTTGCCGTTTACCCGTATGCGAGATTACAGATACGTGTAGGCATACATAAGGAACACCTCTGGTTGAATGATAAATATTAATATAGGCAAACTGGTTTAATCAGGTGTCGGCGAAGGTGCGCGAAAATACTTGCCGAAATATTCTTACCAAAAAAGAATTTTATCAAAGGGACTGTGTTCACCTAGTTTCAAACACCAAGGACTCGATAACTTTGCAGCAGTCCGTTACGACTTTTGCTGTATTCAAACATTATTTAGCTAATAATTACGTGTTGGCGAACAAACTTGTCAAGCATCACAAGAAATGAGTACTTTTCTTAGTATATGACTGTTCTATCATTCGATGGCAGAAAGAGTAGAATTGCAGTTCACACGATTTTTGTCAATGAAAATGAAAGCGTTACTTCCGATAGATGTATGGAGAGCTGCGATGTCGCTCTGGCTCCGTGTGCTAATTGGTTTTGAAGCGCGAAATGCACGTGCAAAAGACATTGCGTGGTGCATTCACTCGGCGTTCAGCTTCATTTTTCCTGTTCCTTTGTGCACCGACGTGTTGCTAGGTTCGCTATGCCTAATACATAGAAGCATGTGCCCTATTTTCTTCTACATATGTTCTTGACGTAGTTGAAATTATTATCAATCTGGATTTCGTCAGTATAATTTCTCTTGGCTTATCCTCCAAAAGGAGTCAGCCGCAGTAAAGTAAGTATATATATATATATATATATAATATATATATATATATATATATATATATAACCGATGTTTTGAAAATCATTTTCTCATTCACAGCTTTGCTTGTTTTAATGAGATTGTTCGTATTTTTGTATTATAAATGCCATCAGGTGTATTGAATAACCCTAAATCTCCTGGCTCCTGTCTGAGGAAGGGGAAACAACAGTTAACTCCATCTGGCGTCAACTCATTGCGACAGACTTACGAAATCGATCAAATACTGGATAAACTTTCAAGGCATGCGTAAGTTTTGCACTTATTTAGCTGATAGGTTTCATTATTTAAATATTTTTGTGAATGTGAGTGACTTTAAAGTCGCATTGTCGAAAGTTATATAGATAGGTCACTTCATTACTACTCGAATACACATTCACACAGGAGATTGTACCGTCCACGTGTTACACATTTTTTTACCAAATATGTAGTGGATATAGCACGTAGTACCGGTTCCTACGAAGCGTATGTGTACATGAGATTGTAAATTTCGTTCGTGCTGACTTTGGTTTAACCTTCTAGTCCTACTAGAACTAAATTTTTATCTAAACATTATGCTGGGACATTGTAAAATTGATCCTTTTACCAGCTTGGCTTAATAAAATTTATTCTTTGGCTCTGCCATCATAGCCATCTGTGAAGTTAGCGCAGAAATAGTAAAAAATATTTTTCTATTGGTCGAATGCAGGACTGGAAGCTTCAGTAATGGACTAAATGATAACAAATCATCTGCAAACAATGCACAGATATTAAAGCGGATGCCGCTATAAGTTTACAGAATCAAAACGCGATTTAACCTGCGCGGTGAGGCAAATTTACATTACAAAAATTTCACAGATAAAGATAAATGACTTCAATATTTAATAATAATATATTTAAACTCGGTCATTGAATCTGAGAAAACATCTAAGGGGTTAACGCAAATAACCGATTTCCTTCGAGGCGAGGCGATTTTTATAAATACTGCCAAAGCAACAATGGAATCGATTTTAAAACATCAACAAGGCACTTATTTGTTCCAAAACGTTTTAATTCAATAGTGGAAGTTCAGAGTAATTCGACCCGCCCATATAATCGTTATATCGAGCAAAATGATTGTATCATTTTATGTTCATGGTGGCGAGGAACTAGCTTTTGGCACGGAACACTGAGTTCTGAGTTATGTAATGCAGAACCCGAAAGATATAAAAAAAGTCAGCACGAGAAAATTTGCAATCGCATTGACGCGTGCGTTTCGCGCCTACCGATCACGTTTCATAAAAACTTGTATAGCGTGTTCTAAATAATTTTAATAATGATGAGTATTATTTATGAGAGTAAAAAGTTAGTTCATTTAGGAACAGTAGGAGCTTTTTACGTCCGCAAAACCTGAAGACGTTATCCGCTCAACTCCTTTGTTTCTGCCTGGCTAATTTTACACGGAAAAGCGAAACTGTTCTGTATTAGGTGTTGCGCACCTAGTTCAAATATGACCAGAAGAGTAAACCAAGGGTAAAATGAACGGAACGTATAATCTCGTGCATATTCGTTTCGTTCTTACTTGCGACTTGTATGTGAGAGCCGGTATTACGCCCTTCACCTACTATATATTTGTGTGAGGAATGTAGGAAAATAGGACAGTAAAATCTCTTATACGAATGTTAAGACCTGCGGTAGTCAGGTTAACTTCATGTAAAGTATTCTACAGGTAGAAACTGCGTGCTAGTTATCTTCATTTAATTACTTCATTTACTGTAAAAATATCCATTATTGATTGGCGGCTGTTCAAAATACGATCTTATGGGGTAACTTTTGTGTTCATTGATTATAAATTTGGGCCTTAGTGCCATCTAAGTTTTAGTCTGCTGACCCAGTCGGCAAGTATTTTAATTGACTCCGTGTTCTAAATCACCCACACGGGAAAATTGGTGTGTTGAATGTATAGCTCCAGAATGTGGTCCAATCATTGAACACGACTGATGCTCCGAAGAAACTGTCATCAAGGTTAATTATTTTCCATCTGTTATAATGATTATGCATAATATGGTCAATTTCTGCAACGCCTCACAATAATTTTTTTGCCTTAAGGCTGTTTTCTCTGTCTTCCCTATAAATTGGATAAACTCACAAATAGATATTTATTCGTTTCTGATTTAAAGGTTTTTGCCATTTTTGAACAATTTCATGACTATCAGTACTCCATGCTTGTTATCATGATGATAAATCGGATGATTACTTCATTTGCTGTAAAGATAACCATTATCGATTGGCGAATGTTCATAATACGCCTAAACAGCTTGGTTTGATAATAAGTTGACTTTTTCCTATAGAAATTTTTTGTAAGCCTACGATTTTTAACCGTATTTTTATGTTATTTTGACTATAAGAAAACGTTTGTTCTGATCTAGCTTTATATGCTTTCCGGTTTGAGATTTACTTTCGCTTTGATTCCGTTTTATTTCTGTCAGTTTTATTCCAGACTTCTTTAATCTACTACGCTTACTTCTGACGACGTGCAGTAGATCAACAGAATACCCTAAACACGACATGGACGGCGCATCTAAATCTCAAAACACACCAGAAAATACGGCTCAATCAGAATCCTGTCTTTCTTCTGTGAAATTCACAAAATTGTGCCTGATTCAGTTGTGCTATTTGGTATCGCAAGTTGAAATTAGTACGCATTTACGAGAGTGCATTTCATCTTGGTCGCGCAAGGTAATGATGTAGAAAACAGCTCTATGCCTTTTATATTGAACGATCAAAACAAGGAAATGTCTACAAGACTTGTTAGTTTGCTTTACATCTAATGTTACACGATTTTGAGTATCTGATTGTCGGTTGAGCAAAGCTAAAAACGAGCTATTCGTTTCATAAATATCGATATTGACTATTTTAAATGCCTAGTCCAAAATTCAATTTGTTTAATTAAACGAACATTGTTTACGCTTGCGGTGATGACAGTTGCTAAATTCAAAGTTATGATCTTGATATAAACACCAATCTCATTATACATGTACTTTTGCCAGTGTAGACTAAACATTGTAAAATTTATTAAAGTAATTTTACCCAATAGACCGATTTCATCCTTATTGGGAACTCATCATGTACTGGTCAGAATTTGCCGCGGACAGGGCTCAAACCTGGGCACGTCTGCTCCGAGCCATTTCCGCGACAAACTCTGGACGGTGCATGAAGAGTTTCCAATAATGACGAAACCGGTTCGACCAGATAAATTGCCTTTTCTACATTATATAATGCTTTGTTTCTGCTGACAGATGTACGTATATATTGGAATTGGTGTTTATATCAAGATTGCAAACTTTATTTAAATCATTAAATTTGTTTGCACCTTGGGCGATTGAGACTACAAATGGTGTGGACCACAGATCTCTTGGCCGAGCACTGTATCCCAACTTTAAAGTCAATATTCAGCAGATATTTAAAGGAGATAATATCAATAGGACTCTTGCGTTAAATGGAGTTTAGTGGAGGGGATTAATTACTTTGGCTTTATATTGACTCCTCTGGAAATCATAGCGTGGGGATTCTTGTTCCGTGCACTTACGTATGTACGTATGGAATAGGTGTTAAATACCTTATCGACATTAAATGATAATGTTATTGAAGCACTGGTATTTACAATCAAATTGCTTCTTTATTTTATCTGTGCTGATTAAATTTTATTCTTAGTTTTGTTATGCCAACGGCTGGTGAACCGTTCGAACAACGAATACGTACTTCGCTAGATGCAGTTATTTTTAATTAAATGCATTTTGGGTTCTTTATCGATTTTATGTTAAGGTCTGTATTTAGATTTATTTTAAAATTTAGAAAAGTGCCATAAACTAAATTCTTATTGGATTGGTTTTATAATATTGATATTTTCAAATATGTGAATTTCGAAAAGAAATAACGTATGCACAGCAGGATATTGAAAAATTACCTGATTCTTGTTCTGCGCAACAAGGTACTTAGATCCTCTATTCGTAATATTTACTCGTAAATAAGCGTCTAAATATACAAGGAAAAATTTTAGGCAGTACGTAAACATCTTGCTGCGCAGAAAAAGTATCAGGTCAATGTGACAATGTGTTAGACATAACCATTTTTAAAGCTTTTCAAGATACATTTAGCTTATTGTAATCACAAGTCATAGTGATCTACATTATATATATATATATATATATATATATATATATATATATATATATATATATATTAAAGCCTATGTATATGTATGTATATGAAGAACAGAGTTTCGGGCTCAATTGACTTCAGTAGCACGTTGAACGTTATACCAAACTACTTTTGTAAATGCATGCAATTAGTGTATATTGTCTCTCAAAATGTTGTCCGTAAGAGGCAGAATCTGCCGAACTCTTATTATTTGCATTCGAGGCAGAAAATTTTAGTCGAAAAAGTACATGATAAACCTGCCATTCATTATTATGCACAGCAATACAAAAGCCAATAGTTGCAAACGTTTAACTTCAATTTAACCTTATAATTCATGGTTATATGTTGGCTGTAAAAGAACACTAGGTCGCCCATTCCTAGTGGGGATGGTTTGTATTCGGAGTTTTCCTTCTCTTAGATAGCCTGTCACTTATGTCTGATGAGCACTATCTGCCTAGATTCCAATGGTTAAACTTTCCTTCTGCAGTCGAAACCAGCTTCTCGTGTCTGGCACGCCTGTTCTCATTTCGTTACTACACATAAAAATTATTGTTACTACGTAGTTAAACCAAACTCGAGGCTTCATATAAGACGGGAGGATGGCTGTATCCCATTAGACCCTGCAATGTTCGTGCTGTCAGTCAGGCTGACTGGCTTGTATTCGACGGTCTTCAGGCCGGAATTTCTATGGCTACGTGCCGAACCATGCTATTACGAGTATCTATGTCTTGTTCGTTATAATTGTACTGTAATCAATGTTGTTGCTCATGTAGTATTTTGTGATTGGATTTGATTTGCCCATTGAAAATACGTGTTGGTTCTACTTAACAGCCAACGTAATTTTATGTTGGTTATTAGTTTTTTAAACGCTCATAAAATGACTTTGTTTGCGTATTACAGTGTTTAAGATAATGCAATTAAACAACAATAGATCGCGCGTGGGTGATAACAGTTCATTAAATCAAGTTTTCGAGCTACAAGTAAACACCAATCACATTGTATTTAACCAGTCGTCGAACAACATAACCAAACTACCGCCAGTCACACGCACCGACGCGTTTCGACCTTCCATGCTCATCATCGGAGTATGATGGCAAACCGACTATCGAGGATCAAACCGTATTGCATATATATGGAAAGCAAAATTAGATATGCGGCTCTCACCTCTAGTAGTCTCGAATAAATTGTACTTAACTGGAAATGTCGGCTGCATAATTTCTATGCAATCACGAACATTAACTTTTGTAGCTTTCGACACACTCATATAAATAGATAATGCAATTAAACAATAACTGACTGCACGTGTGGTTGTAACAACTTATAAAATCAAGTTTGCAAGCTTGAAGTAAACACCAATCCCATTGTATATAACCAGTCGTCGAACATATCTCGTTTTGCTGTCCGTATATATATATATATATATATATATATATATATATATATATATATATATACACGATACGGTTTGATCCTCACTAGTCGGTTTGCCGCGCGTACTCTGATGAGGATGAAAGGTCGAAACGCGTCAGTGCCTGCGACTGGCGGTAGTTTTGTTATGTTGTTCGACAATTGGTTAGGTACTTTAAGATTGGTGTTTACTTCTAGCTCGCGAACTTGATTTAATAAATTGTTATCAACACCCGCGAATTGTCTATATTTATGAGTGTGGCAAAAGCTGCAAACAGTTAATGTTCGTGACTTCAAAGAAATTGTGCAACCGACAATTCCAGTCACGTACAATGTATGCATGACTACTAGAGGTGAAAGTCGCATATCTAATTTTGCTTTCCATATACATGCAATGTGGTTTGATCCTCGCTAGTCAGTTTGCCGTCGTATTCTGATGATGATCATGGAAGATCGAAATGCGTCAGTGCATGCAACTGGCGGTAGTTTTGTTATGTTTTTCAACGACTGGTTAAATACAATAGGATTGGTGTTTACTTCAAGCTCGCAAACTTGACTTAATGATGTGTATTTAGATATCTGAAAATTTTTCTGACACTTTGTGGTGCTGAATAGGACATCTGTCTTTGCTCGCTTGATGCTCTATTATTGGTGATTTCTCTTAGTTTTAATCCTGTCAAGATGAATTTCTGTAGGAATGATGGCAGATTTTGCGTTATTTTATTTGCTGTAGCAACTACACAGATGTGTAAAATCGTAAACAGTAAGTGATGCGAAGCATACAACCATTGGGAAATAAATTTAAAGTTAATATGGACCTTTTAAAATATCTGCTAATGAACATATAATATATATATATATATATATATATATATATATATATATATAAAAGCATGTTCGAGCTTTGATCTTTACTGGATGTGATGCACGCAATTGATTCGTTATTTTTTCCTTGGCATTCTCTAAATTTATATTTTTATATTTTGTTTGGCCTTTCAATATATATATATATATATATATATATATATATATATATATATTGAAAGACAAAACAAAATATAAAAATGTAAACGTGGAGAGTGTGAACCAAGAGAATAACCAATGATTTGCGTGCACCACCTCCAGTTCAAGCTCAAAAACCGAAAAGGCTATTTTCTGTTTGCATAAATCCGGCTGCAGTTTTTTATCCATAAAGATTCTTTTGTGGCTAACTCATTTCTGTTATTGCATTTAGTAATTATATTAAGTAATATGTCTGGAGAATATACATTTGAGGTTTCAAAGATATGTTGCGCAATTGCAGATGTGTATTTACCAGATGATTTAAAACAGACGTTTAAGTTGCAATGTTCTCTCATTCGGGCAGTTAACCGTCTGGTCGATCGGCCTACGTAAGTTGGTCGTCAACTTACGCACGCGTATTGGTAAATTATATTTGAGGTCGACATTAATGGCTGCTTTCCTTTGTTTTTCAATAAAGGCAGTATATTACCTCTTAGTTTAGTTGCATTAAATGTGTGTTTTAATACCACTTGAACTTTCTTTTGTGCTGTGCTTGAACTTCATCTCTCTTACGTGGAATGTTCAGGTAAACTGTTTTCTTTTCTTGTCGCAAATACGTCTGTTTCTTTTCTTATTGTGGACCGAACATTATTATTAGTATTTTATAAATATATTTGCATGATGTGGTTTAATAGTTATTGCTGCGAGATTTCCACTGAGCTGTAGGTTTAAATAAACTTCTATTAACATCTTTGTGTGAGTTGGCTGCGGTCTGATGATGACCTCATTAAATGTTTCCATGACATTGTTGAGTTGTATGATGGTTTTCAGTTGTTCAAAGTCCTGGTCAAAATTCTTCTCCAAGAAGATTTTCTTTAACTCGGTTAACTAGGTTTAATTGTACGTTTTTATGTACGATTTAATAACGCTGATGTTGGATGAATTATATTGTCGCTTATAAGTTGTTTTTTTGTTTATTTCAACACCTTGGTCTATCTAACATAATCTGAATCGAATACTAATCGTTCGCAATTATTAGATGCATTTTATGTGCTTTATTATTTGCATATTTCTGTTCTGCCTAAATTTTTGGCAGCAATAATTTTCGTATTTTCTTATTTCGTGAATTATAGGCAGAACACTGGGCGGTGCTGACGCCATATGCCTTGCAGTTTCTTGCAAAATCTCAAGGCACATCGGAAAATGGTTAGTCTACAATAGTTGATCCTTACTATAATGTTTCTGTAAAAATGTGTTCCATAGCTGTATTAATTATCATCATATGACGTTTTTTTTATCTTTATTATGATGCCTGACTTTACTAAATGGATATGATGATCTTTCTATCTTTAGTTCTAAATTAATTTTCAAAGAATGAAAAATTGCGCAACTGGATTATTCAAATTACCTGATCTGCTTTTGACCAACAATGGTTTAATTCCAGCAGTTTTGGTTCTTTAAAATATTTCGACATCCTTTGGTGGATGACGTCTTCAGTTTATCTATCATCATCATTGACCGGTTTGGTCTTTTTTGGCTTGCATAAGTAGTTTCCAGATTTAATATAACTGTAATTTCGTTTGGTGATGCTCATACCCATAATTGGACGATTGATACATGTCAATATTTCATCATTTTCTGAGCTGCCGACTTGAATTACACATAAGTGTGGAGCACTTCAGGTTGTTCATCTGAAGTTATTTAGAAGATGTCTGATGTTGTTGATATGAAAGTTAACGTACTTGATTATGAGGGATTTAATTTCTTAGTATTTCTTGTAGTTTTATTTTTAGTGTTAATTTTTGTTGCAAATTTGGACGCTTAGTATTTTTATTTACTATTCTTTTTATTGCAGGAGTAGATGATACCTCAGGCAACGTTCCTAATTCCATTTCCAGCCATTCCACAGTTGATTCATCTGGAAATTTAGTGGTTGCAGAGGCTGTGGAAGTAGCTCAACCATCGATCCTTGGCTCAGGCCATGTCGGCGCTACAAGTAGTGGAAACAATAGTGGCAGCCTTTTGAGTTTGCGCGGGTCACGTCGCATAATCTGTCCGCATGCTTACGTTTCTTTTGACCCTGAACAGAAACTTTGGACTTGGATAAGTCCTGCTACATCTTCCGCGATGGCTTCCACCAATAACAAAAGGTTAGTTACGAAATTCTCCTGGAAATGTGGTATATGTATTTAAATTTTTCTGTCACATTGGTATTCACAATTTTAGGCCTCGTAAATTGTATATATGCAAGCCTTTGCTCTAGACTGAAAACGATATTAAGGAAGAGATTTTATCGTTCGGCTATTTTCATCACAAATTACCTGAGCTACATTTTGACTAACACAACTTTTATTGTTCCAGTAATTTTCTTTTTTCAATATTTCGGCTACTTTTATCGGTAGCCTTCTTCAGTTGGTTCATACCATTTAACGGCGTTGCAACTATAATTCCATGCTAAATGTTTTTTTAAATGAAAATTGTTATTGCGAAACCGGATTAAATGAAATTACCTGATCTGCGTTTTGACTAACGCAGCTTTTATTGTTCCAGTAGTTTTCTTTCTTTAAAATACTTTGGCTACTTTCATCACAAATATTGTAAAATAAGCTTTTAGATGGTTAATTACGATACATTATGGGGATTACACCTATTTGTAAGCACATCAGATGCAAAATTAATGTACAGATAAATGCATGCATGAATACATACACACAAATACATACATGCATAAAGTAATACATAAATACATATACATACCTACAAAATGTATACATAAATGCATAAATATGCACATACATACACAGGAACCTACATAGATACATATATTTGTAAACTCACACATTTTCTAATGTCTCTGACACGATAGAGGCTTCCATTTTATTCAAGACATGTGGGTTTCTAATTTGCATAATTACTTTTTTTACGCAGCTGACAGTAAAAAAATATACATATACTTTTTCCATCTCCACCAATTGACTTTCCTCTTGTTACAATAATTGATTTTCATGGAGCAGCATTGTGTATTTAGTGGAACTGATTTTTGACTGCTACATTATAGAAAATTATTTAACCTTCAATAGCAAAGCAATACAAGAAAAATGGTCGACAAATGTTTTCTCATAATGATCCTGTACAATTTTTACTACAAATTATGATGAGCTATCAATATTGTCACCAATTATCGGATCAAGTATTGTTGATAATTTCTTGTCGCCACTTATATTATTTATGGGTAGCTCATAATTTTTTATGTTATCAGACTAAACAAATCGAAGCTGGCTAAAACATATAACCGAAATATTGATGATGTAACTAAAGACTGAAGCGACGTTCTTCATGTTCCACTCAACGTGTTTCTTGAAAATACAGCTGACTCCGCCAAGCAATCAACAGTTTTCCCTAATTAAATAGGGTGATTATTTGTTATAGCTTTGAACTGTTACCCGGTCGGATGTGAGAACACATATTCTTTTCATGTGACTCCGCAATCTTTTTACGCGCCAGTGGAAAACTCTGGATTAGCCTGTTTAATTTTGTTTACCGAAATAATTACTTACACTATTCTGAATGCTTATACGTGTTGGACGCTATTTATCATCTTTAAGCATTTCCTTCTCCATCTTCCGTTTTTTCAGAATTTCGGTATTTCACTAATCATGCAATTGTCTTAAGCTCTTCTTCCATTAGCACTGACACGTGTTTAAATTCTTTTCTACATCAGCCTTGACTTTACCATTTTCTTCTACTACTTCATTATCAATGAAAAGCATCATTTAGGACCTCTGGTTGCGAAGACGGCAGCTGTCAACGTTTCAGTGATCGGAAGCTGACCAGCAGAACTTATCGGTCCCACAATTGATTATTTATTTTTACCTACAACTTTGCTATTTATACTCTATGAAAGATTTTATTTAGAATTTCATATTTTTTCCAAAATTATTGTTGTTTTAAATTTTATGTAATTTAATTTCTGAATTTGTGAAGTTGTGGTTCGCCATCGGACTCAGAGTTATCAGATCAAACACCAGTGGAACTGTCAACAGTACACCAAACTGAAGAATTAAATAACCTGTTCACGCTGTGGTGTAAATCTCCACGTGGCTTAGGCGGTCTTGTTGATGCGGAGCGTCAAGCATCTGGTAGTAATCCAGCTGTCTCACAAGAAGCTCTGTTTTCCTATGCTAGTATTGTAGAAATTGCACGAAGAAAGCACAAACGCCTGGACGAACAACGGACCAAAGAAGGTCGTCGGTTAAATCGTGAAGTGATGTCTAAATCTATTGAAAAACCTTCACAATTTCGGTCACAACGAAACAAGGTAAGATTCTATTCTCTTTGGTGGAAAAACTGCGAGGTTCACATCAATCTCGCATAAAGGTTGCTGTTTATATATATATATATGTATATATATATATATATATATATATATATATATATATATATAGAATATTTTTAGGAAAAGGACCATTGCATTATATAGAGTACGTGTATTGTAGATAAAGGGGTCAATTTATTTCGTGAATTCATAACAGACTTTCTTCGATTCTAAATGTCATGATTGCCTGTTTTATTTTTAGTAATTAAACTTATTATTTGATTATTTTTTTTTAAATAATGCATTGTCCTCTTGTATTAATGGTTGAATTAATTCGGAAAACTATAAATTTCTTGAAAGTTGTTGTTCTTTGTTGCGCAGTGCGATCGTCGTATTTAACGTTGGTGGGGCGTAATTGGAAATGAGGATCAGTCGGATCATTGCGGAACTGAGAGTGTCCATCTACTGTCAACGAAAGCAACTCGTGGATACATTAAACCTATAAGTTTATTTTTACAAGGTATTATAATTTTGCGTATGGTTATTGGTTTTATAGTCGTAGGCTCGTCTGCGACTGGCGTATGTTACTTATTGGTGTTTGTGTGCGAATTTCTTAAATTTAAGATGTTTTCTACTATTTTATTTTCGCCATGTAGGCGTTGGAATCACGGGAGTACGTGCGAAAGAAGTCTATTCTAATGGAACCCGATGGGGACCAAAACTTCAATGATGATATTCGCTCATCTCCCATCGATTATGATGCTGGTGGTGGTTCCCAAACGCTTACAAATTGCGCTGATCGAGGCAAAGTCGACAATTTTGAAGAATATGAGGATAGTAACGATGAAAATGGAGACAATAGTGATACGGGCAATATGGACTACTCGATTGTTCATAGGTCTAGATTGAATAATGACAGTGGACGCGCTCGACAAGGGCTGAAGCCACAATTTGATGATGAAGAGGTTGAGAAGGATGCTATAGATGACGATGATGAATATGAGTCTGGAAGTGAAAGAAGCAATGAAGCAAGTGGTGATGAGGATGTCCGCGATGAGAGTGAGAGCAATGAGGAAGAGCGTTCTGATGATGACATAAAAAGCGGGGGTAGCGAACAAGCCAACTATTTGATGGATGCCAAAAAAATGAAGAAGTTGAAATCTCGAAATTCGAGCATGGCTTCTGATGTTGAAAGGAAGCTTAAGGTAAGAGTTATGCTTACGTTTCTGTTTTTAAATCGCGTGCACTTTACCTCAGCTAGTTCCATTTTTATCCGCAGAAACGGACTAGCTTGTGTCCGTTGACAATCGATGTAAGTAGGAACTTAGAGGGTTTGCGATGAATAAGCATTAGCATAAATGTTGTAATATTTTAGTAGCAGGAGTAACAGTGGTAGTAGTACTATCATCGTCAGCAGTAGTGCTAGCAGTAGTATTATTAGTAGCAGTAGTGCTAGTATTATTAGCAGGAGTAGTGTTTATATAAGTAGTAATTGCAGTAATGCTAGTAGTAATATTATTCCTAGCATCATATGCAGCGGTAGTAGTAATAATATCGTGCATAGTAAGAGCACCATCATTAGTAGTAGTAGGGGCACAATCGGAAGCAGGAGCAGTAGTAATGTTAGAAATATTTGTAAAACTTGTAGTAGCGGGTGTTAAATGTAATTGTAGACCTATGAGTGATATTAATAACAGTAATAGCAATAGTAGCTGCGGTAATATTATTATTTGTAGCGATAACAACAGCAGTAGCAGGAGTAGAAATAGTTGTCGCATAAACTTTAGTAATAATATTAGATGCGGTAGCAGTAGAGGAGATAGTAATAGTAACATAGGTGTAACAAATGGAGTAGTAAGAGTATTAGTCGTAATAGTATGGATTCAAAGTTTTGCTAAATAGTTTGCTCGATAAATTTTCTTTAAATGAAACATGCGAATTCGAGATAGTCACCAGTACAATTTTGTAAAATCGATTGTACATCATCGCTAAACTAACGTCAATTGCGCGTCCTGACGCGCTTTGATCTACTATGGTCTTCATTGCAACTTACTAACGAGGATTATACCGAAATGCATATAAAAATTACGGTTGTCTGCCATCTTATCTTTTGTAATGAGTGTAGCAATAGCGACCTTTGAGTTTAAGAATGTACCAAGGGTCCTATATAGGGCTGGCATGAATTAAACAAAGTTCTCGCAGATGCGCCCGTATTAGGATGAAACAGTCAGAACAATGATGGAAGCAAGCTTCGAGCCGCAGAAATAAACATAAAATGATACTTATTTGTAAATTTGTTTTACTAAATCTATGCTTTTTATACGAGCAAAATCCTATATATTATCGATTAACAAATGATCTCTGACGGGTTGGAAATGATGATTAAAGGACTGACTGCAGAATTATGTATAATTAAGTGTCGGATGGACGATACATCAATAATAAATTTTGATGAAATCCGCATAAACGACCCAATCAATATAGGTGGAAACAACATTGAGAACGCAGCTAATCTAGGTCAACATGTCCCATCGTATGTTTATTTATTTTATAATTATGTAGCGCTTCTTGACTGGTTTTTAGTACATCTATTTTGAGATTGTATGGGGTGGCATGTATTGTATTTTAACTGGCTAATATTGAAGCATCCGTTTTTTAAAAGTTTACTCACATTAGTGAGGATTTTACTTCTGAAAACTGCCTGTGAATTATAATTAAGCATGACCTATTTGATAGATTCAATGATAGTACTTCGCAGAGCTTGATACTATCTTGTGATTATGACAGTTTTTCGTCAAAGAATGTTTTACAATATGTACTATACAAACGATAATCAAAGCTAGTATAATATAGTGTGGAAAAGGAAATTCATCCTGTAGACCTTTCTATTTCTTATTGGGAACTCATCACGTACAGTCCAGAGTTTTCACTGAAAGGGCTCGAACCAGGACACGTCTGCTTAATAATCTGGTGCTCTAACCACTGAGCCACCCGGCTTTACGCTACAGTTAATTTTTTCTTATATACTAACTAATGCGCTGCGTCAGAATCACCAAATTCCGAAGCAGACATGCCCAGGTTCGAGCCCTGTTCGCGGCAAATTCTGGCTAATAAAGATGAAAACGGACTAAATGAATTACAGTTAAATACTGTTTGTTGCGAAGAACTGATATATATGCAAGTATATATTAGATGTTGCGAACCTAGTAACAAATTAGTTCATTTGTGACCAGAAGGATAAACCAATGACAGCATGAACGGAAAGTATAATCTCATGCACATTCGTTTCGTGCTTACTGGCGACTCATCAGTAGGAGCCGGTATTACGCCCTTTAACCACTATATATTTGGTAGAAGAATGTGGAATAATAGAACGGTACAATCTCCTAGACGAATGTGTAAACCTGCAATAGTGAAGCTAACATCATATAAAGTCAACGACAATGCGACTTCAACGCTAACTCACACTATATAATATATATACCGAGTCTGTAAAGGATACTAACACTATGGCTATTGTGTTAGTAACCGATACTAACATTATTGTTCCAAAAAGGTACATGGTACTAACACTATGGTTTCCGAGTCGGTACATGATACCAACCTGATGGATATCAATTTATGCTAAAGTTCACCGAAATTGAGAATTACAAAAATTTCTGAACACCTGTTCCTCCAGTAAATCCATACACTCTGGCCTTGATCGATATCAGTTATCACAATTCGCGGTAAGCATGAAATCATTGAATTCAATATATTACAGTTAAATACTGTTTGTTGCGAAGAAATAATATATATGCAAGTATTTATTAGGTGTTGCGAACCTAGTAACAAATTAGTTCATTTGTGACCAGAAGGATAAACCAAAGACAGCATGAACGGAAAGTATAATCTCATGCATTCGTTTCGTGCTTACGGGCGACTCATCAGTAGGAGCCAGTAATACGCCCCTATATATATATATATTATATATATATATATATATATATATATATATATATATATATATATATATATATATATACTATATATATATCAAAGTATTCTTTTACGCTAACTAGATTAGTTTGTGTGCCAATTAGCATTAATTCGATAGCCTGCGGTATCTGTGTAAATATGATTGACTACAGTTTCTTTTTTAATTTAAGATCAAGTTATGTGCCATTTGTAGTTGATTTTTTTCTTTCCCACTAGATAAAAGTTTTGTAATGTGTTGGCTTAATTTGTTCAGTAAATCACTTGAGAAGACGAAGTGAAAACACTGAATTGCACTTATCCCGAAGAATATATGTTTTAGGTGAAATATCTCTGTTTATATATAATATATATATATATATATATATATATATATATATATATATATATATATATATATATATATATATATGCGTGTGTGTGCATCTAAAATAAAAATGTAACAAATGAACTGTAAAACAGTTTCAGTAATGTCGTTTTGTTGCTTTAGTAAAGCATTTATTTTTAAATAATGCCTGTTGACTAGAAGACGTCGAACAAAAAGGCAGTAATGAACGCTAATAACAAGATGAAGAAACACGCAAGCTCGGCTGGAACAACTTCCGGTAAACATAGAAGTGATGTGACATCCGCTACGCGCTGTCATACCAATGATGATAATGACGAAGCAATAGGCAATGGTAGCAGCAGCAGCGGCTCGCGTTCTATGGCCAGTAAAGCGGGACAAAAGAAAGGCATGGCAAACGGTAAAAAAACGGGCAAAACGGAGCCGTCTATCTTACCGGAAAGTATACCGCCGGCGTTATTGTGAGTAGATCTCCACTTGCTTTTGCAGGCGGAAAATTTCATACTTAAATGAATGGCAGACTGGCCAGTAGTCATAGAAATTTTCAGCCTCGCGACCGTTGAGCTATATTCAATCGTCTAGACAGCGTTATAACCAATATTGTCCATATTGAAGGATAAACATTCGCATTTTTTTTGAATAATGGTTACTATGACTTGGGCGATTGTAATAATGGCATTCTTAATTTGCCATGGTAAATTGGGCTGTTTCCAGGGCAAGTAGAAGTAAACGTTTGGTACCAGGGTATAATTCTCACCTTATTGTACACAATAAAATAATGCTCTCCTGGTTGTTCCTTGTGTTGGAAAATAAGAAACCGGAATTTTAAGGCTGGCTTCAAAAATTTCCTTAAGCTCATTTTTCCCGAGACTAGTCTGTTATCGATATAATCATATGTTATCATTGTTGCAAAATAATTATGATTAATTGTCAAAAAGGTTAAAATAATTAGGCTCCAATTCGCGCTGAGTGTCGCTTATTCGAATATCCTATTTGTCATTTCTTCATAAAAAAGCGAATCATTTCTGAAAACAACGGGGAATTTGAAGCCATTTCACAAGTATAACCATTTCAGCATATAAACTTATTACGTAGCATAAACAACAGTTCAATGAATTCTTTCATTAACTTCATCAACATGATATTCTAATCGACTGGCCAAGAATAACAAAATTTAACAACAATCTACTAGTATCCAGTCAAGACCAAACAGGCCCTTGACTAGAATGGACAAACATACGATCGGATTGGCAACGAACTGAAGTGGAAATAACAGAGGCGCATATGGTGACAGAAGTTTCCAAACAATATGAGCGTTTAACACTGCAATCTACAATGGCGCTGTTACCATGTGGAAAATATAAATTTGCGCAACAAGGTGAAACGATCAACTACACTGGGAAAAATAGCCCTCGTACATGTAATAGTGAACAATGCGCACAAATGGTTAATTCTCAAGCCATCAAAACAATAATGGACAGATCTCAGACATCACTTTGCAATACTGCGAGAATGACCTTTACATGCAAACACACATACACACTTACCAACCAGCCAAAATAAGAAACAGAAGTAAAAACGAGTCAGATTAGTTACCACTAGCATAATCAATTGAAAATCCAAAATGTATAAATATGTATGATTGCATAAGATATGATTAGTATTCACGAAATAAATGGCCTTTATTTACTTTGTTATTAATGTGTTCTTTCTTCCTAATTATAAACATACTGTTAAATATAATTGTATAAACATGTACATTCATCTACGCGAAACTGTAATCACTGGATGTTCATTTACGTTTTTCATGCGTCAGAATAATTAAGCAATCAATGATTGCGCGGGTTGTGGTAACAATTCTTTAAATCAAGTTTGCGGGCTTGAAGTAAATACCAACCCCACTGGTTAAATACAATGGGATTGGTGTCAGAATATTTTTTTTATTCTTACCATTTGAAATTATGTAATCAATGGTGACCTTAATGGATAGGGAGTGAAAAATTAAAAATCATGTCAGGTTAGGGATATGCATGTTAGTATAATAAAAAGCTTAAGTAAGACATGAAGCAAAATAAGTGGAGATCCAACAATCAAATTACCTAGCGAAACAGTGAGCAATGTAAGGAAAAGGGATAATGAAGAGCATAGTCCATTACTTAATGTTAACCTAACTAATGGGCCTTAATTTATAGATACAGTAAGAGAAGACTTAAAGGATGAAATGTTTGACGAATGATACTGTAAATAATTTAACTATTTTTTGTAGTAAGATTGTAAGCCCACTTTGAGGATTGGCAGATTGATAGCTCTTTCATGATTCAGTGGTTGGTGGTGCATGACTGTTCTTGGTTGGTGAAGCGATTTGTCTACTTAATTCAGATAACGAAAGAGACTATTCTGCTAAATGGCACAACCGCAACTGGTTAGGCAGCTTTGCTTGGGTTTTGCTGCATTCTGTGCGGAAGATCTCTTTCGGACATCCTACTATGCTGCTAAAACTTCATTGCCCGCTTATAATCCAATATATTTAAACTTTTGTTGGAACTAGTTTCAGATTCCAATTCGTGTAGTCCTCTTTATCTATCGTTAGTTAATGCCGTATTTCAAATAAAATTTAGAGGTTTCCCATCACTGTTTAATTCGTACTATCATCTCTTAATTTTATTTCAGTAGATATCCTAATTTATCCTGCCATTCTATTACTACTACATATCGCTATGCGTCTGCAACCATCGAAATTAATTGTGTCCAGTCTTCTCTGTATAACGGATGAGACTAAATTTAGTAAAGTGTCCATATTTACATGCAGTTCAATGTTCTGTTTTTAGCGAACATACCTGAATTTACAAACTTGGCATTTCATACACTCCTGATGTCTCCAAATGGTTCACTATTTTCCTTATAGATGATTTTAATTGGCGTTGGAGGCTGTTGTCACGTCGAATGATCAATCATGTTATTTCACTTAATGCACATATGACGAGATGTGTGCAAGAAAAAAATATTTCTTTGAAGATTTCACAAACTATGTCGTTCACCTTCGACATATACAACTGAGAAATTGTTAAGACGATTAGCAAAGAATGTAATAGATACTCAGAACTTACTACTTGACAGTCTGGGAATCCAGATTTAAGCGTTGTAAACTCGGACCAGTATGCTTCATCTACTTAAGCTTCTTGTCTTCCAGAATGCTGCCAATCGTCTGTTTACGAATGCCGCCGACGAAGAAATTAAGAAAATACATAAAGATTCGTGTATTAATTGGTTCGCACCTAACAACAAATTTTTTCAAGTATGACCAGAAAGATAAACTAAAGACACCATGAACGGAATGTATACTCTCATGTGCACATTTGTTTCGTATTTACAAGAACGAGTGGGCAAATGTGATTATTCGTTCTGTTCGTGCTGTCTCTGATTTATCCTTCTAGTCCTATTTGAACTAATTTGTTACTAGGTACACAACACATAATATATTAGTTCTGCGCAACAATCAGTTTCTAACTGTTGTATACACAAACATTTGTCTTATTAAGAGCCAGTCTCGAACACATTTCCAAAGAAGCCTGAAGTGTTCTTCTACAACTATACGAGTTTTTTGGCCTAAAATTCCGCATATTACTGAATAATAAGAGTAAGACGACAGAGTTCAGAACAAAAGCTGCACTGGAGTGTCTATTTGACGCTATTGCATCAGGAAATTTACAGGAAGATGAGCCTTATCCTCTACTTTCAACTGAACTAAGTGTTGCCTGTGTACATTTTGAAGCTAGACACAAACAATTTATTTTCATATGGAACGAGCACATGAGGACTTACAGAGTTGATATAAAAAAAGAAATTAGATTAATGTCGCCATACAAAAGCTGATGTATTCTTCTTATGAAGAGCAATAATTACTTTAATCTAATGAATAATGTTCATTTATTTTCGTTGACAAAAATACAAACACGAGTTTCGCATATTGGAAGTTGTCATGTGAAATATCCTAAATCCTCAGCTAAATCAAGAATAGGAGCTCGTAAATATTTTTTTGTATATTATGGCGATTTGTTTGTGTTTGTGTGTGTATGCTTGCATGACTCATCATATGATTTTTTCGAGTTTTTTTTCGTTTTTGTTGGTTTATTATTTTATTTGTTTTTTAAGAAATGGTTTCTTACCACCGGATGACACGAAAGCGTGACTAAAAGTCCTCTGTGTGTATAGCAGCGTGATTTATACTGCGATATAATAGATGTAATGTAGTTAAACAATAATTGATTGCACGGGTGGTGGTCGCAATTCTTTAAATCAAGTTTGCGAGCTTGAAGTAAACACCAATCCCGTTGTATTTAACCAGTCGTCGAACAATATAACAAAACTACCGCCAGTCGCAACGCACTGACGCATTTAGACCTTCTATGATGATCATCAGAGTAATGAAGGTGACCACTTTCCTGCTTACTTATTATAGAGCACGAAAATGACGATAATTATCAATAGG
Organism: Eudiplozoon nipponicum; assembly: GCA_029291075.1. NCBI lineage: Eukaryota > Metazoa > Platyhelminthes > Monogenea > Mazocraeidea > Diplozoidae > Eudiplozoon > Eudiplozoon nipponicum. The sequence continues at coordinate 134,328 of JAQBSW010000604.1, forward strand.
TTCGACTTATAGATTTTTTTCAAAAGATGTATAATTGCACCCATCTAATACCGTTAGAATTCAAGATTACGCTGCCGGTAGAATTGTCTCCGATCAGTTAAGTGGTAGGCCGGGTAAAATAGATATCGGATTGGTATTTATTTCAAGTTTGCACACATATTCATAATTTTTTTTATTTTAAAATGTTGACCGAATAGGATGACCCTTGCAGTGGTTTTGTGATAAAATTTATGATGAAATTCAAGGCTCGCATTTTTAGCCTTCATTTTGTGTTTTTCTCAAATTGTAGCCCGTCGAGCTGGAAGATTTGCCCAGCCACGCCAGATGAGCGCATAGAATTCCATCGCCAGGTAAGAGCTGTCTTCATTTTTAATTTGCTACCGTTCTACGTTCATCGAAATTACGAAGTACTTTTAAAAGTGAAAGTGAATTGTGCGTTTTTTTGGAAACACATTATTAACGTTGTCGATTAGTGCAAAATTGGTATTGACCGTTTTATTCATGAACATTTACCAACTTTGATGACTTTGTAGATGTTGAGTGGTATCGCGTGTACATGCGTATATCTGGCTTGAAGCTATTGAATTTTCCCGTTTGATGGCCAATGGGCAATAATCATTGGTTTCCGAACACATTATAATAAGCCTAAAAATAATAGTAGACTAAAATCAACCTCGTGAAACAGTAATTTGAATGCTGCACTCGGCTTCGGCGTTTGCTCATTTACTTCTCAGTGATAATAATATTCACAACACCAGGACATGCAGAATGCAGCTGGACCAGAAATCTCGTTAGCATATTCACAATGAACGCCTAGTTTTGTTTGCCGGTTCTAGAGTGGTCCGATCTAAAAACGTGGTTTAGTTATTCATTTAGCCCCATTCTCAGCTGAAGGTTTGTGTTCGGCAGACATACCACAATTGGTCATTCTATATAAACTTAACGTGATGTATGCAAATATATGCGATTCAGTGCCTTCAATCAGTTGCCTTAAGCTTTTATCTGCTACAGGAATATACACCTCGCCAATGCTATCCGAATGTATCCCTCCTGCCTCATAGCAGGCCACGAGTTCACTTTTATTGTGCAGTTGCCGTTTCTTGTTAAATGGGTTGTGGCGACATGCAAGGAAGTATATCAAACACGAAGGGAAATTTTATTGCGTTGAAAAAAGAGTTTGACCACTTACGTATCGAAATGAGATACTTTAGGCAGAAGGTGCCCATCATCATTGTGTTGAATACAATCTATCGGAAGGCTAATAGAATAAAAATCAGAAAACAGGTCATCTATCTCTAATAGGAATATGTGGCCTATTGTTATTTTACAGCCCGTACAATGATTGCTTTTGGTGATGGTGATAACAGTTATTCGAAACAAGTTTGCATATTTGAAATAATTGTCAATCTATTGTTATTTAACCTGCCGAATTTACTTTATCTTCAGAAAGTTAACGTTATGAATTACTTTCTACTTCTGTAATAATTATACAGCTTTACATTTTGATGATCATGAGAGTTTTCTCTGTTATCTTTAAACCCCTGGACAATCGTATGTGTTACCATCGGCAGATGTCATTGAATACACATCGGTACATTTAGCGATCTGAGTAACTTAGCTTGAACAAAATGCTTAGTCTCATTGGTATATGCATTTCCGCGCACTATTTAGTCGTTAGTAGGTTCCGGTCTAACACCTCTTGCTACTTTATTTTGGACAAAAGGAAAGTTTAATCTTCCTTGTGTAGGTGTATTAAAGCAATAGCCAGGTAAACTTAACATGTTTGTTTGAAATCACTGAAAATTTGACTTCAGTTCTTTAAATCAAGTTTGCGATCTTGAAGTAAACACCAATCCCATTGTATTTACCCAGTCGTCGAACAACATAACAAAACTACCGCCAGCGGCAACGCACTGACGCCTTTCGACCTTCCTTGATCATCATCAGAATACGACGCAAACTGACTATCGAGGATCAAACCGCATTCAATATATATTGAAATCAAATTTAGATATGCGGCTCTCACCTCTTGCAGTCTCGCATACATTGAACTTGACTGCAAATTTGATTTCCATATATATTGAATGCGGTTTGATCCTCGATAGTCAGTTTGCCGTCGTACTCTGATGATGATCAATGAAGGTCGAAACGCGTCAGTGCGTTACGCGCTATTGTAATTTCTTATGACCGACGACGAACCGCCAATAAGGATAGATAATTTACTTCAACTTCCTGCTGTTTAAAATTATTACCACCCGCGCAAACAATTATTGTTAAATTGTTTTGCCTATATATGTATATGTGGCGAAAGCTACAAACAGTTAATGTTCGTGACTGCATAGAAATTGTGCAGCCGACATTTGCAGTCAAGTTCAATGTATGCGAGACTGCTAGAGGTGAGAGCCGCATATCTAAATTTGATTTCCATATATATTCAATGCGGTTTGATCCTCGATAGTCAGTTTGCCGTCGTACTCTGATGATGACCAAGGAAGGTCGAAACGCGTCAGTGCGTTGCGGCTGGCGGTAGTTTTGTTATGTTGTTCGACGACTGGTTAAATACAATGGGATAGGTGTTTACTTCAAGCTCGCAAACTTGATTTAAAGAATTGTTACCACCACCCGCGCAAACAATTATTGTTAAATTTGACTTCAGTGTTGGTGTGATGGATTTTATAATGTTGTCTAGTTGGGATCTACTGGTGGCACTTTATCACTCTGAGTTTGAACAGCAGACAGGCCAATGAGAAAATGTGAGTCTGATAAAGTAGAAACCCTCTCCTCAAATTATGAATAAATGAACTACCGTTCATTTACGACCAACGTATAACTATGAATTGCATGGTTATGCGGCAGTGAAGCATCAAACTATAATACCGGTTTAATGTTATTTAATAGCGATAGTTATATATTTATTGTTAATTCAATGCGAAAATTGTTTAAATTCATAAGTTAGTTGTACTACTGCTGATTGATTGCACTTGCAAATTAAGATTTATTTGGTTTTTTAGCACTTAGTGGGGAAAGGTGCATTACTTAAATTTCGTACTCATTGCATTTATTTTGGAGGAACATCTCTTGGTTGCAAGCTATGGTTTATGGCCTATATTTCTTACAAATTCTGGTAGTTAACTGTTTATAGTAACTATAATTGTGTGTAGAGAAATGTGGTTGCATTATACAGAAATACCTTCTGTACTGACTACATCGACGTATTAATCATAACAATTTTAATCAATAAATTGATCATATTTTTATATTTTACAAGGAGTATGAGCGTTTTTCGCGACCTGATCAGGCATACATATATCGTCAGCACGACTACTGTAGCGTAGTCGGTCCCCTTCGCAATAAAGCAGGCATTGAAGTCTCAACAGCGTTGTCGGGTGGATGCGATGTTAATAGTGTCAGCGGACCAACTAGCTTAAACGGTGCGCAAGGCGGTTCAGAGCGTGCCGTGATGCGTGTTGCTCGAGAACATCCTCTGCTACGCTCCGATCGATTAGCTACTGTATCCATAACGGATTTGGTCCGAGATGCGGTTGCTCGCTTGCCGAATGGAGAAGGCACACGGAACGACATAACTGTCATGATAAGTGATAGTGGATTTCTCGCTTCTAATTACAAACAGTCACAGGTAGCTACTAGTCATATATAAAATTAAATTTTTCAGTTAACAGTTTAGTAATTGATGGCATATATATATATATATATATATATATATATATATATATATATATATATATATATATAGTCAATATAAATTCAAGCAATGCATCAGGTGTAAACGCAATTCACCCAGTAGACCACTATCGACCGTATTGGCGTTTCTTCAAGTTCTTGTCTGGAATCTGCTGCGCCACCCGTGCCGCATTCTATATACATATTTAAGTGGCACAGTGGTTAAACTAGCAGAATCTGAAGTAAATAGGCCCTGGTTCGAGTCTTGTCCGCTGCAAATTCCAAATAATGGCAAAATCGATCTACTGGATGAATTTCCTTTGCTGCCTGATGCAGTATTGAGTTTATACTGACGAGAAACAGAAAATCAAAATCCTGTCATATATATATATTTTTTTTCCATTAATTTTGAAGGGTGTTGTGTATGCTTTATCTTCCCAGTAGGAATGGATGACCTTCCGTTAATTTACGACCTACATATATCTATAAATTGCATTGTTATGCGGAAGTGAAGCATCAGTTTATTACACCGGTGTAATGCTTGATAGCGGTAGTTATATAGTTATTGCTAATGAAATATATTTATATACATATATTAGTAAATAAATTTCACAAGGAAACCTACCATTTTAAAATTTACAAATTAACGTGAGTGGCTATTTAAATTTCGAGGTACACAGGCAATTTCCATTCTGGTTGTCAACTAAAAAAAAATCCAGAAAATAATACTGCTTTGCAGAGAAAGTTTATAATCGGATGAAGATCAATCGATATTGTTACAAGTCCGTAGAAGCCCACTAGCGAATCGGCTATTGACTTTCCAAATGAAATAGAACGTGAATTAATAGTACCTTTCTCTGAATCTCTAATTTGCGATGTGCGAAGTGTAATCTAAGAAAAAGGATACACGCCATTTATGGTGACGAAAACGGAATTACGAATTGGGGGTATCCAACGAAGGCATTTAAGGATTAAGTGGACACCAAGCTCTACGGAATCACAGAATAAGCAGTTTTTATTTATTCCAGTTATACTTCTTTAGCTGAAATTTTGCACAAAAATGCACTTCAAAACAATTTCAATATTAATTTTATCTTGAATTGCATTCTTACTATTTCAATGGTTCATTTAACAGGTAGGCCGATGTTCAGATTTTGTCAGCATATTTTGTTACCTTCTGTACTTTTTTATTTGTTACCATTTTCAGCTTCACGCATGCGTTAGCTCAGCTTTAGATCGCCTACAGAACGAGGGAAACGATTCGCCTGTGTATTTTAACTCGGCCAAACGTCTCTGGATATATCGATTTAGGCATCTCACTGCTGAAGAGCTGAGTAGGTTGTGTCTTTCTGAATAAAGAAATATACTTTCTTTTAGATTGTCTTCGTATACTATGACACATAAGACTTTAACCACGTTTTCTTTATCAATTCATGTACTGGTGTAAGCTTGCAAAAACTTCAGGAGCATTTTAGTATGGTCGTGTATATTGAATATATCATCACCGAAAGCTGTAAAATAGCCTTTAGTAAATGATGCTTCACTCAAAAAAAACCATGAGAAAAATAAAACTGAAAAACAAATACATAAAAATTATTTTTTTATGAAAAGAAACCCTCACAAAAATAATTGAAAACAATAAAGTACATGATATCGAAGAATGAGTTATAATGAGAGGAATCTAGTTCGAATAGGGATACTTACCTAGGTAAAACATAGAAATGAGGCAACTAGGATCTCTACGCTTTAAAGCACGACAACATCAATAATGCTTCCTTAAGGTTTGCATTGTGTCACTTCATAAAAGTGACCTTTAATTTAACCTTATTCTACTAAGAAAAGAAAAGGGGATCCTACTGGAAATCTGCAACAAATTCGCCAGTGATGTCAGTCGGTTGTCATATCGGGCAGAATTTCCAACTCACATACGCATATAGACTCCATTCCGGTAGGAGATCGTGTTCTACACTACCATATTTGAGTATATATGACTTTATCTAACTGGGCAATCCAATTGAGGGCATATGTAAATCGTGACCGAGCCAGCGCGTTTGGTATAGCCTTGTTTGTTTTTTCTACGCGAGACACTTTTTGGTCGTGTACAAATGTCAGTTTTGCTTATTCGTTGCTGTTAAACTATATGGGATATGCCTCTGACAATGTTGGTCGAATGCCTGTAAGCGTCTACTGTTAGACGACAACGAACCAATATTCACTAGCGTATGAAAAATTTGCACACACAGATGCAATATATACACGACATTTAGGGCACAGTGGTATACTTGTTTCTCCAAATATAGCTGTGGTTAGAGGAAAATACTGCATTTTTCGCAATTCTCATATTCACCTTGCCACACATATTGTCTTAGATATTAAATCATTTTCCGAGATATGTAAACTTGAAAACTGTGTCCAAATCCTCGACTTGGTGCCCTAAGTTACATTTAAAGAGTAAGAATTTTATTCCGAAAGACGGAATGACTATAGCTAATCTGTTCAATGTGGCCTGGGTTGAATCTCGCTTGTCTAAAAAATATACAGTATAGTCTGCATAATCAAGATCGACTAATCTGCCGCCGAGTAGCGTTGTGTCTGTCCACTTATGACAAATTACGGGTGGTTAGTTGGAACTTTAAGTCTACAGACATGCCATATAGGCCTCACCTATGGGAAAGTCTAACCAAAAAACTAGTATGTATATAACCGCGAAATTGTATGTAGCGTGCGGAAAATTGGTTGGAGCAATTGATTTTGAAGCAGATGTGCCCAGGTTCGAGCTCTGTCCACGGCAAATTCCGCACAATACGTTAAGATTTCCTCATAAGCAGAAACCGGTCTACTGAAGGAACTGCCTTTTCTACATTATGCAATGCTTAAGGTGATACTGTTTACATAAAATCGCAAACATGATATAAATAATTGTATTTTATTAATAAAAAGTTGAACTTTTTCTTCCTCGTGTTTCAATAAATGCATACATACATACATGCATATATATATATATATATATATATATACATACATACATACATACATACATACATACATACATACATACATACATACATACATACATACATACATACATACATACATACATACATACATACATACATACATACATACATACATACATACAGGCATACATACACACATGTATACATGCATACATACATGTATACATACATGTATACATACATACATTCATAAATAAATAAATACATACATACATTAGTCGATAAATGAATTAATATTGTATTATCGCGGCAGACATTTAATTACGTGCGTGCCAGCAATCGGTGTTTGCTCGATCTCATTACAACTTTATGTTCATAGTAATACTATTATTATTATTATTATTATTATTATTATTATTATTATTATTATTATTAGCATATATATTTAAACTACCGATCAGTAAATATTTTAGATTTGATAAATCTTTAAAAATATCAATCTTATTTTTCATATTTTTCGTTCACATAGCTACGCGTCATCAGGAACGCGTAGCCAAATTGGCGGCAGCCAGGCTAGCTCAACAATCTGCTAGAAATAATCGGACTAGCGTTCCTGGTGGTGGCAGTGGATTTAGCACTAATAGCTCAGGAGGAAGTCGGGCTAAAAGTAATGATTCTCATCATGCTGATTTTAATCAAAATTATGGCGACTGTAGTACACCTTATTCACCAGCATCGACGGGCACCAAGCGTTGGTCTCATCAACATGAGTTGAATTCGCCTTACCGTTACCATAATCAACAGCAGCAGCACTATAAACGTTCATCTCCAGGTGGTTTAGTAGATTCGACACGGCGATATTATGATGGTCACCATCCACCTTATCGCAACCAATTGCAGTACCAATATGATCAGGCGCTATCTGGATATGATGTAATATTTATGTCTCCAGTTCTCTTCATAATATGGAAATTTAGTAAAATATTTTTCATAGTACCCTTTCCATGTTCAGAATTGAAATGAAATTTTATATTTGTAAATGCAGAGGGTACTACATATTTTTTTGAAGCACGCACTCAAAAAAAGTAAATCTTAATTGAAATTTCCGGCTACTCGTGTCGAAATTGGTGGGGAAAAGTCATCCAATCTAAAGTGAAGTCTGATTCTGTTTTGCTACTAAAAACACGTATTGTTGAATGAGTAAATGTGGCATGCAGCTGAAATAATCAACTTATTGTCGATTTTATCTTAGTCAAATAAAAATAGCTCCCGTCGCGTAGAGAGTTTTAAGATACAATTTTATTACTTCGTTTAGTGTAGATAATTGTCACCTGAGCGTTTGGAGACAGTAATCAGTAGCAAAGTTTGCCAACCGACCTGTTCTATATGGCCGCTCCCTGTGGTTCCATCAGCAGTGCATATAGTTAAAAAGTACCGATTTTATCGGGTTGGGCTGTTTCAGAAGGCTATTTTCACAACCTGCACACCGGTCTCCAGAAGTTATTTTGACGGATGGCTGGTACCCTAGATGATGGTGACCAACGTTATCATAACTAGGAAATTATTCTTGATGTTGGCCATCGTTTTACGTCGCACTGTATCCACACTTCCAAAAGGGCACATTAATTTACCGAAAGACAGTTCGCCGGCAATACCTAACAATTTTTTCGTGTTTATGTTGACTACCGTTACTGAATTTGTGGAAGACCTTTTGCTTAGCTTAAGTATTTACTAACCAACTGTTATAGAAACCTTGTTTTTATTAACTCCATGATTTCACTGGGAAAACTTAGTTGACCAAGACGTGTGTCCATCCTGTGAAAGTTGGGGAAATCTTTTTACCATTAAGGTTAAGATTATTTTATGGTTTATTTTTTAGAGATTAATTATATTTTCGTGGTTAAAGTTTTTTATAAATGAAGATAAATGGCATGTTGATGTTGTCAAGAAATTGCTCGTGTGTTTTTCTATTTGATTTTGTTCTATTTATAAAATGAATAATATTAAGTTGCATTATAAATCACTTCTTTATAGATATGCCATTAAAATCAATTTACATTCATTTATATAATTAAATGAACTTAAGTTGCGCGAGCGGTGGTACCAATAATTAAATCAAAGGCAATTCAACCAATAGACCGGTTCGTCTTCATTGGGAACTGTGCCACCACTGTCTCGTACTAAACGAAATTTTCAGTTATATACTAACTGATTTTTGTTTAGCCTTTACCTCAAGTGGATCATATGTAGCAATTTTTCCTACATTATAGAACATACACCATGTCACCTGAATGGAAGGCTAAGTATATAAATGATAATTACGTGTTATGTGCAGCAAGGTTTGCGCAATGATATTCCCCAAGCAAACGTGTACAGGTTCGAGCCCTGTCCGAGGAAAATTCTGGACGGTACATGATGAGTTCCCAATGAGGATGAAACCGGTCTACTGGTTGAATTAACTTTTCTACACTATATAATGCTTAGTTTATACTGAAAAATGTATATATATAATGAGACAGGTGTTTATATGTAGATCGATACCTTGCTTTAATTAATTTTCAGGCATGTTGTTACGCGCATATAAACATTAAGTGATTCATTAATATGGGAAAATATTTGAAGCTGTTTTTTTGCTCGATGCCATCATGTTAAATTGTGTCACCATGTTTTAAATTTTATTTTGGCCTTGCTATTTGTCTTGTAGTCTCATCCTTCTAGATCACAGAAACACCGGAACACAGGTTTAACGGGCTATGGAGGCGGGGCTTTCCTCCCGCAACATCATAAGATTGATTTAGATTTGGACTTGAATCCCGATATTGACTTACATATGGCTGCAGGCTACGATTATTATCCAGAAGAAGCATCGATAGACAAACGATTGAATGCACAAAGGGAGTCAGCACCTATTGCATTTTCTCGATCCTCACGACATCATCCATCATTCAGTCAACAAATGCATCAGCATAAAACTATGCGTCGTGGCGAACGTGATGCTCAGTCAAGATTAGATCAATACAACGATGAATTTAGGATAGCTCAATATAGTAGTAGTGATGATGATATTGAGGATGATGGTGATCAAGATGATTTTCAATTTCATGACAATAAGGAGTCGAGGAGGATTACAAATGAAGGTAAGTTGCGGTATGGATCAAAACATTGTAATGCCTATGGTACACTCGAAAGACATTCCGTTCAACGCAACTCAAGCGGTTCTGGCTCTGACAGCTATCGAAATCATCATTCTTCGAATTCCAGTAATATTGAAGCATCTCAAAGACAATTGTTTCAAAGACGTGGTTATTCTACCGATGTTGTCCAGCAGCAACATCACTCGAACCGAATGCTAGTAGAAAATAGTTTAAGCTTGCGCACAAGTTCTGCATTAAAAGATGTGGAACGGGGTTCAGGTCACGACCTAATTGACGATGGTCGTTTCAGTAGCTCGTCGCATCGTATTAGCGGTCGTCAACAACCAGCACTGCATAATCAACGATATCGACGCTCTTTCGCCGTGAGAGATAATCAGATGTCGAACCTTGAATCCGTTGAAGTGTCTAGAGGCTGTGAGTGCTATAATTTGACTTACGCTTCAAACGTTATTAAATAGATCACGTTTACTTACAGATAAATTCGATTTGTAAATTTTATTCCCGCCACTTCTATGAATTTGTAATTTGTATTGAGAAATAAGTTGCGTGTTGAAGTATAAATTTCTCTTAAAGCACCTTTATTTAGGTTTCTACTTCTAACAACAACGCGATTTTAGATTAAGGAGTTTGGTAGTTGGTAATCAAATCCAATATCAGATTGTCAAATATTGAATAGTTTAAATAAAATACCATTTATTAAACCTATTTTACTTTTGCGCTAGCGCATTTAATGTGCGAACATTAAACAATTTGGGCGAGAAGAAGCTCGAGAACGTATATTGGTTAAGTTAAAAATTGATATACATTGCGTATCCGAAACTAGATTTATTTATTTAACGAGTGTTGTAGAACTGGGTGCACCATTCTTAACTACGCGTTATTAGCTTCGACCCTTTGGTGCCATGCAATGTTCCAAAGTCAGACAACGAGAAATGTGTATTGTACTTAGCTCACGGGTTGAAGCTTGTTTAACTAAATGTATTCCAGTAAACAGCCGAAATTTTGCGGCACGCTTAAATATGTCTACTACGATCAATGTCTTTTCGTTGTATTTGCCTATGTTTCCATCGATTGAAGCAAATACAGCAGCAAGGATGCCTTCTACTTTGACATAATTACTCTAAGAAACGGAACGAGAAGTTAAAAGTGAATGTTCGGAATGAGCGTTTAAGTGACACAGAATTTAGTCTATATGGAAGGTGAACTTTAAGCTCAACGTGCAATGATGTTAGTGTACAATTGTTGGATAGTTGCGTGGAGCATAGATTATGCCTGAGTTGCACAAAAATAATATGTATTCTAAGACGTTACACCACATTGCGTCCCCTAGTCCCTGACACGTGGATTGAAATGGATCATGTAGCAATTATTTAAAGATGGTGTGGTTGTATTTACGACTTTCACTCGTTTTGTAACGTATGTCGACACGTAAAATGCACCTAGCCCTTGTAGATTTACAATCACATTTTCCGGATGGCTAAATAATAACTAACCTCAATTAGATGTAAGTAAACTCGAATTTGAAGTGCTTCGAACAAAATATGAAGTCTTTCCAGAAGTCGTATTAACTTGTCTTAATGATAAAAATTCGAACGTACTGTGGAGGAAGATAAGATTCCCTACGCACAGTTTAACTACTATTGTGTCCGGTGTCGTGGGCTCGAGAATAATTAGTTATTATGTTTGGAAAATTATTATAATCAAGGTTGCGGTCTTGATATAAACACCTGACCCATTAATTACTTACATATGTCAGTATAGTTTATACTGACATGTATCATAATAATGGTCAGATACCTATTATAATAATATTATCACCACCCGCGCAACCAATGTTCGTTTAATTATATAAATGTTTGGAAAATGTCTGACGAGTTTCTCCAAACTATGCACAAAACTGCCGCTTGCTCGACATATAATAATACTCGTAGACCTATACGATGCCAACTGAAGCGCAATCTGTGAGGCGGTCTGGAATCCTTTAGCCTCAGAAAGGCTAAAGAGATAAAAGTAGCATTTGCATCCGGTAACAGCCGATTTTCCAACTTATTTACGAAAATGGTCCGAGACAATTAGAAGTTAGCGTAACTGTAATTGATTGCAACTATAATCTAATAATTGATAAAAGTTCAATTTTACTTGAGCACTTTTATCAGTGCCTATCCCCGAAAGTATGTTTGTATCGACAATAATAATAATAATATGCTTACCATATTTATAGACAACAAGGCTGTTCTATTCGATATTCTGTCTAAAAGTTGTATATCCACAAAATTCGTAAATATTTTGCGTAATATCTGCACAACACATCTGGTTGCGTTAGAGTTTAAAATCAGTTGTAGTATGGCTTTACTACTAGTATTGGCATCCGTCAAGGATGTCCACTTTCCCCATCTTTTTTTACTTTGTAAAAGACGACATTATGAATTATATTCTTTCATACTGTCAGAATGTATCCATCGAATTCCCCCCTGGTGTCAGATCAGTCCATCCTGACTAAGCGGTCGACATTGTACTATTATTCGACAACTGAGATTCTACCCAGACTATTTTGAATAGGTTAACAATCGTTCCACCTTTCGGTATAAAATTCGCACCCTCTACATCTAAGATAATTTCCACAGATTGTCCATCACTCACCTCAGCTTTACGGCTGCAAGGTTAAGGTCTGGATGTGCTTGTCGGGCTTACATGTCTTGGTAACTGCATAAATAAATCCGGCAGTAGGAGTGACAACATGAACATGATAATCGAGAAAGCTAGAGTAGCCTTCTCAAACTTTCGCCATTTATGGAGAAACTTAATTGTCACGTTTGCAATGCATATCTACGCGCGGTTTTGTTGTACATTATTGAGACTTTGTTCTTTAGATTCAAAACCTAGATGCCTACGTGCATTTGACCAACAACGAGTAAACAACACTGATATTCATGGACGTAATTTTTGAACAACCAAAAAATACTCATTAGACAAAAAAATAAGGCTTCATCAACTGTGGCCGGTTCGGTCACTTTTTACATTTGCCTTCAATTCGATTGCCCAGTAGGACATTATTCTTTCAGCCAGTGCAAGATTCGCGGCAGATATTCGCGGAGCATAATTTATCATGGCAGAATCAGTTAAAGTAAACTACTATAAAATTTGGTAATATCGAACTCGTTTGCCTATCGGGATATCGTCCACATGCGCATCGTAGTTCTTTTTTTTTTGGAGACACTGAGCGATATGGCATCGATCTTGTTGCAGATTTGTTGTATAATCATATACTTATCTATTTTCTGTTTTGGTTGAGCTGAATTAACTGCGAGGTTTAATAATTTTTATGAAGTGATAACTTGAAAGCCATAAGGAAACTGTATTTCCTATTTCGCATACCTTAAATCTGACTATGCCATAATGGTAAGTGTTGAGGTTTAGGCTGCCTTATATTTTTATTTCACCTTGATAAGTAAGGCTATTTATAGCTAGATCCACCCTGACAGCCATCACTACGCGTTGAGATTTAAAAAAATTATTATTTTTACTCTGGCTTTTAAAATGTTATTCTTATGCTTTTTTATTCTTCGTTTTTGTATTTACTCGTGGTTCAATGGCAATGAAGCATCAGCTATTAAAATAAGTCGTCTTGATAGATGTTCTGAACACTTCAAAGATCAATTTTCTTTGACGCCTGCGTCAATTCCGATTCTCGTAAGCATTCCTATATCAACAATGTGGATTGTTAAGCTCGAAGACCACTCAGAGTTAGAAATACGGGACACTCCGTTGATTTGTTTCCGAGGGTATTTAGGGATGATGGCGATATAATTTCGCGAGCGTTTGTCGAATGAGGAGATTGTGCCGCTTGCTTAGAGTGAATCAACCATCAATTCTATCTTTAAAAAAGCCAATCGTAGTTCGTGGTATATGTTTGACTCCAGCCGTATATAAGCTATTTGCTTCCACCATCTTAGCGATTCGCATAATTCACATACTAGAGAAGAACAATTGGGATTCCAGTTAGGACGAGGTTTTATAGGTAATATTTTAAACTTGAACAGTTCTTGAACAGATACCTGTATATCGACGTCTCACAATAGTACTATTTATAGACTTCAAGGGTGCATTTGACTTGGTAGATCGCAATGATCTATTCGGTAGTGTGTCGAAAAGTGGTGTTCTCACCAAATTTGTAAATATTATACGTGCTTTATACAAAAACGCTTCTGATCAACACCGAATTAATGCACAACTTTATTATCAGCAGTGGTGTTCGTCAAGACTGTCCAATTTTCCCTTTTGTGTAATTTTGTAATAGACGCTTTTATAAACAAAACGCTTCCATGCGTTGAAGATCTCCTGCGCGGAAGATTATTCGATCCTGACTTTGCAGACAATATCGTACTATTATTTGACGGTTGAGATTCTGTTCAGGCAACCTTAAGTTGAGTTGCAGACGTTCTGCTTTTCGGCATGAAATTCGCACCCATCACTCTCTCCAACTTTTCGAATGTAGAGTGGAGATCTGGACAGAGTTGACAGGTTTACATACTTTTGTAGCTTTATCAATAACTAAAGCAATTTGTCAGACGGAGTGAGCATGAGAATCGCGAAAGCTAGAGTAGCGTTCTCGAACCTTCGCCATTTATGAAGAAACGCAAGTATTTCACTCTGCCTTAAACGAAAACTCTCAGTCTAAAGTACTGCATTTCCTTGACGTAGTGTTATTGATTCAGGAAGATGGCATTCTTGAAAGGAAAATATATCGAAAGCAGACAGGGACCGGATAGTATGTCCATTACAGCAGCGCTGTTTTGAGTTTCCTAAAGGTAATTTTAATAAAAAAATTTTCCTAAAAATAAAGAAAATCTGTTCTGATAAGCTTCAATGTAACAAATTGGCGATGCTAAGAAGAACTTTATTAGAAAACGGGTACCCCGACAAGTTCTTTGAAGCAAACATTAAGTATAAAAAAGAAGAAAAAAATGCAATATAGCCTCTCCTAACCTAAAGATTATATGTATCAGTATGCATTTTAAAGAGGACGCATCATCCTAAATATTTACTCAGAGAATTAAAAAAATTATTTCTCAAATGCCTATTACCAAATTGATTTTTTCTATAAAACAAAACGCCTGTTAAACAGAAATTTGAAGATAGGCTTTCTGCGATCGAATAGCCTAACATTGTTTATTTACACAAATGGAATAACTTCTCACTGCAATTTGTAGGCCGAAATTACCGATTACTAAGGAAGCGAATGCAAGACCATTTCATACTAAACACAGCTGCAAATGGGAAGAACGTTTTCGCAATAATATTAGGTTTTGTGCACCTAGTAAAAAAAATAGTTTAAATATGACCAGAAGGATAACCCAAATTCAGCATGAATGGAAAGTATAATCTCATGTGAATATTCGTTTCGTGCTTACCGGATACCACATTGTGTTGGTAACATGTACTGACTCGGCAACCATAACGTTGGTACCATGAACCTATTCGGCATCCTTAGTGTTGGTATTAGTTCACATTCAACAACCATAGTGTTGTAGTACCTTACTCGTTACACGTATAGTGAATTGGCTTTTTCTGTCGCAGGTTTACGCGTTCGTATAGAAGATTGTACCGTCAATTGTCTTTATTACTCCTGTATATATATATATATATATATATATATATATATATATATATATATATATATATATATATATAATGAAACATAGGTCGTAATATCGGCTCCTTTTGATGAGTCGCCAGTAAGCACGAAACAAATGTACACGTGATTATACTTGCCGTTCATGCTGACTTTGTTTTTATCTTCTGTTCATATTTGAACTAATTTGTCCCTTAGTACGCGGCACATAATTACTTATATATTAGTTCTTCGCAACAAACAGTATCTAACAACTAAGCTCATTGTTTATTAAAATATTAATCTAAATCAGGCTGATTTCCGGGCGTTTTTCTAAGCGACGAAAACGAAAAAGGATTACTCACAGCCGAAGTATATATTTTTAACATGCTTGCTTCTCAGCTAAAGAGACTTTAAAAAATTGAACATTATGTGAATATAAACTGGTGAATTGTTTGTCTATGCGAGGGGGAGAGTGCTCCAGCATGCGCATTTGCGGTTCGTTGTATAACGTACGTATTTAATGCAACTTTGTCTACCCTGTTTTTGAAAGCTGACTATGTAAGGTACCAGATGTTATAGTGTATTTGAGTTATGGCGAAAAGAAAACTGCCTTTCTTAAATGTTGTGTATACCTGCTTCGTAATGAATTAGTGCATAAATAAATTATTCATTTAGAAATTAAAAGTACAACCTGCTTTTGTCAATACCCACCTTTGAGGCTGAGAAAGTTCCAATTGTCTTATCTAGGGTTGAATTAAATACAAAAGAAAATCCTCGCAGAATTGGACAAATTAAGATGAAACAATCAGTAAAATGATGCAAGCAGCCTTGGAGCCACAGAAGTGAATATAAAATAACAAATATTTGTATTTTGCTTTACTAAACAGTCGTGCTTTATTTTAGCAAACTCCTATAAATAATTGCTTATAAATAAAGCATTTTTGTTAATTTGAAAAATGGTTTCTGAGGGATTGGAAAAATTCGTAAGATTATTGTCTGCGCAAAAGAACACTGGCTGCGAAGTTAGGGATAATTAAGTCCCGGCTGGACGACACAATTATATTAAATTCTGAGGGACTCCGAATAGACGACCCAAACATTCTAAGTGAGGTCAACACAGCTATTTATTAAGCGGTTTTGCCATATTTTCAATAATGTTCAAGGTACGATTATGCGTGTTAGCATAATAATTTATTTATGCATTAAGCGTCTGGTAACCAGTTCAGCAGAATACGCCAAGGTCCATATGAACAGGATGTGTAATTTCAAATAAGTTTCTGTCTGGTTGTGTATTCGTACACCAATTCAAGCCTTTCAGCAGATCGTTAAATTGTTAAGCATGATAAAACTTTCGAAGCCTATGTAAAGATTAGCATTTGTACATGATTTGGAACAGAAGAACTAGCCGGGGAATACATCATCCATCTTGAAACTCTTCCACGCTTTTCTAGGTTAAGCTTGGTTGTGCGCTGTCATGATAACCTTATAAAAGCGAAATGTGGCTCTCCTGATTTACACTGTGACTTTCTTTCATTTTAGTTTCAATAGATAATGATAACAGTTATTCAGAGTCGGATGATGATGTGCACAGTCAGCGAAAAGGTGTGCAGTGGCGTGATACCAGACATAAACTAAGTGGTAATTTGAATTCAAATCGCACGGATTTAAATAACTGTGGCGATGAATTTGATAGTGACCTGGAGGATTATATTTCTGAGGAGGTAAATACCAGTGCTCGTCGCACAATTAGTAACAGAAAATTAACTAAACGTGATCAGAAAGACGAACTGAGGAGCTACGACAACCTTCAACATGGCAGCAGCAGGCAACCAGCTCTTCCCATGTTTGAAACTACGTCATGTGTTTCTCCATACTCGTCGCTAATCAGTAGGTTGAAATATACAGGTCTTAAATGTTGTTTTGCTTATTCTTGGATATTTATCCGAATGTGTTTTCCACTGGAATTGATATAGGCTATTGAACGGACAAACTTTCGATAAATAATAAGTGTCTACATTACCTGGACCTTGTACCCAACAAGGTATTTGTATCCACTTTCTTAACGTTTACTCCGAATACTTCGGCTTCCTGTTTTTGGATGCCTTCTCCAATGGAAAGCACATCCAACAGTGTGCCACTCGGTCGAACGCTATATATATATATATATATATATATATATATATATATATATATATAACCGCTTAACTGGCCAAATAAAGTACAAAACTACATATACACAATAGCTCTCAAAAATATAATGGAATAATTTCTATACTCAATGAATCGACATGTACACAATATATATATATATATATATATATATATATATATATATATATATATATACTATAGAAATTATTGTATTTTAATAATATATATAATTTACTTATTTAACCAGTTAATAAACGTTTTAACTAGATTTTACTATTTTAACTTTGTTCTACGGATATATATATATATATATATATATATATATATATATATATATATATATATAGAAAAAGCTTAATTGGAAAATATTTAGATAGTGGGCGTTTAAATAGAGCCGATATATTGCACGTGAAAATAATAAACCAGTCTGTCACTCAGTCAGCTAGGCATCTCAACTATTATGCACTGATGTAGGCAGGAAGTAACTCTGCCTAACTGCACTACTACGTAGCTTTTACAGGCACTAAATGCAAAATAAAATTTTCTAATTGGTTCTGCCGATGCCTGTCATGGATTTCTGTTATAGCATGCAATTTCTTCAAAAAAAATACTTACGAGTTCTGCTATTGTCGACGAAAGCGATTATATCACAGCAATGCATGCGATTGGTTTCGTGCTGTCTTTCTTCATCTTCAAATGATCCAAAAACAAGCCGTTATTTTCCACTCATATGGCTGTTGGTCCCTGGAGCTTTTGTACGAGCAAATGGTCTGTGTTTGAGCGTATATATTTTTAGCTAGCAGCCTGCTTCCCACTGGCTACTGATTTTACATTTGTATGCCATTATCAACGCGATAAGTCTGAACTCATTTTTATAGGTTGTATTACCTTTACACTGACAAATTCATACTATCGCTGTTGGAGCAACGGCGAGGAAACCTGAAATATCTATGACTGCATCAATAATTAAACATGACACCAGCAGTTATGCGTTAGAAAATTTTGAAATTTAATCAATTAATTCTAGTAGGGCTAGAATGATATACAAAATTCAGCATGAGCAAATGGTATTATCAAATGTATGCAAGCGTTTTGTACTTACTGAAGACTCTACAATAGGAGCCAGCACTACGAAAACTATTTGAGGTCAAGACACGTTGAACAATTTAGCGGTGCAATCTCCTATACATATAGTTATTTGAGAGCATAGGGCCGGCTCCGCCAGGTGAAACACTAATGAGCACGAAAGGAATGTATAAACGATATTATTCAGTTTTTTTTATTTTTAAATTTGGTATAGCCTTATGGCCATATTTGAGCTACTTTGTTATTAAGTACACAATTCGTAACGCATTATGACTTATATATTTGTTCCACGCCATAAAAATATATAACTATTCTATTGTTCTTTGAATGATGTCATGGTTACCACGAAATGTGATAGCTGATGTTGAGCAGGGCCAGAGTATATATTTTTGCTAGACTGGCAAGTGTTCAGAGTTTGTTGTTTTTCTCACTTTTGGCGAAACTTAGTCTAGCCTCAAAACGAGGTATGGTGTATATTATGTAAAGAGAATTAGCTTTGAAGTCGCATTTCCGAAACTTCGTGAAGTTGACAGTGTTCCTGCTGTAATACATACATATTACATACATACATATACATATGGGAGATCGTTACACTCAACTGTCCCACGTTTCTTGACCAAATATAAAGTGGATTTTTGGCGTGGTACCGGCTCCTACGGACGAACTGTCAGTAAGCACGTAACACGTGTAAATGATATTATACGGTTTGGTCATTCTGACTTTGACATATCTATATGGTCCTATTTAAACTAATTAACAGGTGTTCAGAAATAGTTGTAATTCTCAATTTCGGTGAACTATGGCATACATTGATATCAATCATGTTGGTAACATGTGCCGACTCGGCAACCGTAGTGTTAGTAACATGTACCTCTTCGTTACTACAATGTTAGTATCGGTTACTGACACAATAGCCATAGTGTTTGTATCCTTTACAGACTCGGTATATATATAATATATAGAGTGAGTTAGTGTGGACGTCGCATTGTCGAGACTTTATATGATGTTGGCTTCACTACTGCAGGTTTACACATTCGTCTAGGAGATTGTACCGTCCTATTATCCCACATTCTTAACCTAAATATATAGTGGTTAAAGGGCGTAATACCGGCTCCTACTGATGAGTCGCCAGTAAGCACGAAACGAATGTGCATGAGATTATACTTTCCGTTCATGCTGCATTTGGTTTATCCTTCTGGTCACAACTGAACTATTTTGTTACTAGGTTCGCAACACCTAATACGTACTTACATATATATTAGGTCTCCGCAACAAACAGTATCTAATTTGTTACTAGTTACGCAATTTCTAATGCATATATATATATATATATATATTCTCCTCAACAAAATGTGTTTAATGGTACAGGTAAACTTTTTCATCAATTTCTTTTCTCCTCTCATCACGTTAAGTGCACGCTTCTCTTCTATTTTATTTTCTTGTACACTATTATTTAATTCTTGTTAACTTCGTGGGTAAATTTGACTCTAGTTGATTTGATATGTACCTTAATTTGTTATTATATTGATTTCAGTGCGATTTCATAATCTGGGAATTTTTGTTGAATGTTTTTATTGCTGGTAACTGTAGAAATTTAGGATAAAACAGATATTGTTTTCTCTTGGCGAGTAATTTGTGGAAACGAGTGACACAAGACTCGCGTAATTAATGCCATTGTATGACGATATTGAAAGCTTAAACTTTTACTTTGAATGCAGGCGTTTTGTTATGGTGACAACTACCTAATGTAAGAAATTTGCTTTTGACTAACAAAATGCTGTTGATAGGCTAACTATATAACAAATTAATCTAGTATGTGTTCAAATTTTGTGGTTCTGATATCTCCGTTGGATGAAATTTCTTCTGATGATACTTGAATCTGGTGGGCCTCTGGTGATGCTTGTTGTTGTTTATGTCGATAGCTAAATATTAAAAGAACGGGCTACTGGTATTAATGTTTCTTTCAAATTGGTTGAGTGGAGTGTAAATTTACGGGTTTTCAGAATTTCCAACAGATTTTTATGCTCATCGGAGTCTCTGCTTTAGAGGTTCTTGTCACGTATATCTTGTCTTTAATATGCATGTGCTCTACTAATTCATATAAAGAGTGGGATATATCGCCCTATAACACGCATAACAGCAGTCATATATGACCGTTAATCATTGGGGTGACCCACTAGAAATGACGATCTAGTGTTATGCAACCCACACGTAACAATCGATATGCTAGCGGTTCTGTGGCAGTGAAGCGTCAGTTTTTTACGTTTATTTACTGCTGACTAGAATGATGCTTTTGATGAGAAGAAAGACGAAGATGATGATCGTGATTATGATAATAGGAAGATTATAACGTTGATGACAAACTAATTCAGAAAACAAAAATATAAATCTGGATATATGTTTTATTATTCTTTATTTTGAACAGATACCTCTGTAGATAGAAGAACCATTGATTCAGAACTATCGGCACTGAATCCTCCTGACATTTCAATACCGGAATTACCTTTTAGTTTATCCAACCATCCAACTGCCCTTCACGAAGATTCTGCAGTTGCAGAAATTCAACGGGAGCTTCGTCAGGAAGCTATACGAGCGGGTGGTCTTGCGTCCAGGATCGAAAAGAATACGGAATCCATATCAAGCCGTAAGGATATCAGCAAGATTACTGGACAGGATCTTACTAATATGGATTTTGTCAGTGCATCAGGAAAATCGGTCAGAATTTAGAAATAAGTTTTTCTTTTTAAATGCAATAAGTAAACATTCTAGTATACTTTGATAAGATCTTTAAAATGTAAAATATGCATTACCGTTGTAATACATGTTTGAGAACTGTCTTCAAACACACCATATTAAATATTTGTAGCCGTGAGCAAATTTATTAGTGAGTCTGGCTCCTAGTATTCACTATACTAATCACACCGGAAATGTTTTCATGAATCTTACAGATACCATAGGGATACCGCTATCCTATATTATGTAAATCTTGGTGTTCAGTTTTACTGCATAGTTAGCATTGAGAGCCGGATAGGTAAAGGTGAAATTAGAGCGTTAGTCATTTGCTTTCGTCTCTAGTGTGCAAGATTTTAAAACTTGGATTCGCTCCGATGTTTGACAAGGTGGATCTGCTCCGATCTCGTTTAATTATGTTGCTGTAGTATATTCTGAGGTCGCCGTCACATTACGAAATGGAGATTGATGTTAAAAGCCAGTTTGTTTACTTACGAATACACCGACGATGTTGCTCTGTTGGCATAAAAGGAGGATGTCAGTAGGAGAGCCAATAATTGCATTCAAGAAATATCCATTTCGTAAGGTCTGAGACTAAATGCAACGTAAACGGATGTTATGACTAATTTGGATCCTGGCTGTCAGTCGATAACGATTTCGTCTGACTTGGAACCCTTTTAACACCATCTGGGTTGGCTTTTATCGAAATTTCCAGGCGTATTAGTCTTTCTACAGCTGGTATTGGCAAATTAAGCAAAACTTTCTGTAATGTATCGTTCATATCATTCAGCACCTCGTACTTTAAACGGGGGTGACTTGGGAGATTACCGAATATGCCTACCAGCGCCTTTAGAACTTTGCTAATCGATGTATTCACTGGACTTGGTTTAATCCATTGCTAGTTGAGCGCCAGGACGCATTACTCATAAAAAATAATTATGAGCCGATAAGTTCTAGTCGGCCTAACTTACTCATTACTTCAGTGAAATATACCGATGCTTTACTAACGCCTGACCTTGAAATTCATGGTAATGTGTGAACTGTAAATTAACACTATGTCGCCCGTTTCTTTTTTGATGTCAACTGTGTTAGTTTGACCTGCCCGGTATGAGAAAATCTAATTGCACTGAAGTGCTACGAATACAATTCAGTAAGTATTGAGATACACAAACAATCATACCAACGGTAAGGTCTCTTCTTCTGTGTTTATGTTCCATTACAATCGAAATTTTTTTATGGAATTGAACGAAAATTGCTTGCGTGGGCGGTGGGAACAATATACCAATTATTTAAATCAAAGCTTAAATGTTGTTCCTTGCGCAGCGCTGTCATCGCTCAATTTGATTCCACAATTTGCTTGTGCGGGACAATTGATAGCACTCGTAAATCGGTAAAATCTTGATTCCTTTACATTTCCAGGTGCACAGATTGTGTTTGGCATTGATTGATGGGTTCTCACTTAACCCGTCACTCTGAAGCCGTACAACGGTGGCTTGTCTGAAAATGACGGAACCAGATTTTCCGAATTTCCCCCAAATTTTTAGGACTTCATTTCCAGTTCCCATCTTCATAGTTGACACCAAACTCACAGGAAAATAACAACTTGTGGCAAATGTCGTATCCTCATTCATAATAGATCTATTTATATTTATTTTACTCCCTAATGTATTCTTTGTCTTTTTGCGTATAAATATAGAAATTTTATAAATTGGGAATTCTGAACATTAACAATTAACCTAAATGGATTACCTTGTTTATGAATCTTTATTAAACTAGTCTCTTGGAGGAATTTTGTCTCTTTGTACTAATGAGTTTTCGAGCACTGAATTTAATTTTCGCATCTCCCATATTAACGCAACAACTCAAACTGCCTGCACTATCAGTACACTGCACTATCAGCCTCGAGTTTGGTCTAACTGCACTGTAACCTTTTGTTAAATGTGTAGTGACGGAGTGAGAGCAAGCGTTCCAGACGTGAGGGGCAATTTTCGGCTGCTGAAGGAAACTCTGGCCACTGGCATCTGGGCAGATAGTGCTCATCAGCTTTGGTTGGCAGACTATCTAGGAGAAGGAAAACTCAGAATAAAAACCATCACTAGGAATGGGCGACCTAGTGTTCTTTTACAGTCCACATATAACCATGATAAGTACAACTTACAATAATTACATACTGCATCGGCCGTCGCGCACTATAAAAAGGGTCGCCTTATCTGCTGAGCCGTGCAGGGTGGATAAGCGAAAACAGGCTACTGCAGGAAACTCCAACTCTATATTCGATTCTGTGTCCTTTCCTTCCCCTTCCTCTTCTCAATCTTACAATAACTCTCTTTTAGATACTATAAATATGGTTGGTTTAGAACATAACACTGAGCCCAATACTAGGTTGCCAAATATCGAAAATGGTTCTTGTAGACGATCATTCATTAAACCTAAGTTAGGTTTTAACGTAGGCGCATTTAATGTGCGCACATTAAAACAACTTGGACAGCAAGAATCTCTTGCTCGTACGTTGGATAAATTAGAAATCGACATATGTTGCGTATCTGAAACCAGAGTACAGGATCCTACGTGTATTACAGAACTGGTTGCACCATCCCTATCTACGCGTTATTGGCTTCGAACATCTGGTTCCACAGAGTTCTCACAAGCCGGTAAATGGGGTGTAGGTATTGCCCTAAGCGCGCGAGCTGAAGCTTGCTTAATTGAATGGATCCTTTATATGGTCGATTGTGTGCGGCACGTCTAAATACATCTACTAAAATCAAAGCAAAAAACCGTTTCCATCGTTACCTCTTCGTTGTATCTGCATATGCTCCTACCGATTGCAGCACAGAAGAAAACAAGGACGCTTTTTACTCCTAATTAAGCTCCTTACTAAGTAAAGCACGAAGTTCGGATATAGTCCTGGTTATGGGTGACATGAATGCTCAAGTTGGTCGCTTAAGCAACAAAGAATTTCATTTAGGTGGAAGATACACTCTAAGCTCGACTCGCAATGATAATGGTGAACGGTTTTTGGATAGCTGCGCTGAACATAGACTATATTTAAGTAGTACAAATTTCAGACGTAGTGTTAAACGTTGTGCTACATAGCGTCCTCCAGCACCCGGACAACGGTGGACTCAAATAGATCATGTAGCAATTAGTTATAGATGGCGTGGTTGCATCCAGGATTGTCGCGCTTTTTGGAACACTTATGTCGACTCGGACCATGCACTTATCCGTTGTAGATTTGCTCTAAAATTTTCCGGGAAAATAATTAAGAATAAACCCCCAAATTGATGTAGGCAAACTCGAACAACCGTCCATCCGACAAAACTATGAAAATATTCTTAAGGCTAATCTAACTGGTCTGAATAGCAAAATCCGAATATACTTTGGTCCAAGATAAGTTCCACTATGCACAATGCAGGTACTACTGTATGTGGCATAGCAGGCTCCCGTAAAAATAATAATTGGCTCTCTGTAAAATCTATGGACATACTCGAAATAAGGCGCCAAATTCCACCTGGCTAGACTCATAATAATACCCGTCGCAATATAAGACGCCAACTTAAGCGCAGTCTAAAAGGCGATCTCGAAAACCTTTGGAGCAGAAAGGCTGAAGAAATGGAAGTAGCTTTCGCGTCAGGTAATAGTCGCTGTTTGTTCCAACTTATACAAACAACAGGTCCGAGAAAGTTAAAAGTTAGCGAAACTATAAATGATAGTAACAACGAATTAATAACCGATAAAATAAGTCGTCTTGACAGGTGGGCTGAACACTTTAGAGATCAATTTTCTTGGCCACCCGCGTCAGTTCCGCTTCCCGAAAGCATGTTTGCATCAAGAGTGTGGAATGTTAGTCCCGAAGAACCATCCGAGTTAGAAGTACGCGATGCAATCCTATCTCTTAAGCGCCGCAAAGCCGCCGGCTCCGATGATCTGCTTCCGGGATTGTTTAAGGATGGTGGCGATATAATTTCAAGAGCGTTGACCAAACTTTTTCATACCATATATATACTATTCCTGTACTGGATGAATTGCCTTTTCTACACTATACAATTCTTAGTTTATACTGACATATGTAAGTAATTAATGGGTCAGGTGTTTATATCAAGACCGCAACTTTGATTATAATAATTGTTATCACCACCCGCGCAACCAATGTTCGTTTAATTATATAAATGTTCATTTCAATACCATTTCCCCATGTAATGTGGTGTCTGTTCAGTAATGACAGGTTGGGCATGGTTAGTTGGAACTTTGGGTCTAAATGGATGCCATATGAGCTCCACCTAAAGGAAAAAATTGACTAACCAAGTAACATTAGTTAGTATATAACTGAAAATTGTGTGTAGTGTAGTGTGCGGCAGGATAGCTCAGTGGTTAGAGCACTAGATTCCGAAGCAGACGTGCCCAGGTTCGTATCCTGTCCGCGGCAAATTCTGGTCAGTACATGATGAGTTCCCAATAAGGACGAAACCGGTCTACTGGATGAATTGCCTTTTCTACACTATACATTTCTTAGTTTATACTGACATATGTAAGTAATTAATGGGTCAGGTGTTTATATCAAGACCGCAACCTTGATTATAATAATTGTTATCACCACCCGCGCAAACACTGTTCGTTTAATTATATAAATATTCATTTCAATACCATTTCCCCATGTAATGTGGTGTCTGTTCAGTAATGACAGATTGGGCATGGTTAGTTGGAACTTTGGGTCTAAATAGATGCCATATGAGCTCCACCTAAAGGAAAAATTGACTAACCAAGTTACATTAGTTAGTATATAACTGAAAATTGTGTACAGTGTAGTGTGCGGCAGGATAGCTCAGTGGTTAGAGCACCAGATTCCGAAGCAGACGTGCCCAGGTTCGTATCCTGTCCACAGCAAATTCTGGCCAGTACTTGATGAGTTCCCAATAAGGACGAAACCGGTCTACTGGATGAATTGCCATTTCTACACTATACAATTCTTAGTTTATACTGACATATGTAAGTAATTAATGGGTCAGGTGTTTCTATCAAGACCGCAACCTTGATTATAATAATTGTTATCACCACCCGCGCAACCAATGCTCGTTTAATTATATAAATGTTCATTTCAATACCACTTCCCCATGTAATGTGGTGTCTGTTCAATAATGACAGATTGGGCATGGTTAGTTGGAACTTTGGGTCTAAATGGATGCCATATGAGCTCCACCTAAAGGAAAAATTGACTAACCAAGTTACATTAGTTAGTATATGACTGAAAATTGTGTGTAGTGTGCGGCAGGATGGCTCAGTGGTTAGAGCACCAGATTCCGAAGCAGACGTGCCCAGGTTCGATCCTGTCCGCGGCAAATTCTGGCCAGTACTTGATGAGTTCCCAATAAGGACGAAACCGGTCTACTGGATGAATTGCCTTTTCTACACTATACAATTCTTAGTTTATACTGACATATGTAAGTAATTAATGGGTCAGGTGTTTATATCAAGACCGCAACCTTGATTATAATAATTGTTATCACCACCCGCGCAACCAATGTTCGTTTAAGTATAGCACATGTTGGTTACCAACAACGAATAACTAACGTTGACATCCGTAGACGTATTTTTGGATCTGACAATAAGTGCTCGTCTTTAGAAAAGCAAATAAGGCTCCATCAACTTCGTTGGCTCGGTCACGTTTTGCGTATGCCCTCATTCCGATTGCCCAATAGAGCTCTGTTCTCTCATCCAGCACCAAATTGGCGTAAGAAACAAGGTAGGCAGCTTTTGACATGGCAGAAACAATTAAAGTCACTTACATCCAAATTGGGTAGTATAGGATCCACTCGTCTGCCGGGATGGGGTCCTCGTGCACATCACAGTTCTTGGTTAGAAATCCTTAGCGATATGGCAGCGAATCGAGCTCAGTGGCGATCTTGTTGCAGATGTATAGTAGAATCATCTTAGTAACTTTCTTTTCTTAGTAGGGCAAAGTTAGCTGCGAGGTTCGGTTTGTTTATGACGTGATACGGTGAAATCCGCAAGGAAGTTGTGTTGCTGATGTCGCCTTTCCCGACTGCTAACTTGGCCATAATGGTGTTGTGGAGAGGTTTAGTTTGCCTCATTTCTGTGAGTTATCCTGACAAATTTACTCATAGTAGCAAGGTTTTCCTTCTCTCTCTACCCCTCTCCCTCTCTCGTAAATCTCAATAATAATTTATCTAAATTCACTTATATACTTTTTTTCCACTCCTTATGGTTATATGGCAGTGAAACATTAGTCACTTGACTTTTGTGTGGCTGGAAATGATGAAATGATGATGATGATCAGTACAACAACTGGTACACTACGTCCAACTCCTCACCTTGATTCCGCAGATTTGAAGTGAATGATGAGGGATCCCGTAGAATTATCGTAAATTTGAAGGGCGCTAAAATCATACAGAAAGTTGGAACGACGTCAGCTAAAATTTCCAGTGGTCTGAGCCAAATCTCAGTCGTCAACTAACAATACAATAGAACCTGCAAGTATCGACTAATCTGCCACCTGATCGTGTATGAAAGTATAGTTGTTACAAAATTTAACACAAATTGGGAAGATCGACAACTTTGATGGACACCACCGAAAATATATATCACCAACTTTAAATAATCATCATCATCATGTCCAGCCATACAAAAGTAAAAAATGACTAATGTTTCACTGCCACATAACCATAAGTAGTGAAAAAAAATTATAAAAATGAAAGCAGAAATAATATTTTAGACAAATTATTAGTGAGATTTATAATAGAGAGGCAGATAGAAGGAATACCTATCTACTATAAGTAAGTTTATCAGGATAACTCACAGAAATGAGGCAAACTAAATCTCCCCACAACATCATTATTAACAAGTTAGTATTCGGGCAAGGCGACATCAACAATTACAGCTTCCTTGTGCATTTCCTTGTATCACCGAATAAACAAACCAAACCTCGCAGCTAACTTTGCCCTATTAGGAAAAGAAAGTTACGAAGATGATTCTAATAGACATCTACAACAAGATCGCCACTGAGCTCGATTCGATGCCATATCGCTGAAACAAATCATGGTGGTCTGAAGATTTGCGACATTCAGGAGATAGGATTGCATCTGGCATTTTTAACCATGATGGTTGCTTGAGGTTAGCGTTATACACTGTTTATATCGGCATAATTTCAGGGATTAGGACTGACGCAGGTGACCAAGTAAAATTGATCTTTGAAGCGTTCGGCATGCTCATCAAAACAGTAAATTTTATCGGTTATTAGACGGTTGTCACTACCAATTATAGCTGTGAAAAAAATTAATTTTCTCGGACCCGTTGCGCGAATTAGTTGAAACAAGCGTAGTTTGTTACTTGATGCGAACGCTTCTTCCATCTCTTCGGCCTTTCTGGTCTAAAAGGATTTGAAATCGACTTTTACACTGCGTTTAAGTTTACATCTTACAAGTCTACGTGTATTATCATATGCAGTGTTAGCTTGTCTTTTGCGTCTAATTTTGAGAATCTCCATTGAATTTACAAAGACCCAATGACTATTTCTACGGGAGCCTACAATGCCACATACAGTAGTAAATGCTTGGCGCATAGCGGAACTTATCTTCGTTCAAAGTAACTTCGAATTTTCGCCATCAAGACTAGTTAAATTTGACTTTAAAATATCTTTATATTTATGTTGGAAGGACGGTCGTTCGAGTTTTCTTACATCTGTTTGAGGTTTATTCTTATTTATTTGTCCGGGAAACTTGTGGGGAAATCTACATCGTATAAGTGCTTTGTCTGAATCGACATAATTGTTTCAAAACGAATGACAATTTTGGATGCAACCACTCCATCTATAACTAAATGTGACATGATCTATTTGAGTTCACTATTTTTCGAGGACTGGAAGACGCCATTTGGCGCAATACCTCACACCAAATTTGACATTTGTACTATTCAAGTACAGTCTATGCTCCGCGCAGGTTTTCAACAGTCATACTTTATTATCGCTGCGCAAATACAACGAAATGTAAATTTTATTAAGATTTATAACATTTATTTTATTAGGCCTCTTCAAGTGTGCCGCATAAATTCGGTTGATTTCGCTCCGCCACCATTTAGGACCAAGCAGATAAGGCAACCATTTTATCCTACGTGACGGCCGATGCAACGTATACCCACTATAGTTCGTATTGTTCATATTTAGATTTCAGCTTTAAAAGAATACTGTCGTTTATCCCTAATGGAAATGGTTTGTACTCAGTTTTTATTTTGAATTGTCTATCAACCAAGATTGACGAGCGCTATCTGCCCAGGCTTCAGTGACCAAACTTTCTATTCGCGTCTGGCTCTCTTGGTCACTTTCTTTCACTACTAATTTAACACTAAATGCTACCGCTTGGTTATATCGATCTCGATGCTTCATATGAAACGCGATGATGGCTGTATTCGATTAGACCCAGCTAGGTTCATTCTACCGTTCCCGGTCCAACTTATTAGTGCCTGCCGGTCGTTAGGCCAGAAAGTTTTACAGCTGCTACCTAGGGTGCAATTATGAAGTAAAGTACTGTAGAACCTGTAAGGTATTTCTTGAATGGTTGCGTCGTAAAGTCCATCCCCTCCTCAACGTGGTACGACGGTGTCAACCATGTCTCGATGGCCGATCGTACATGGGCTAACGGGGCTATGGCGGTGGTGTCACCAGGGCGTGGTGGATTTCCGACCGGCAATCGGATCTCCTATAAAATACCACATGAGCCCGACGACGGCACCATGACTCGGCGTGTGTTCCCCGCCACAAAAGGGTTCAACAGCCACAGGATTACATGGACTCATGGACAGTACCCCGTACTTCCGAATGGCGAATGTGCTCTCAACAGCCACCGGCAACCATGCAACTTACTGCTGCCTTGCAGACTGCGCTTGGATGTGCAAAGGCTAGAGGTGCGTCCTCGATCAAAAAGCCGAGTGGTGAGGGGACACCACTTGTACCAAATTCCCAAGAAACTCCATGAAATGTGGAGCCGGCTTATCCTCCAAAAGGAGTCAGCCGCAGTAAAGTAATGATTGCGCAGTGCGAACGTCAAATTTAGAGTATCCACGATTTTCCTTCGTGGGTTGTCGCTTTGCACTATCAGTTTCGCAAATATCCGATTGATCCCCATTTCCAAGTACGCATCGAGTTCGTCTTCGTGGTGGCTGGGTGCTGATTTGTTGCTTTCCTCCCTCTTAGAATAATCAATTGATTATGTGTGCGAGCGCGATGGCGCCTAATGCAATCTAAACAAAATCCGAGCCTGTATTAGCTGGATATTGGAAGACGCTATCAGAGATGATTGCCGATTTTAGTCGCAGGTGTTTTTCGTATTTTTTATACGCATTCATTTTGGAGTTAAGATCTTCGTATCGCACGATCTTTTATTAGTTCTTTCTTAGATGAATTGCAAATATTTACGCTTCCGAATTCTGTTCTGATGCTTTCCATCATTTTTAGAGACGTTGTTCTGACAGCCTTTCACTCGTTGGAAAATTCTCGTAGCTCTCCGAAGCTATTTTAATTTCTTTGTTAGTTTCATTATGTTCGAGTTCACTAAAGGGACAATTTGTGCTTTGATGCTCGATCCGTCATGTTCAGATGCAGAATTCTGCCCAATTAACGTAGCTGAAATTACTCTAATAACTTGAATACATTTATTTAGCATTCCAGTGTCTCTCGAGTGTGCTTGAAATCGAGAGTGTTATCAATAAATTATATTATTTATTTATCTCTATAGGCAAAACAGCATTGCATCAAAATTTAATAACTAAAACCCCACTGATGCATGACTATACAATTAGTAGTTATATGCAGGCGGTAAAAGTACACTAAATGGATGTTTCATTTTGTGTTTAATACTCCTTAATAACGAAAACATCTTTTACCATTTGCCATGAACAAGGCGAAATATCTTAAGCAAAAACTTTGATTACTTTTGTTCTCCACCAGAAAACCCTACTTGTTAGCCGAACCGCCTCACCTGCGTCAAGTCAGTCAGCAATTCATGTTGCACCTGCTACCTCTAACAGTTCTTTTCCTAACCAAACGACCAATTGGAAGTCGTTGGTACGTCAGGGTCACGCTGGCGATGTGTTTATGGATGAACGATCACATGGAGCAGCTGATTTAGCAATTGTTAACGGATCCGCATCGGGGCAAGTACCTAATAAACTTCCTCCTCGGGAAACTATTCCAGACCAGTTTGTTGACAATCAACTTAATACTCATGCAATTGGCCAATCAAGAGCTTCCTCTTCGGATGGTTTGGCTCTCGGCCAAAGTCAAAAGATTAATGTCTTCATGGGAGACGGTGACACAAATGCAGATATTATCAAAGGCACATCCAGTCAATATAAAGGATTAAATAACAAATATATCAATTCGCTGCAATCACCAGTTATACCCGTGAATCGTAGTACCGAAAACTCGAATGTGCTAGGCACGCATCGTCCCACAGGACTGATTATCTCGGGTTCCAGGTCTACAGCACCTACACAAGTTGCGACGCTTATCAAACCACAACAGTCTGCCTCACGTCTTATCTCGTCGGTGTCTTCAATTGGTGTTTCTAGGCCAACTGCGCAACAGGTAAGTATTTAATGCCATGGTTTGAGTTTTTAATCGTCCCTAATGCTGGAGAGGAATTGGAGATGTTCTATCGCAATTACCACCGCCTTGACAGCTTGGTTAAACATTGCCTCCACTAGGCTCGTTTGAGGTTACTATCAGCTCAACACCATGAATTTACGAGCCGTGCAGTTCTCGCGTCTTCTGGCTATTGCAAGCTAGGTTGTGTCGTCAGAATTTGTCAAGAATGCCGATTACTTATCCTCCTCGCTGGACCTGACCAGTAGTTTTGGCTAATTGTTTGATCAATAACAATTGTAGGATGTATAATTGTGACAGTGTAATATCATCACCGATATCAGCCATTTTTAAACTGAAATTTTTATACACCATCTGAACAACACTGGTATTGGTGCACATCTGCGGAAAACCGGTTGTAAATAGGGTCCAGTAGTGTGAGCTGGTCAATTCTATTTTATAGATTCGAGATTTTCTGGAACCTGGTGTGTGCAAGACATAGGTCTTCACGAATGTGTGGATTTGTGAGTGCTGAAGACGTCTCACTCATGATATTCACAGCAACGTTCGTGACTAAACTGTCTCCTATTAAATACACTATTTTTTGCTACAGCGATGCCACCATGAACCATAACCAAACGAGGCTCCCCGCAGTCAAAAAGAACATCATCCCGTGAGTCTTCTACGCGGTTTCTTGATTTTTCTGTATTTCTTTCTGTCATAACAACCTGGAGAGAGGCTATTCAGCCACGTATGAAGATGACTTATGTCTCGGCAGGAGTTAATGGTCGTAAAGTTATATGAAATATCCTTATCTGAATACTTGATTCCATCACAATCTTGAGTGCTGTTCGTTTGTAACATATTTTCATGTCACCTATTTAAACCACGCCTCATTTTCTGACACTTAATAGAATTATAACATGTCTAGTTAATACTGTCGAGGACTAGCAAAGAAACTCCTACGTCTACTTGCGCATAATGACGACAATGCTCCTTTTCTGTGCTGATGGCGTTAATAGTCTGCTTCCTGACTTCCTCGTCACTACCTAAGACGCCAGCTCTGGGCTTACTCGCCTGAAGCCTATTTCTTTATGTTGACAGCTAGATGGACCGAATTCTTTGTAGTGTTTTTTTTCCCACCAATCGTAAGTATATTAATGTTCATGATAGCACGAGCGGTTTGGTGGGAATATGAAGGTATTGGCAGAGAATGAGATAGACGTTGAGAAATAAATAGGCATACGGTTTTTATTGTTTCTCGATTGTTGCACAGAAATGACAAAATCTCACTTAAAACTATCACGTCAACACCACAAACAATAACCATTAAATTTACGAATCTAATGGTTAAATAACCTTCAATACACGAAAAACACGAAGCTAAGTGTAATAAATCATTTGGCTATTTTCTCTGAACCTTTTATAGCTTATTAACTGGCATGTATGTGTGGTAGCCTATACATATAACGTACGGAAAAGAAATTGATCAACAGTATCCGCTTACACATGCTATAAAAGTTAGTTTAAAAAAGGCCTAGTGGTGTCAGGCAAGTAAGTGATTTTTGAGAATTTTTATAAAGCGCATTTCTGAGCCTACGTAACAAACTTCGCTGTTCTACATAAAGTAATTAGGAATAATTAATAAACATACAAAGCCCTTGATATCAAGCTACATGTACCATATCTAAATGTTCGACAGTTGCTCCAGTATGGTATTACATTCTACCGGATAATTATTTGAAATCCCTACCATGATATCCAAGTATTCCGCTGAACCCTACTGACCGTTAAATCAGCGTCGTCAAATATGCAACCTTACTGGAGTCAGGTTGAAGTAAAAGTAACTTCTCAGACACCATAAACATCAGAGCTCGAAATTGTTCAACAAGAAAAGCAATTAGAGATCAAATCCATACATTCTGCCTTTTTACGAATTAGGCACAATACAACTCAGAAACAAGTTTGCAAAAACGGAAAATACCTGGTAAACATTCATACAAATTATAGGCAAAAACGAAAGCCTGGCTAAAGCACAGTTCGTCGATAGAGAAGTAACCAGATTATAGGCAGTACATTGAACATAAACCCCGTGGTGATGAATGCCTGTTAATTCACCACAAATTGCCCATACTCGACTTTCCCTTATAGTTTTAATTTTATCTTGAAGTCTCATTTCATACCACTGTAGATACAGTTAACCCTATCTAGCTAGAATGACTGCCTCCAAGTTTCATTGATGAAGTCGAGACAAACGCGTGGCTTTATGCAGGATTCTAAGGCATCGACTGAATCAGATTTGATTATATAACATCGGCGAATAACTCTTGCAGTCATTATTCACGGAATTAATGATAATCTAGCGCCCATGATAAAATCTGTCAAATTGAATAACTAGATCACATTAGAGTAAAAAAACTATATGCATAATGGTAATCTGGCTTTGCGCAGTCTAATCAGTTTGTGAATTTATTAAAATGAAAACACATAAAAACATGCACTTATTCCTAAGTTCAACCAGTTAACATGACTAACACAACTATTACGATGGTCTAACCGGATAGTAATTTTGTTCTGTCTGCACTTAAAAAATTGCAGTTTAGGCGCACGTGTTAAACAAGTTGATGAATGCAAGTCTACATTTGCGAAACACCAGTAAATCCAGAGGTGGACTTTAAGATAGTTACTAAATGCTTTGTATGAAGTGCTGTGATTGAAAAAACTGCAAACGGATTTATACGAGTAGGTACTAAACCTGAATTGGAGTTGATTTCCACAATTTATTTATTTCTAAATTTAACATTCCTTTCTTTAATTCTCTGCATATTTTTCTTTAATCTATAATAAATATCCTCGTAATAGCGAGGTTTATTTGCAGAGTTTAAAACTAATGTTTTTTCTTGTGTAAAGAAGCTGTTTATCTCGCGCAATATTGTCTTTTCTATTATTTTTAAATATTGTTTGCCGCAAATTGGGACTTTTTCAATAGGCTGCTGCACCAGTAAAACTCGTTGTATCATCTTCATCTATGGTTTCTTCGTCTTCATTAGCGGCAAGAACATCTGGTCTTTTACCTGTGTCTGATAAACGTGAGGCTATGTCCACGTGGAATGAGCCTCCTAGTGTAGGCGGTTTATCGTCCAAGTTCGTAGTTGGTGCATCTTCACTAAAAAGTGGCACAATCAGTGTCCAATCGGTTTCCTCGGTTATGCAGACAGTAAACCCCGCGGCTGCAATCTCTTATCCTGTTCGACGCAACATCACGTTGGTACCTCATCAGCCACGAAAACTTTCTCCAGTTTCTACATGTGTGTCTACTGGATCTGCGAGTGGTGTCAGCACAGTTAACATGATGCTGACCGCTGGGGGCAATAATAATCCTGGTGCTCCTATAATCCGCCACACGACTTCGAATTTATATTCACATTTACGACATGAGGTAATTACTCGCGTACATTTTGTTGTAGAGAGCCTACTTTATAATATAATGAGTGAAAATATTTCACTTCTAACAGACACAATCTTCTATCTAGTATGTTCGCTGCTGTTGTTGTCGTCCAGATTGTTGTTGGTGTTGATATTGTTGTTTCTATTTTTAGTGTTTTCTGTTTAATTTTGCAAGCTCTATTGTTTTTTCTGCTCTTATTGTTGCTTCTGCTGCCAGTAGTATTGCTGTGGTCGTTGATGGTGTCGTCTGTATGGCTGTCGGTGTTGGTATTGCGGTTGTCGTTGCTGCTGTTTCTGTTATTATTTTTGCTTTTACACTTGTTATTGGATTTTTTATTGTTTTTGTTGTTAAATTAAACGAACATTGGTTGCGCGAGCGATGATAGCAATTATTATAATCAAGGTTGCGATCTTGATATAAACACCTGACCCATTAATTACTTACATATGTCAGTATAAACTAAGAATTGTATAGTGTAGAAAAGGCAATTCATCCAGTAGACCGGTTTCGTCCTTATTGGGAACTCATCACGTACTGGCCAGAATTTGCCGCGGACAGGGCTCGAACCTAGGCACGTCTGCTTCGGAATCTGGTGCTCTAACCACTGAGCCACCCTGCCGCACACTACACAATTTTCAGTTATATACTAACTAATGTAACTTGGTTAGTCTATTTTTCCTTTAGGTGGAGCTTATATGGCATCCATTTAGACCCAAAGTTCCAACTAACCATCCCCAATCTGTCAGTACTGAACAGACACCACATTACACTAGTGTAGTGTGCGGGAGTGAGGCTCAGTGGTTAGAGCATCATCATCATCATCATCATGCTCAGCAATACAAAATCCTAAAGTGACTAATGTTTCAGTGTCATATAACCATAAGAAGCGAACATTGTAATTCGTATATTTAGAGCATTAGATTCCTAAGCAGACGTGCCCGGTTTCGAGCCCTGTACGCGGAATATTCTGGCCAGTACATGATGAGTTCCCAATAAGGACGAAACCGGTCTACTGGATGAATTGCCTTTTCTACACTATACAATTCTTAGTTTATACCGACATATGTAAGTAATTAATAGGTCAGGTGATGATATCACGATCCCAACCTCGATTATAATAAAATGTTGCTGTTGTTGTTTTCATTTTTATTGTTATTATTATAATTTTATTGGCGCTTTGCAGTTAGAATTGCTGATGGTTATTCTGCTGGGCTGATATATATATATATATATATATATATATATATATATATACTTTAAATCTCATTGTACTGTCCAATTGTCCCATATTTCTCACACAAATGTGTAGAGGGTATAGGGTGTAGTACCGACTCCAGTGTGCAAGAAACGCATGTGTACATGGGAGAATACCTTTCGTTCAGGCTGACATTGATATATCATTCTGTTCCTAATTGAACTAATTTGTTACTAGGTACCAAATACTCAATACACAATTGCATTATACTAAACACTATATAGCTTTCCGCTTGATCATTGAAGGATCGATAAAGGTAGGCTATAAACTATACTTTTGGCGCCGTCACATTCATGATTACTTTCACTAGAGCTAGTATATGTTAACATGAAAAATGTTAACGTCCATCGATAAAATCGGCTGAAATATCATTTATATCAGAAGAAGGAAAATGGTAATTCTTTAACATGGGAAAGCTTTATTTTAACTGCAAATCAGTTGTAGAACTAGACATTACTATGATTACGATCCATTCGTTAATTGTAAATTATTTTTCCAGTATACTTTCTCGTAAAGTGTACGACAGGTCTGATTTCTGTATCAAAAACCTGATTTGATCATATATTTAGCGTAAAATGGTTATAAATTTAGTGTGCATGTCGTTAGCAGGAAGTTTCACTAAATATGAACACAATACCGGCCCAGTTGCTAAATATACCATTTCTGTGAAAACGAGCCCATTAATAGAATACTGAAAACTTGGGCTTAGTATGGATAGATTTGTCCAAAATGTGCGGATATCGTATTAATGCTTGCGCTGTGCGACCTTCAAATGTTGAATCGCCGCGATTTGCGTTTGCAGGTTGTCGCAATGCACTATCAGTTGCGCAAAGATTCGATTGATTCCCATTTCCAAGTACACATCGAGTTTGTTTTAAACAAAGAATTGGCTTTAGTAGCTAAACTCTATATATGTATATGCATAGAGCACATGAAAACACCCACTCAACAACATATATATATATATATATATATATATGTGTGTGTGTGTGTGTGTGTGTGAAATTGGGATCAATCGGATCTTTGCAAAACTGATAGTGCAAAGCGACAACCCACGAACGCAAATCGCGGAGATTCAAACTGTGCGGACTTGTCACATTCGATTGGTAGAATTTAGGTCATTAGTATGTTTGCACTCAAATTCGTATATTCGTATTTAAGCAGGCAAAGCAGTTTTCTTTATATGAATGAATTTTCTTTACATTTAAATGCATTTCCTGTCAAATATTAATTAGCATGTAATCCTGAGCGTTTATCGACTGTTTTATTGTATAAACAAGAACAAAGATTACGCTTTTTCATAATATGAATTTTTTAAACTTTTGTTCTCAACGATTCACTTTAGCAGCCGTCTAAGTTTGGTCTAGTTAGAACCAATTCTGGTTTTACGGGAAAACTGGCGCCTCCATTGAATGAGGGCGAAGTCACATCGCAATCACAACTGCCTCCATTAATCACTTCCAGTCAAAGTTTTATCAGCAGTAGCGACACCAAAATTGTTCATGTTTCTTCAGGGGGTGGGGTTGGAACCATTATCAGTCCTAGACATTCAATGACCGGACTCCCTTTGCAGTCGATTCCAAGCAATGATATGAGTAGCACTAGCAGTTCCGGTGTCTTTCCTGGTAATCGGCGCATTGTTGCCGTCGCCAAAAATGTTCACGCTCCTTCATCATCAAGGCAACCAAACTCCATGACATCTTCATCGTCGATATCAGGTTCACAGGGCCCTTCAGCTGTAAATGCTATGACGCGGAAAAGACGAACCGATGAGGACGGAATGATGTTATTGGATGGTAAGTCATTTCGAAACTAAATGGTGTTCAGTCGTAGTTTTTCTTTGTGTATGGAGCATTCTATTTATTATATTATTAATTTTAAAATAGGGGCATTAATATTATTATTATTTTCAACCAACAGTTCGAGTTTATTTTCAAATTATTGATTGAAAAGAACAAGAATATGCAAAAATGCATGAAGTATGACATTCATGGTAACAAGATAGTTGAAAAGGACCAGAACAATATTTCAAAGTCTGTATGCACAAGTGTTGACTTCATCTATATTGGTTGGATCATTTATGCGGATTCTATCAGAATTTATTATAAATGCGTCGTCCAGCCGAGACTTAATTATCCTTAACTCCGCAGTCAAAGCGTTCATTTGTTCTAACAATGTTGTTACTAAATTTTCCAAACCATCAGAAGAAGTCGATTTGCTCAACACAAATGCTTTATTTTTAATCAATTATTTATAGGAGTTTGCTCGCATAAAGCATGTCCATTTAGTAAAAAATACAAATAATTTTTATTTCATGTAAACTTCTGCAGCTCGAATTCGGCATGTGCTGATTGCTTCATCTTAATTGGTGCACTTCTGTGAGGACCTTCTGTTGTAATTATTGGAGCGTTCTCGGCCTCAAAGATGGCTATTGCTATAACGAGAAATCTGAATTTATGCTTATATTAGTTATATGGTTATTGGCGATTCATCAGTAGGAACCAACAATATTATTGTTATTTCTTGGTTTTGGTCGATTTTATCATAGAAATACTGTTGAAAGAAGTTAAATATTAAAAAATTTTTATCTCAATAGGCTTCAGTGTGTCATCTAGTTCAAGTACCATCACCAGTGGCGAATATGCCGAAACAAGTTGTCGTCTGCCAAACAACAGATCGGGGCTCGGCGATGATCAAGGGGATTTTGAACTTATCCCTGATAAGGGTGTGCCTTTCACTGTGAAAAGGCCTCGGCATCAGGTCAGTGAAACTGAGAGAAACGTAGGTTCGCCTTCAAACTTCGCAAGTGGAGGATATATCCGTTTACCATTCTCTCGAAGATGAGCTGTAGATTAATTTTGTTGGTGCACGCAACGTTTTGTTGCACAGCTTTTTCACTTTTATAAAAGTTTCTACATTTTTTATGTAATATACCTGCCTGAAAAGGCGTGGCTTTTAAAGCTAAATAAATTTAGCATTTTGTGACCTACAGAATTAATGCCTGGTAATTTGTAGAAGATATTAGTTGACTCTTAGTGGAGAGCACTTTTCT
Source organism: Eudiplozoon nipponicum (assembly GCA_029291075.1). Classification (NCBI taxonomy): domain Eukaryota; kingdom Metazoa; phylum Platyhelminthes; class Monogenea; order Mazocraeidea; family Diplozoidae; genus Eudiplozoon; species Eudiplozoon nipponicum. The sequence continues at coordinate 174,045 of JAQBSW010000604.1, forward strand.
TGAATGACAAACAACTTGCCGAAATGCCACAGGGCTACATTTAACATGCAAATTTTGCCGGAAAAGCATTTTATGTTTCTTCTGTATTCTCAGAAGAACAAAACGTTAAAATTATCATTTTTGCTCAGTCGTGGACAGATCTAGCCATTCAACAATGAAGAATAGCCGGTTGCTAAAATCTTCCAGCACAAATCGTTTTTTACTTAGTGACGAATAAACCTAACGTGCATTTTTCTTTGCTTCAGCACTATAATTTTAAAACAAACGTTTGAACAAATCGGATTTAGACGCGAAAGGAAAATCTAGAGTTATTGATCATTGATAAAGGTGTACAGTTGACTTAACTTAGCAGTAGAATTACTAACTTTATTTCTTTTTTGTTGTAAATGTTATTTCCTTAGACATGTTGAGAGAAAAAAATTTTGGTGAAATCGAATGAGATATTTTTATCTTGCGTTAGCCAACACTAAAGAGATAATAATTGAGGAGATTTGTTCCAGGTTTATAGAAGAGCATCGTTAAGACGGCATTACTCATTGAAATACCGATTGCAGCACATGTATTTTTTCTATAGGCTGATATCAGGCAACAAATATGTTTCACGCGCAGTGCTCGACAGAGGCGGATTATTTTGAATCGTTTTCTGCCTAGTACCAATTTGAACCAGTGGACACTAGCCATTCATTGTATATTCCATTGTTCATAAAAGAAAATATCTAAATTGTATTTCTATCACACGTTTTGTATCAAAATACCAGCTACTCTCATGGAGGCACAAGTATACGGTGCTGTGTGGACTACCGGTGAAATATTGGGTTAACTCCGAATAATGACCTTGTTTTGCTTTGTCTTGTCCACTTCGCATAATTCTTTCTCTCTCTCACACACACATGATTTATTCCTTTCTTTAACATACGAAGATTGTTATTCTAAATTTGCTTAGACTTAATTATAAATAATTCGTTAAACGCTTTCTATTACAATAGTGTGATATGGTGACATGTATCGCAGAATTAAAATCAGCTAAAAAAGCGCCAGGTCTATATTACAAGGCGGCCATGGCTGAGGAAAATGTAGCTTGCTGTTATGAACTTTGCAATACAGAAGCGTGAATACTGGCATCAAACATGATATCGTGTAAATTGACAAGTATGGCGAAATGTAGTATTTTCCATAATTAAACCGCTTGTAGCGAATGTTCACTGTACTAACAAATATTTTCTTTTTCACTCCAAAAAATGTTTCACGTGTCAGAGTTGCTTGCTGCTTATTGGTTATCCTAGATGTACACGAGCCTTTTTTTATGATACCTAATTTTAAATAAATGAATTATGCTGATACTACTTTACACCAGAAACCTTTTCATATGACTTTATTTATATTAAAATTATCAGTTCCAATGAGATTTGTTTCGCGAATAACTAGGTGAGCAACACCTAATACACTACCCACGTCGACGTTTGGTGTTCGAAATTACCACTTAAATAGTCAACGTAGACGTTCCCTGATTGCCACTCACTACACGCTTATTTCGACAAAAATTTTATTCAGCATAGATTATTCCTGAATGATAACTCTTGCTCATTTTATCTATCACGTGTTGCACTACCTCGATTAACTCTCAGTGATATCCGGTATGCGATTCTCTTCATGAACCACCTAGGCGATAACAGTTAAAGGCCAATATATATATATATATATGTTTATGATATCCATGCCGTTTTAATTAACACAGTATTCTTATAATTAGGAAAACAACACATAAATAACAAAGTGGATAAAGGCCATTTATTTCGTGAATACTAATCATCTCTTATACAATCATACATATTTATACATTTTGGGTTTTCAATTGATTATGCTAGTGGTAACAAATCTGACTCGTTTTTACTGCTGTTTCTTGTTTTGTCTAGTTGGTGAGTGTGTATGCGTTTGTGTTTGTGTGTATGCGTGTTTGCATGTAAAGGTCAATCTCGCAGTATTGCGAAGTGATGTCTGATATCTTGTCATTATTGTTTTGATAGCTTGAGAATTAACCATTTGTGCGCATTGTTCTCTGTTACGTATACAAGTGCTATTTTTCCCAGTATAGTTGATCGTTTCACCTCGTTGCGCAAAGTTTTCACGTGGTAACAACGCCAGTGTTGATTGCAGTGTTAAACGCTCACATTGTTTGGAGACTTCTGTCATCGTATGCGCCTCTGTTATTTCCACTTCAGTTTGTTGCCAATCCGATTGTATGTTTGTTGATTCTAGTCGAGGGCCTGTTTGTTCTTGGCTGGATACTAGTAGATTGTGGTTGAATTTTGTTATTCTTGGCCAGTCGATAAGGATATCATGTTGATGAAACTTTTGAATATTAAGGTCAGGTGCTTGTTGTTTTATGTAAAGTGCTTCGTAGATAAATAATAATTTTTCTGATTTTGCTTTATGTAGAATTGTGAAATTGGTCGAATTGACAGGGTGCCCCGTTGCCAATATATGATCGGAAATAGCTGATTTTCCTGACGGTGGCAAGTCTTTGTTAATCAATTTCTGTGGCAAATGTTGCTGGATTCTGCTTATCAATTGCTTCTTCGTACGTCCGATATATGTGCTACCGCACATACATGAGAATTTGTAGACTATGAATGATTTGGAGAGAATTGGCAATTGATCTTTGGCATCCAACCTCATGATTCTCTGTGTACTAAATGTCATATTAACTTTAACACTGGGAAAGTTGTCTTAGGTATGCCGTATTCAGCCGCCGTGAAGTATTGAGGCTGGTACGTCGCCTCTAAATGGTAAGTTTAGGAAAACCTGTCTTGCCGGTATCCTCTCTAGTGCGAATCTGCCGTGGTCTGATGTTGACATCAATGAAACGCTCTGGGTAGTTGTTCATTAGCAAAATTTTCCTGAGGTAGCCCAGTTCTTCCTCAATCTTGTGTTCAGAGCAGATCTTCCTGATTCTGTTTGCTAGGTTGTTTACTAAGTTTCTTTTGTGGGATTTTGGCACACTACTGTTGTAGTGAATGTATTGTCCGGTGAAAGTGGATTTTCTATGTATGGCCAGTGTCAAATCTCCGTTTGCTTCTCGAGTGATTTTGATGTCAAGGAAGGGAAAACTGTCGTCTTTCTCTACCTCGAGAGTGAATTTGATGTCTGGATCGGCTCCATTTGCTTGTTTGAGGATTTCGGAAGGGTCTGCTGCTTCTGAGATGAACAACAAGATATCATCTACATACCTTTTGTAGAGTGCGCACTGGTCAATTATACATTTAGGCTCGTTTTTTCCAGGTGATACATGTATACATCTGCCAGGAGGGGTGCGATGCAACTTCCCATAGCTGCACCATTGATCTGACGGTAGTATATCCCTTCGAATGTAAATTGCACGTTTTTAGTACATGCTAATATAAGGTCTTTGATGTCATTGGTGTCTATAGGGAAGTCAAAAAACTCATTTTTGATGAGGTCACACAAGATCTCCGTTGTCTTATCCAGTGGTATGTTTGTAAATAAGGATGAGAAGTCAAGCGAGACCATTTTATTCTGTAGGATGTTCTTCCCCTTCAATTCATTTGTTAGTTCGAAGGAGTCTTTGATAGTGTTAGCGTTTATGATGCTCCGTATTGGTTCAAGTAGTTTGCAGAGAAATTTGGCTGGTTTATGTTGTGGAGCGTTGATCATTGACATAATGGGCCGCATCGAAGGAGCTCGTGAGGCTGTCATGGCTTTATGAGTTTTTGGTTTGCCGTACAATCTTGCGGTGTTTGTTCCGACTGGTTTTGCTTTTGGATGTCTTCTGTGAGTTTTGATCTAATCTCGGAGTCAGCCACCGATGTTAGAACATGTTTTTCCATCTTTTTCAAAATTGCATTAATTCTTGATTCGATGTTCGTTGAATCATCTTTCTGTTTGATGTCATCCTTTAATTTAGATTGGTCATTTATTATATCGTTCATGGCCTTCCTGTAAGTGTCGGCTTCAAGTATAACAATTCCTGATCCTTTGTTGGGTGTGGCAAGTCGTATGGATTTGTCTGATTGGAGTTTTCTAAGTTCGTCTATGTGCTGTTTTGTGATGATTTGGCTGCCTTTGAATTCCTTCTTGTATTGTTCTAGTGCGCTTACTATCTCAGCTTTCAGTCCTTGTCCATTGAATGCATGTGGGGCGGTGTCTTTCGTTAAGTCATTGTAGAAATTTTCCGTTCCAGCCTGAATGTCAATAATGTCACGTTCACTTAGGTTTTTCTTGACTACGCAGAATTTTGCTCTTAAGGAGAGTAATTCTTTCTGGTGTTTTGACAAGATCACTTTTGAATAATTGTGAATAAAAGCGTCTGGGTTCGTAGGAAATTTGTCCAGGTCAAAACTGCAAGATGCTGAGAGCATCATTCAATCTCTGGGTTGTCAAATTGAAAGACTGAACGTCGGCGAATACACCGCTTTCACAAAGAATATAGAAACACTGATGAAAATAACAGCGGACAAAGAAACCAAGAACCTCACGAGAGACCTGGACAAATTTCCTACGCAATAAAAATTTTCTACGAACCCAGACGCTTTTTATTTATACCGTCAAGCAGGTTTTCCTAAACTTACCATTTAGAGGCGACTTACAGGCATCAATAATTGCACGGCGGCTGAATAGAATAACTAAGGACAACTTTCCCAGTGTTAAAGTTAATATGACATTTAGTACACAGAGAATCATGAGGTTGGATGCCAAAGATCAATTGCCAATTCTCTCCAAATCATTCATAGTCTACAAATTCTCATGTATGTGCGGTAGCACATATATCGGACGTACGAAGAAGCAATTGATAAGCAGAATCCAACAACATTTGCCACAGAAATTGATTAACAAAGGCTTGCCACCGTCAGGAAAATCAGCTATTTCCGATCATATATTGGCAACGGGGCACCCTGTCAATTCGACCAATTTCACAATTTTACATAAAGCAAAATCCGAAAAATTATTATTTATCTACGAAGCACTTTACATAAAACAACAAGCACCTGACCTTAACATTCAAAAGTTTCATCAACATGATATCCTTTTCGACTGGCCAAGAATAACTAAATTCAACAACAATCTACTAGTATGCAGCCAAGAACCATCAGGCCCTCTACTAGAATCAACAAACGTACAATCGGATTGGCAACAATGTGAAGCGGAAATAACAGAGGCGCATACGATGACAGAAGTCTCCAAACAATGTGAGCGTTTAACACTGCAGTGAACACTGGCGTTGTTACCACGTGAAAACTGCGCAACGAGATGGAACGATCAACTATACTGGGAAAAATAGCACTTGTATATGTAACAGTGAACAATGCGCACAAATGGTTAATTCTCAAGCTATCGAAACAATAATGACAAGATATCAGACATCACTTCGCAATACTGCGAGAATGACCTTTACATGCAAACATGCATACACACAAACACAAACGCGTACACACTCACCAACTAGTCAAAACAAGAAACAGCAGTAAAAACGAGTCAGATTTGTTGCCACTAGCATAATCAATTGAAAACCCAAAATGTATAAATATGTATGATTGTATAAGAGATGATTAGTATTCACGAAATAAATGGCCTTTATCCACTTTGTTATTTGTGTTTTCCTAATTATAAGAATATATATATATATATATATATATATATATATATATATATATGTAATGGCTTAAATATAAAAGAAATTATATCACATGAAAAACACGTTCTTTCTCATTTTCTCCTAATGTATTTACAAATTGACATATTTATCTTTATAGTGTCTTTTGCCTTTGAATATACCTGTATTATTTTAGGAAAGGAAAACATTTGATATGTACTTTATACACGTAATTAATATATGTTTAAGTCTCAGACGTAGTATATATATATATATATATATATATATATATATATATATATAGTATGAAAGAAAAACAGAAAAATACAAATAAGGAGTGTTTGAAATATGGAGTTTATCCTCATTTTTGTGCATCGCTTCCAGTTCATGCTTTGTGTATCTATAGCGCTTCATATGTTACTAATTCATTTCTGTTTTAGTATTTGTTAATTATCTTAAATACCACATCTGAGGTAAATATGCGCGAAGTTGTGCAATTGCAGACGTTTTTTCGCCATTTGATTCAACACAGGCGTTTAAATTGTAATGTTTACTTTTACTCTGGTCGACACCCTGCGTAAATTGATTCGTAGTCTACACATGTATATTGATAAATAAAGTTTTAGGTCGATATCTGTGAAGTAAATCGCGCAAATCATACCCTCACTAAAGAAAGACACTAATACGCAGATTTTGTCTGGAAACAGACGCATAACGTGGTCCAGTTGACAATAAATAAGCACAACACATTCATTTGGTCGAATAAGTTGAGTTGAATGCGCGCACGATCAGTTCTTTTAAGGAATCTTGAGCTTGCCTGTCACGCGAGTATAGCTAAAAGCCAGCAGCTGAGTAGTTTACTTAATTAGGTTCACTGCAGTACAGCAGTAACGTGAAAGTTAGAAATACGTGCATATAAGTTTATCGAAAGCACTTACATAAATAAATAGCAAAGAACGACAAGACTATATTTTACAATTGTATTAGGTGTTGCTCACTTAATAAAAAAATATTTTAAATATGATCAGAAGGATAAACCAAAGTTAGCATCAACGGAAGGTGTGATCTCGTGTACATTCGCTTCGTTCTTACTGGCGACTCATGAGTAGGAGCCAGTACTACGCCTTATACCCACTATATATTTTGGTGATGAATGTGGGAAAATCGGATGGTAAAAACGCCTATAAGAATTTGTAAACCTGCAGTAGTTGAGCTTACTTCATATAAATTCTTCGACAATGCGACTTCAAAAACAACTCACTATATATAATATATACAGTCTATAAAGGGTACCAACACTAGGGCTATTGTGTCAGTGCCCGATGCCAACATTATGGTACCGATACTGTGGTTGCCGAGTCGGTATATTGTACCAACACAAAGGATTTCAAAGTGTGTAAAGTTCATCATAATTGATAACCACACCTAATTCTGACCACCTGTTACTCCAGAAAATCTATTTCCTCTGGTCTTGATCGATACCAGTTGTCGCAGTAATTCGATTAAATACTGTTTGCTGTGGAGAACTAATTTATGTGCAATTATTATGCATTAGATGTTACGCACCTCGTTAATAATTAGTTCAGATATGACCAGAAGGATAAACCAAATTCAGCATGAACGGAAGGTAAAATTGCATGTGCACAACCGTTTCGTGCGTACTGTCAACTCATCAGTAGGAACCGGTATACCCACTATATATGTGAAAGAGGAATGTTGGATAATTGGACGTTACTATCTCCTACACCAATATGTTAGCCTGCAGTAGTGAAGCCAACTTCATATAAAGTCACTCACTATATTGTCGCATAATATTGGAAATTATTATTAGTTGTGTATGGGCTGTAAGAGACACTAGGCTAGACATTTGAATAGGAACCGATCTGGAGTCGTAGAGATTTCCAACCTGATGACTTGTTGGCCCTACCTAGTCGTACCAACAACAAATAATATTTTGTCTGCCACAATTTTCGGTCTTCATATCTATTCTCCCATACTCACATGAATGCACGAAAATACCCATACACAAAAATCTATGCACACATGTGTACCTAGTAGAATTTACATTTATATATATAAATATATATATATAATAGTAAGAAGATTGTCTGCATAAATGAACACGCCTGTCCGTGATGTCTCGAATTAAAAAAAAACTTTTACGATGCGTAGAAGGATCAACAAAATTTTTATTTTTATTTTGCTGCAGCAATCCTCAGTTTCCGGTTTACCTAATCTCATACTGTGTGCAAAAGGTTACAGAGCGAGTGAGTATATTAAAACCGTTTAAAGAAAACAGCATTGCTCTATCATTTGAACAAGACCGAATATATGAATATGGTGTCAATCTGAAGATGCGACTGCAAATAAAATCCAGAAAATTTGGGAAAAGATCCGAAAAGATTGCTTTCAATTTCAGGAAAACTAACTGTGGACGGCTTCAGAGTAACGGGACAAGTGAAAATTCATTAATCAATGCCTAACACAATATGTGTACTATTTTGAAAAAAAATCTGTCGTTAAAATCTCCTCACAAACCAAATTTGTTTGTGAGATTCCTGGATGATATGTTTCAAATTTGGAATCATGGTGATAGTGAGTTAAATAAATTTCTAGTTGTCCAACCAGCTAGGCGAATTAAAATATACATTAGAAAAAGAGAATAATGATGAATTACATTTTCTGAATGTGAAAATAAAACGCATTCGAAAGAGTTATATTTAGGAAGGAGACACTCAGGAATCCTTCTTAATTGGGAATGAAATTAGGCATTCTTAATCGCGATAAGGTGTCTTAGAATAGCAGTTAAAAATATACAGATAAGAAATTGATGAGATTAAAGGAAAGATTCAAAGTCAACGGCTATCCGACAATTATAATAGAAAGGTTAATGAAGAGGGTGTTGCTGCGATTTAAAGAAAATATAATAAACCAATAGAACTAGAAAAGTGTAAAATTATGGTATCACCTGATTGAAAATTGAGCAGAAAAATTAGAATAATAGCAGCTAAATACAATATCAATCACTTACTATACGCTATAAACTATCTAACAAAAATAAAAGTAGAACCCATCAATACAACAAGATTATATGCGATACTTTGCAAAGATTGCAAGCTCAGGTATATAGGCGAAACCATGCGCTCGATAAAGATTCGTAGAGAGGAACGCAAAACGGCTTCCAAGATAGGTCACATTCAAAGATCAGATCTGGCTAGGCATTCAAGGAAAGCAGGTCAGGAAATACACTGGGATGAATGCAAACGCAACAGATTAACTAGACTAATTAGAGAGTCGACTGAAATAAGATCGGGCAATGATGTAATGAACGTAACATCGGTAGAAAAATTATTAGGCTCAATATTTAATGAAGCCTTTTTTAGGGTAGGAAAGCGGGAAGCAGATGAACCAGATTTAATTATAAACCTGAGTAAGAGACCCCGTTTATTGGAAACTGATTTAGAATGAATTAGAACTATATAAATTCCTATTTTCTTCTATCACTGTTTCTCAGAAACATTCAGAGATTTATAACTGGCTGTTATAGACGACGTGCCTATAAATAATTAAATACATACATTTATTAATCTCACAGGGTTACTTATAATTATATATGTTTTTATACATATTAATATGTATTTTATATATTTAAACAAAGTGTGATTAAGATAATTATTAAATAGTAAATTTGTCTTATAGAATGTATTTATGGTTAACCACAGGCACTTGTCTTTGAAAGTGTGTATACTGTATATATATATATATATATATATATATATATATATATATATATATATATATATATATATATATATATACTCTCATCATTGTTCCCTTCCTGTGTGCAAAAACAAAAAGAAATTTTATCATATATGATAAAATTTCTTTTTGTTTTTGCACACAGGAAGGGAACAATGAATTTTATTAAAGCTCGCATTTCAAAAGAATCTTTCAGAAAACTAGATGAACTAGTGACGTTAAAGTGTAGAGCGCAAAGAACGTCATTGTGGAAAGAACATTATTATCAGTGTATTAAACAATTACGGTTTCCTGGTGATTTGGTACGCAGTTTATGAAAGACAAAACTACGAGGCAACCGAAGAAATCTTACAAGGTTGGCGTATTCTAAAATTGAGCAGTTAAAGGAAGATGAAGCAGTGCTACAGGCAAGAATTGGGTGTGTATCTTGTGTATTAGATGAACTAAGTCTTTTTGCAAGAATGAAATTTTTGATGTTTTTGCCGACAGTTATGAGGAAAGATAAAGCAAGAATTTTGAACAAATTGGAAAAAGATGTAAAAGCTGGAGTTTTGTGTGATTTAATACCGACCGATCTTGATAAGCGTGTGCTTAACTTATCAAAAGTGCCAATCGATCAGCTAACAATGGAGGCACTATCGATGGGCCGAAATTATGGAATACATCCTTCTAATAAATGCGATGTTGATTTTGAGGCAGCATTTGAATTGTTATTTGAACAAACAGCTGACTTGGAGCCTACCAGTATTGATTATAAAAATTGGTTCAAGGCTACACTAGTTGATCAGGCTTCACACTTGAAATCGTCTAAATGTGCAGAGCAGCATGCGTTGACAAAGCAGCATCTAAATGCACTTAGAAATATCAGCAGAAATGCAGACATCAAAATACTACGCGCTGATAAAGGAAAGAGCGCAGTTATAATGGACAAATCGGACTACGTACAAAAGATGGAAAACGTGTTAAATGACAATACAAAATTCACACGTCTAGACGATAAATCAGATGAAATAGACAAGGTGGAGCGCAAAGTGATAAATGAAATTAAGATTTTGACAGATGCCGGTTTTATTGATGAGGCCACTGCACAGAAGCTCAAGCCAGTTGGATCATCTACACCAATAATGTACGGATTACCAAAAACACTCAAAAGAGGTTGTCCTATGAGGCCAATTTTATCAATGGTAAATTCTCCGTTTCATGCACTAGCTAAATGGCTAGTTCGTTTACTTGAACCATTACGTAAACTACTAGGTAATCATTCGGTTGCCGATTCGTTTGAGTTTGTAAACAAAATTCAAGATATAAATGTTAAAACCAAGATTATGGTATCTTTTGATGTTACGTCTTTGTTTACAAATGTTCCAATTGATGAAACCATTGACATTATAGTCAAAGCGGTAGAACAAGATATATTACCATCGCCGGTGCCAGGTCAAACTCTACGCAAGCTTATCTTATTATGCACGAAAGACGTACGATTTCGTTTTAATGGAAACATCTACAAACATACTGATGGTGTCGCAATGGGAAGCCCCTTATCTCCAGTGTTGGCTGAGATTTTTCTAGGGCACCTAGAAAATACATCATTAAAGAGTGACATAAGTAAATGTGCTCAATATATACGGTACGTGGATGATATATTTCTTGTACTTAAGAACAGGTCGCAATCACGAACATTGCTTCAAACTTTCAACAAAGCACATAAGAATATCGGTTTCACGTCAGAGCACGAGAAAGATGATCGTCAGCCTGTCCTAGATGTACTATTAAAGAAAGCAACTAATGGTGAATTAAGCAGAAAAGTTTACCATAAATCTACTTGGTCTGCACAGTATTTGCATTACAGCAGTTTTGTGCCATTTCAATATAAATTATCAACAGTTCGTGGCTGCTTTTCAAGAATTGACAGGTTGGTTAGTCAAGATTC